>CM057927.1:7989736-8538593 GCA_030141595.1 Chydorus sphaericus | reverse complement strand
TGACCAAAATTCAACAGAGAATCCCACATCCTGTGGTGCAAGTCGATTATGCTTACTCTAATAACGTCTTGTCTGTAGAAATGACCGACATCACGCAAACCACCCTCCCATGACTCCAGGTAAATAATATATTCTGGACCTTGAATATAAACTTTCCTTTTTAAAAATTCTTTTCTCTCATTGCAGATGAACTTCTTGATAGTTCTGCTTCCGCTTCACAATCTATTGAATCCGCTTATCGGGTAGATCATCAGCAGAGCGGGCAACCAGTCAAGCAAAGCTTCTACTACTGACCACAGTCACAAACGGAGCGGACGTCGAATCGATATGAATGTTGGTCAATGCGTCAATTGCTACTTTGTTGAAAAGCGAAATCAAGAATTGAAAAAATTGTCAACAAGAAAATGGAAAGAATTGATACGCTCGAACGGAAGCTTCAACTCGCTCAACAAAAAATTCAGCGAGCGATTGCAATCTGCAAAAACTGCAAAGAGCAATTTGGTAAAACTATTTTTTTATTTTTTATTTTTTTGAATCAACATTGTTATCTTTCTTTACAGGTTACTGATGTTGCTTAGGTCAGCGTGATAACCCCTCCAGACAGTTTTTTTGTCGTACGTGTATCGAACTCGTGATAGACTCTGCCTTTACTTTCACTATTGATTAGTTGAAAGCTTCATTTGATTCTCGAGGAATGGCGCAGTGTGCATTGCTAATATAAACCTGTTTTTCTGGTTCTATGATATGTAAACAAAGAAAAGTGTTTCCCTAATAAAGATTTAACCTATTTGTATAGATGATTTTTTATTATCCTTGCGAAATTCCAAATTATGGTGTGATCAGAGTAATTCGCAGAATATTTTCGCATTACGAAATTTGAACAGTCCAATTCTCTAAAAATAAAATTAAATTAAACATTTTATTTAAAAACTTTGATTTTATGCAGTCACGCAACGTCGCACTTTGTTTATTTTTAATAAGACAACTGCATTTTAATCAAGAAATTCCAGGTATGACAAAATTTTCTCATAGTACACACGAGAATTTTAGTAATGATGAAGCAGATTAATAGAATTTCCTATCATAGAAAAAAAACGTAATACAAAAAGCCGTGTGTCTGGTATAATATAGTCCCTATGGATGACGAAATAATGTATACCTGGCGGCCCCGAGGCATCTTGTAATAACTCACATGAAGAAGAAAGAAAAAAGGTGCCTCGGGCGTATGTTTACCTGGAGTGCTATGAATACGAAGTAGAAAAACCGCCAGCTCAGCAGTTGGCCACTGGATCATCATCCCTCTGCACCAACCAGTTTTTTCAGTCTTGCTCAGGTGTTTTGTTCACGAGGAAGCAGGTTTTGCATCCTCTGCACCATCACCAGTACCGATCAAGAAGATGGGTGACACAGAAGTCAAAAACAGGAAAGTAGGCAGAAAAAAAGCCTCAGCAAAGACCAAGGAGATCATAGATCCAGCTGTCGATCCCAGAGATGAGGTGAGCCCTTCTTAAAATCTCTCTCAAAATTCTCCAACATTTCTTAAATGTCATCTAAAATGTTTAATTAAGAATTTCAGTTCACTGAACTGTTGTCTTGATTTTTCAACTGTCAGCAGTGAGAGTCAGCATTTTTTTTCAATCTTTACACATCAAATTAGTATAGGGCACGCCGCTTCGATTCTTTGATATTTACCCAATCTGTCAACATATATTAGAAAAAAGACCATATATATATCCTTGAGTGACTTCACGTGCGGTTGACTTCAACTTTATATACATTTTTGCCCGGCTAAAGCCGATGCGCGGGCGGGTTGCTGAACTCTCGTCCTTGAAATGTTTTCCCCTCATCGTCGGCCCTTTCCCTCGCAGGTAGAAGACACGCGCATAACGAATGGAAAGAGGCACATACTCACCTGGGTAGCCTTAACCTTGAATACCTTTTTTAGGGGGGATTTTTAGTGTGCATATCTTTCTTTCGATGCATTTTTTACCTTTTAAAAATTTCGTCATGTAAAAATGTATCATAAAAAACATGATTATTTACTTAAATATTAATTTAGAGTCATCATAAATTTTAATTTTTTTTATGATTGATAGGGAGATGGAGAATCTACCCCGAAGCGATGCCGGATGAATCCGGAAGCGACAAGATTATAAAAAAGTCTGAAACCAAGAGCAGCAATAAGAAGAATAAATCTGGAAAGAGCAAGTCTACTTGTCCTCTTTCTGACCTACCCAACCTTCAAATTACGTGCAACTTTCAACTTCTTCCCGTCTTCCTCTTTGTATTGGCACTTGGAACGCGTTTCTACGGACTGGATCAACCGAATGCTATCGTTTCGATGAGCTACATTACGGCAGATATGCTGGCCTCTATTTGAAGCAGACATTCTTCTTCGATTCTCATCCGCCGCTGGGCAAGCAACTTTTAGCCCTGGCTGGTTACATGAGTGGATTCCAAGGTATATATATTTTTCAAGGTCCATTTTAAATGGGCTAGTGAACCTGAGTAATGTCTTGTCAACAAATGCCTGTCACGATATATTTTAGAATCGTTCTTAACCTTGGTATTGAATGACGTTTAGTAACATGTTTTTTTCAAAGTTTTTTCATCAATCACTCGACGAAAATGTCGTTTTAAGAATTAAATTATATTTCCTATAAGGCTGTCAAGAGATGAACACATTTTTTTGAGTGATGTCTGTTGAAATGTTACCTCCTTTCTACGTGAATATGTAATGATTCATCTCCGCAGGGTGTTATATACGTGGCTTTTGATCGATGTGTGCACGCCTGTCGGCTATTCCCAACATAATTTTCATATTTTTTCTTTACTTAGGTGATTTCAAGTTTGACAAGATTGGATCGCAATACAATGCCAGCGTTCCAGTTTTTGCAATGCGAGCTGTTCCAGCTGTGACTGGCAGCTTGCTGATTCCACTCGTTTACATGATTATGCTCCAACTCAACTATTCGCAATGGACAGCCGCTTTAGCCGGCTTCCTCTTCCTCTTTGGTATTTTATTGCTAAAACTTTTAATTGAATTATTTAATAATTTTATTTTCTTATATAAACAGATAATGCACTGTTGACTCAGTCGCATTACATGTTGATGGAGCCTATTCTGCTATTTTTCGCCCTTTCTGGACTCTTTTGCGTTCTCAAATTCGCGCATTGGAGCGCAGTGGGAATGCACAGGGCCTATCCTATTCGGCCAGCTGGTGGGGATGGCTTGTCTCCGGCGCCGTCCTTCTTACTTGCTCCCTCTGGTAATTCAATTGTAGTTTCATTACACAAAGAGAATGTTATTGATCCTTTTTCTTTTTTTGTTTCGCAGTGTGAAATATGTAGGAATCTATTCTTACTTGTTAGGTCTGGCTCTTGTTGGCCCGACTTTTGGGAAAAAGTACTCGGCAATCTATCTTTAAGTCGCTTACAAGTCATCGGACATTTTATGCGAGAAGCTTTGCTTTCTTTGTCATCCCAATTGCCGTCTACGTTGGAGTATTTTACGTCCATTTGAGCACATTAATCAACGCCGGGCCTCACGATTCCGCAATGTCTTCCGCTTTCCAAGCCAGCTTAGAGGTATATTATTCTCTTTTATAATTTCTTTCTTCCTAAAATATATATATTAATTGTCTTATAGGGTGGATTGAGCTCCATTGTCAGAGGTCAGCCTCTTGAAGTTGTTCACGGTTCACAAATCACGCTGAGGCACAGTCACGGTTCTCCCTGCTGGCTCCACAGTCACGACGCCAAGTACCCGGTCAAGTACCCCGACAAGCGCGGATCCAGCCACCAGCAGCAGGTTACTTGCTACCAGGCTAAAGATATCAACAACTGGTGGATCGTTAAAAGGCCCAACAGGACGGATCTCGCTGTTGCAGCTCCCTTGGATAGGATCTCTCACGGTGAAGAAGTCCAGCTCGTTCACGGAATTACCGGCCGCAACCTCAACTCGCATAATGTAGCTGCCCCAGCATCTCCAACTAAACAAGTACGTTTTAATGAACATTTTTAAAGTCTCAATTATAAAATTAAGTTGATTATTTTAGGAAGTGAGCTGTTATATGGACCACAACGTTTCAATGCCGGCTCAAGATGTTTGGCGAGTTGAAATTACCAATCGGGAAGAAGTTGGTGATGTCTGGCACGCCCTAGAATCCATGGTAAACAACTTGATTATTATTTAAAACTAATGTATTCTAACTTTTAAAAATTATACAGGTTCGGTTTGTTCACATCAATACGAGTGTGGCCCTGGCCTTTTCTGGTCGGATGCTACCAGAATGGGCCCACAATCAGTTTGAAAATTTGTGGTGACGTTATGGTTAACCAACCCAATACTATTTTTAATGTTGAAGAGCACCGCTACACGAGAAGTAAATTTATTTCATCACCTTCGCAAAGGATGAATTAATAACTCATTTTTTTGTATAAAGATGAAGATGAACGGGATCGACAACTGGAACTTATGACGACAGACTTTATTCCGTTAGAGCCAACCCAGCTAACTTTTTGGGAAAAGTTTTTCGAGCTCCAAGTCCGAATGCTCTTCATCTCTAATGAGAACGTCCAGAACCATATGTATACTTCAAGCCCTTGGGAGTGGCTCATCCTAACAAGAGGGATCGCCTACTGGGTCTCCACTGAATCTAACGTATAAATCTTAATTACATTTATATTAGAATTTTATTGTTACGTCTATTCAATCAAACAGGCTCAGATTCATCTGTTGGGCAACGTCTTGATTTGGTATTCGGCCACTATCGCTTTAGGAGTCTATTGCGCTCTTTTGGTCTTCTACTTGCTCCGACAACGTCGCCAATGCTTCGACATCCATTCCGGTACATTTCATACACATAACCATGAAAGAGATTTTTCTAACCTAATTCTGTTTTATGGATGAATAGAAGCGTGGAACCAATTCCGGACGACAGGCGAAGTGCTCCTTTTGGGTTACATCTTCCACTTTTTGCCTTACTTTTTCGTAGATCACACACTCTTTCTCCATCATTACCTACCTGCATTGGTATTCCAGCTGCTCTTGAATGCAGCTCTCGTCGAACATCTTTACTATCTCACGAGGCTTGTGTTTGCAAGACAGTTTTTCAACTGGATATGCATCCTCATCATCATGTTTCATGGATGAGCGGGATCCTGATGGTCTTTACAAGTTTAGTCCACTATCCTATGGAACAGGCCCATGAATGCTTCTCAAATACTCGACCTAAAGTTGAGAGATACTTGGGATTTCATCATACACAAGCCTTGAGGGAAAAATATCTGAATTATTAAAATAAAAACAAATCTTTTTCTTTTGGTTTTTATAACCGTGCAATCCTGGTGTGGAATAAACAATGACGAGCGTCTTTTTAATAAACAATATATAGTGTGCCATGTCTTTTCTATGTTTTGTTGGTTTTCTATATGAGAGAGGCACTGGAAATAAAAATACACTATGAACTCCTTTTTTATTTATTTTTTTTATACTCCACCGGTGAGCTGTTTGAATCCTCTATATCGATCGTCATTGGTTTCTGAGATAAGAAAGAATAGGAAGGAGCTGACGTGATGAAAGTCTTGCCACAAAAGAAGGGTTTTCTTTCTTTTCCGTTATATGTAATTCCATGCATCTCAGCAGATTGATCCTTTCGCGATCGATCCTTTAGTACTACAAAAGCTGTGCCATATTACGCATTTCAAGATGTAAAATCGAAAGGAAAAGAGGATTTGAAAGCGGGATATTCAGACACGGAAATGGAGAATCAGAGGAGCGTGATGTAAGGAAGTGTACGCTAATGCCTTTTTTTATATATAGATCTGAGAGGATTATTAGTTTTGACACGTTCCAAATGGATACCTTATATACGCTTTTATAGAGCTTCGTACAATGTTGTGCTGGGAAAGAACGATACGAGTGAATATTTAAAAAATAATAATAAAACGTATTATAGCTCGTAGGCATTTGAAATTATAATTTTATAGAGCATCAAGGTCTGTGTGCCGGTGGGCTTCGTGATCAGCAGGTCATTCACTTTCGTAATTATATTGTCTGACCCTGCGAGTCCGGCTGAGTACATTCGTGACTTTGTTATAAAATTAGAACGAGTTCGTCAAGTTTTCCACGTGAATTCACATAGCTTAGCAAATTTACTTGTTGATCGTTGTCAAGCTGTTGATGTCGACCGAGCATAAAAGGGAAAAAAAGAGAATTAATAAACGGCTCTTATATTGTCTCTTGAAGCTGAGTTAGGTGACCATGGCAACGTCGCAAATTGTTTTCCCTCAAACGTCAACAGGTATTAAGCAGACGAATTATATAAATTGCCATGACTCAAGTTTGTGACGTGTTTATCTGTCAATTTTGAGATTATTTTGTTTTTATTACTCTCTGTTTTTGTTACAAGTTTCTAGAAATTTTTATTGAAGCCTTTAGGGTTTCCATAATTGAATCATGTCCGGGAGGCCCAAGAGATTAAACGAAGGAGCTGATTTTGAAAGGGTATACCGACACCTCTGTCTAAAAGTGATTCACGTTTGAATTTGATTATTAATTATTCCAATTTTTATAGGAACAATTGCTCGAAAATCCTCACACGATACAAGCGACGAAGAGTTTTGCTCAAGTAATTTAAATTTGATTCAATTACAGTTTCCTCTTTATATAAATTATATATATCTCTTCAGAAATGACGGTGGAGCATATTCAAACAACAAGCTGCAAGGGTGAGATAGAATAATGCCACTTTTGATTCTCTTGATGTATTGGGATGGAGAGTATGATGTAATACTTGTCATTGTGCATTAGGGTCAAGCAACAAGTAGAAGAAGTCACCAACATCATGAAAGAGAATGTCAACAAGCTTTTTGTCAGAGGAGACCATCTTGATGAGCTTAATGAGAGGTCAGAGAACTTAAGAAGTGCTGCTGATGATTTCCACTCTGCTTCCTCAAGGTTTTTATTTATATTCTTGTGCAACTGTCCCTTTTTACCATTAATATTGATTTATTTATTTTTAAGGCTAAGGAAGAATATGTGGTGGAAGAAATGAGGACTCGTCTCATTCTCGGATCGCTGTGCATGCTGATTGTGATAATTATGATTGGTAAGAATGATTAATGAGTCTGTCCTTTAAATAATCAACCTTTTTTACATTATAGTCGTTTTTCACGTTTTTATACAGTTTGGCTCTCGGTCAAGTACAGTTGAAGAAGAATACTCGAAAAAGAGTGTCTGGAGTATTAATAATAGATGGAGCCCCATATATTTCCCTCCTCCTCACTAATAAAAGTCTTTTTTTCTTTCCTCCAAAAGATATACATCTTCCTCTTTCCTATGTCTTTCGTTTCCTTCTCTTTGTAGTTGCGGAGTCAAGCTAATTGCTGTAATTCTGATGGATCGCCCCACAAGGCTTTAAACCTAAAAGCGGTTTTGTGTGTTTAATGGAAGGGGCATAATTTGTACTATTTTCTAAAAGTGCAGCAAAATCATCGAGTCACCATCTTAATTGAAAAAAATCAATCATAAAGTTATATTATGTAATTGCTGCGCATTACGAAATTGTTTATCAATAAATGTAAAAGATATATATATCTTCTAGGATGAAAGAAAAATTTGAGATATACTTATTACTCTCTTGTATTTCATCTTTTCTCAACGAAATCAGGGGGTAAATCGTGGTATAACATTGAATCTTTCATCATATATAAAGTTTTTTTTTCGCTCTCTCCCGCATTGCGCAGTTTCTCACAAAAGGAGGAGGGAAACAATCTGTCCACGCGTTATTTAAGGGATGAGAAAGAAGAAAATATATATTGTAGAAAGAAAATACTTGGGGGAGGACAAGAACAACATCAACAACAGAAAAAGGGGAATAAACGAGATGCAGTGATGAGCAAAGAACGATAGAGCGAGCTTTTTCTTTCCCAGACAGACTTGACCCTCTTTCTCGCAGCAAACGAAAGTTATTACAAGAGAAAGAGAGCGACGGGCAATGCCTCAAGGAGAACCCACTCTTCTGGAATCTGACGAACGTCCGTCCCTCTTGTGCGCGAGAGTGAACCTCTAATTATGTATCATCGGAACAAACATGATTTACAATATTATTGCGATTCTCTCGAGACATATCGGAAATAAGAAAGACAATAACAATAGAAGAAGAAGGAGGAAGTCGATTGATTGTTATTTGGCAGTCCGGATCAATGTCAACAACACTTGACGCGTCGAGATTGACAGCACAGACTCTTATTAAGTAATTTATTTATATAGATTTATATTTAAAGATAATATTATAACAACAGCATGAGTTATTTCTTTGTGTGTTTGTGTACGATGAATAATGGGCTCATAATAATCAAACGCTCGTAACCCAATCGTCGACACAAAGGACCTCCGTGGTGGCCCAATGCGGCGGCTCGGGTTGGCTGATCGGATGTCAGGAGCCAGGGCCAGCTTTTTCATAGTGTCGGCTGAGACTGACAGTGACTGAGCCGAATTTCGCTTTCTTGTTGTTCTCTTTAGCCCCACTGCTGTAAGGACGCTGCACCCGATATCTTCTCGCTTGATAATAGTGATGGATCAAATAGACGGCTACTAAAGCTGCTGTTAACGCTAAGATGATGACCACCAAACCGGTCCAAAGCGGCCAGAATACGAGACGGACGCAGTGGACTTCGTCTAATCCATCAGGACAATCTGAACTATCATCACACCAGAGATCGGGGCTCAAACAAGCCGCAAAAGCAGGACAGGCCGTCCTGCACGTCATACCGCCCGTTGTGGTTAAATTACTGACGATAGACTGGAACTGATGACGTCCAGTACCCATTGCATTGCTGACGGTTGTCGTTTTTTAATACTGCTGCTACTGGGAGCGTCTTTGAAGATGGCGAGCCAAGTGATGATCATCGGTGGTTCGTCGGTTGGTTGCTGGCCTTGTAGCGAAGCTACTACGAGGAGCCCATCCGCCAGGACGTTGCGCTCCGTCCATCCAGCAGAATAGAGATGAAGGGACGTTTTGTCCCCTCCTGGAGGCATGAGGCAAACTTCTCTATACAGTTGTGTCTTTCCGTCCGTGATTGAGTAGACAAAGAGTCGGTTGTTGGTCAAGCACTCTTCCGTCGTTTTCCCCTAAAAAAAATAATAAAAAGTTGTTACATAACAAAATGTGTGTACGTGCCTCACAAACTATTGGGGACAGGACAAAGTTTTTAGAGAACAAAAAAAGTTAGTTACAGAAACTGTTAATGAACAAGTTATACTATTCACCGAGTGAGAAACGAAAACAGTTGTGAAAGCGACAGGTTCATTACTACTACTAAAAGTGTGAAGGATAATATCAAATGAGAATAAACGACAACTTACTTGCATGACGACAGCTTGGCCTGCAGGAAAACGAGAACAATGTAACCGCCTCGAGGAGCCTGTAGATGCCATGGGACGCTGTGGCGGACGCAGCGATCTGTCGGATCGATCCGCAACGTTCCGCGTTTCCCGGACTGTTGGTGAGATTCCCAACAGGAAGGATCGATGCCAGGAGAAAAGGAGTACTCGGCCACAAAGTAAAAGTGATCGTCATCTTGTGACCAGTTCATGTCCCTCACTTCAAAGGTCAATTCTAAAGAAGAAGCGGCCGATTGTACCACAACAGGACTGTTGTTCGAAAGAGTCCGACAAGTGTGATAGGATCGGCGACGGACCTTTCCGCCCCAGAAGACTTCATCAACGCTGAGACAGGCCTGACAGCCTGTCTGATTGAAACGGGCACAACCGGCCGACTGGAATGGATTGATGGTCAAGTGAGTGTGCTCTCCTTTTCCCGCCTGAAAATGATGATGATTAAAAATATTCAAATAAACTTTGGAATGTATGCAAAGTCGGTTTAATTTGTTTCAAAGACTTGGAGACTGCAATTATGCAGCTAAGCTTCAAAGTGTGATGAGAGAGGGTTTATTCAAAAAAGGGATCCTGATGTCGTTATATTCGTGAAAGGGAGGATTAAATTAATCGAAAAGGATTTCTCGCATTTCTGAAAGCGATGGTTTTCATTACATGATTTAATCAGGGAAACTTTTCTTTGCGATTCAGCTTCACTTTTGTTGAGAATCTCATCTGAAATCGGATGGAATATCGAGCGATGGAGATATTCGTTTAAAAAAAATAATATCAGTAAAATTCCTTTGAAGAAAGAGTTGAAAATAGAACAAGATTTGAAGTTAAACATCTGCTGTACAGTCAAAAAGGTCACTTGACTGTAAAATTGTTTTTCCTTTGAGACAACAGATGGTCTAACTAATAGTATATACTCTACTTCCATTAAAAGTGATTTCGGTACATCAATCCATCCAATTACTGCGGATCAATCATCTCTAAGAAGGATCTCGTTAATAATGAAAGTTAGTATAGTACTACACATAACAATGACGAGAGATTAATGATGAAGATGCATCATTATTATTAGAACAACAATAAATCTCAAGGACGATGCAACTTATACAAGATGAGTTTTCTACGCGGCTAACTTTTTCTATTTACTCTCTTAGATATTGTTAGGAGCAGCTGGATCCATTTCTGACCTTCTGACAGCAACGAGATATATATACGAATGTGTTTGTATATACCGTTGATACATAAACCTTATTCGCTTCGTCGGCAAATTCAATATTGACTTGTTTCAGTTTCACTTCTCTTCGTTTCTGAAGAGACGTGACGAGAGGGATGATGTATCAAGGAACAGCAAAGGGATCGATTCCAATGCAGTACAGGGCTCTTTAAACAGTACAAAGAAGCCGAGTTTCTTTTGCTATGCATCTCGAGTGTGCGGGATTCTACCCTACTCGATGGATGAAAAATGGAGATTACCAACATGCTGTCAACTTCACTTCAAGTCAACACAACTTGTTATTTGGGAACTCTTTTTAAAGATCTTCTTGTTGACAAAAACAAAGAGGAATGTGAAATTACCATTTAAATTTCAGCTGTAAAAAAAGCTATATGCAGCTCTTCCCGGTACTTAGATCTTTTACAACAAGACGAGCATAACTAGAATCCAGAAGGACTGCGCTGGGTTATGTAACTTTCTTTTTTTGTGTAGTGCGCGACCCCAACAAAAACATATGGTCACAGCCAAGATCCATCATAACGCCTTATTTTTTTCCCCGGACGGAAAAGAAAAACATGGCTCTCTTATAGTTTGTTAGGGCCTGAGAGTCAAGTATGTCATAATCTCGAGGCATGATTGAGCCATTCACTTTATGTGCACGGTACTTGGATGTAACAAACAAAGAACCGAAAGGACATGCCAAACTTTCCTGATCAACTTTTTTTAGAAAACGGAAAAGTTTGAGAAAAAAAAAGACCTGATGATGGGCTATTGATAAATAAATCAGATCCATAAAAACTTGCCTATCATCTAAAACTTTACTCTCAATATGAAATCAATTACAAGTTTTCATATTTGTACCTGGAAGCGATAGAGACAGCGGAGATGTCTACTTCCTCCACGTCCGTAGAGCAGAGCGTTCCTGGGCGAGCAAACACTCCCGTTTCCCTTAGAACTCTCCAAAAGTTGATAGCAAAGTGGAGGCCGAGCTTCTAATTCTGAATTCAGCTGAGGATAACTCTCTGAATCTAAAGTCTGGACCTCGGCAGAATCCGGCGGCTCAGTATTCGAATACTTGATTCCAAGAGAAGAGAAACGATCCACCGTGATGAACTCGTAGCGGACAGCGAAGCTCCAAGGTGTGAGAACTGTTCAGTACCCAATTCTGGGCGATTGGTGAATCAGAGGTGAGCGACTTATATAACCTCTCTCCATCCTGCCATCGGCAAGGCTTGATCCCGTTGAAGCATTGACGTGAACGAGGGCCCTTGGACAGAGTGCGAGGCTGAGCAGAGGATCCACATCCTCGGCTCACAATCTCCTGGCCGTCGATGTGAGCGTTAAGCAAGTTGGTCTGATCCTCTAATTGCTGATGGGGTCCACCGTAATGAAGGTTGGTACTCGTAGTATCTAGTCTGTAGGAGAGGAATGTGGATCCAGACACGCTGATCCTCTCTGGCAGTGAATTCGTATCGGCAACTCCGTATTAGCAGGCAGAGTCATCTAATTTTATATCCATTTTCATAAATTTAAAATAATTTACAGGTGAATAAATATTAACTTACCTCAGGGCTGGCGATGATGCCTTGCCGTTGACTTCGACGGCTATTTGATCCAGCACTGATAACAAGCATCCGGCACGGATGATGAGCTGTTGAGCGCTGATAATCGGAGTGATCGGACCGCCTTGCTGTGAGCCGGAAACCAGGGCTAGCACCCAAGGCGCTGGATTGAAAGGAGCATCGTGCGCTGACTCCGGAAGACTACCAAATCTCTCCGCCGGATCCGACGACGTGCGGCATGTTACCCGTACCGCCAGAGCCGAGCAAGAAGAGGAGAATCCACAGTAGCTCCATTATAAACTGAAGGGTATCCCCAGCGTGACTTCTACAATCTCGGCCGTTCATAATCCTGCGCTCCTTCTCTCCAGCATCCGAAGTGCGTACAGAGATTGATCGTCCGGGCTCCGCTTGACCAGAGGTGATCAACGATGTCGTATTTTTCGGGGACCCAAGATTGCCGGATGTAATAGTAGCACGTAAACGTTCCTAAATACAAATAAAAATTCATTTAAGCTAATTTCTAAGAAAGAAAATAAGCATTTCGCTTCTTAATTGGTACTATAATTTGAGCTTGAGTTGTGATCCATCGTTATGACCATTGTACGTATTCCTTTATAGTTTGCTGTTTTTTCGTTATATAAGCCGATTGATTCGGTTCCACAGCGCTCTGATGTGCTCGTCGGAAAGCGTAAATGTGACAAGAAGGACAGCAGTAAGAGTCGGGGCTCTCTCATTAGGGACTACTTTACGACTCTTCCCTATACTTAACGTTATCAAGGAGGTACAGCCTTCTGCTGGACTTTTTCTTCGTCTTTTCTTTTTTTGTGGTGATAACTCGATCTTCACGCAGCACAAAAAATAATATTATATATATAGAGAATAGAGCCGTCACCGCCATCTTGCGGTTGTTTTCCTATATCGATCCTTTAGCTAGGGAAACGTGGGGTGGTCTAGTCTTATATATCCTGGAATAAACTCGTTTCTCTCTTCGTGCGTGATATGATGCTGATGCACCATCCATGCAGCCCCGCTTCTCTCGCTCCATTATTCCAGTTTCTCCTCCTTTGACGACAGCAAGCCTGCGTAATAATGTGCTGTTCTTCCGGCTATGACAATTCTTTTTTTTAAAGAAAAAAAAGAGGGGTCCGAATCAAACTTATAAACAGAAAAGAATGAGACCCCCTTTAGGGAGGACCCAAGTGGATCAGGAACGATGGAGAAGAGTGCAAGTCAGTGTGAAAATATAACGTCGTCCTTGTAGTAGTAGTAGAGGATATGTTCCTCTTGTTGTTGTTTGTCCTGCGACGTCACGCTCTCTAGCTCGCCCTTTTTATGAGCACAAGAAATAAAAAAGAAGAAGAAGAAGGCAATCCCGCCGAGATTCTAGAATCCTTTCGAAAGGGCTAGTAAGTGTAATGATTTCTTCAATAAAAGCAAAAAGGCCCTTGGAGATGATTTGCCAGCAGAAAAAAAGTACTCTCAAATTTATACTTAAGTTAAATCAAGTTTTCGCAGTAATAGAATCAATTAGATGACTTTTCGTAATTTCTGACTTGTCCATTTGCGGGGATTGAGTTGATTCCCCAGAGTGATCCTAATAGTTCCTGGGCGACCAAAAAATGCCATCCATCCTAAAAGGTGGATTTTTTCTTCTTCTTTTTTCTCTCCATCATCCATTACTTTGCGACGACAGAGTATTCCGCTTCTTCTCACGCAACAGGTCTCTCTTTCTTCTTCTGTTAGTTGGTTCAAGCGAAAAAAAAAACGTGATTCGGATGCCGGATGAAGCTAAATTGGTCCGGCCGAAGAAGAAAAAAGTCTGCTGGCTGCTTATTTAGAGGCGCTCAGTACAAAAACTTGCTACTCCGTCTATTAATTACACAGTTCCCTTTGGATCAAAGAGGAAGGGAAAAAACTTGCTCTTGTTTCATGTTGTATATGCAACTGTGTAGCCTTGCGGCCTGAATGCGTTATCAAGTCTCTCAATCGTGAGAGGGCAAAGTTCCTTCCAGCTTCGCTTCCGGAATAATAGAGCACTCAATTTCCTCTCTCCCTTCTAGCACCCCCTTTAACCTTTCCCTAACGACCATGTTTTACAGTCTATATTTTTTTTCTTCTTGGGATTACTAACATAAATATCGATAATTAGGTGTGCTCTAAATTGATTTAAAATTTTCTTATATAATAGGGATTCCGGTGAAATATAGGGAAGCACTAAATTGTTCCTATCGTGCTACAGAAGCCAACAAAAATAAAGAAAAAAAAGTTCTTTTTGTTTCTTCGTATACATGACCATCCGGAAAGCGGATATATAGCGTCCACACACTTAGCGACAGTCTCTCTTTTTGCTGACATAGACAAGAAAAAAAAAGAGAAAAGAGAGACAAACCTGGGATAAAGTCCTGGGAAGTTTGGAGATTGAATGACGCACGTCCTCTGAATCGCAGCTGTGTAAATTGCGGGAGCAAAGAGTTCCCGGAACGGGATCACCGTAATAGGAAGACAGACTCACCTGTTGGAAGATGCGATAGAAACTGCAGCAGGGAGTACCCTGTAAGTTAAATCAAAGCGGAAGCGGCCTCAGATCGACCACATCGGAGATGGTGAGGAGCAGCTGGAGCCATTTCCCGGAGCTGGTCGTTATCGGTTGACCCCTGGAAGAGCGCCCAAAAAAAAGAAGAAAAACGAAAGAAAAAAAACATTATTACATATCGATGATGATAGTACAGCACAGGCCTCCATGCTTCATCATGTTTATGGCCGGAAACTTACCATCCTTCGCACACCAAGCTCCACTCATCATCTGATCCAGCAGCTGGTCCCCTACGAACAGCATCCGACAAGGCTCCCAGGCCGATCCGCCGGCCATGCTGCTAACGGAAGCCGAGGATCCGTCCCTCTGCACCACTTGCCCGCCCAGGCAGAAACTTCCGTTGTCCGATCGATGTAGTTGGCCCACAGAAAAACGCTTCCATCCCCACTATGATAAACATCATTTTTAAATGGATCAGATCGATTTATAGTAAAAAGAAGAAAACACATTTTAGTGACCAAGAGAGCGAGAGTTGATGTTGACCCAATCCATTTCTATGTAATCCTAGAGAGAGAGAGCTGAGATGATTGAAGTGCTGGGACAATTAAGGAAAGCTTTTTTCTTGGTCCTTCTATACACTCAAAAAAAAAGACGAAAATCCTTTTTTAGTAGGGCTCTTCTTATTTTCGGCGTTGAGCTTCGTTCTTTTTTTTCTTATTTCATCGAAAGACATAAATAAAACAAATCGATGCGTTGGCAAAACAAACGGCCAGCCCCAGTTGGCCCCCTCAAGATAAGCACACTGAAAAAGAAAGAAGCTGTCTGACATTCACGCCAGCATCATTTGGCATCCCTTGTGCTTTGTGTCCGGCGGAAGAAGAAAGAAAAAAAAAAAGGGATCCCCTCTCCGAAAAGGAATGACAGTTCTAATGCTGGGCAGGATCCCAGAATCATTAACAACGCATTTCAATAGATCCTTAAATAAAGAGAACAAAACAAACGGCATCACCAAAAAGATCACAGAGAAAGAGATTTCCATACAATGTAATATCGATCCAAGGCATTGAAGCAATCACAATTGGCATTAAAACAGAGAGAGAAGAGAGATGGGGATGGAATAGCCCAACAGGGCGACAAAAAGGTTCGCCACCCCAGCGCTAGGATCGATACCCAACTCTTCCTTTTCTTTTTCCTGGAGCGGGTCACGTCCCTTTTCTGCCTTTCATCGTGCTGACAGATTACGAAAGAAAGAGAGGGAAGAAGGGAGGGAGCTGCTTCTCTAACCCCTTTTGCAAGAAAAACTAGTTTCCTTACTTAGGGTATCTGACAGCTTCTAGAGCGTGGCGGGACTCACTCTCTCTCTCTCTATGCTGATGGTTATTGAAGTGTGTTTTCACGTCACCGCTTGACGTCAAGACGTCATTAAGACGAGAGAAACGGGGGACCCTGTTTTACTGTTTTTTCTTTTCAATCAAAACAATTGGAATAACAATTGAGAATTAAGTTTTATACGCCCCCTCGCTATATACTCCTGTCAATAAAATGCACTTAGTCGAGGAGGTCTCTCACGGGTGATGGATGGCTGGAGCCTCTTTGGGCCATATTTCGCCCGTCTCTCATTCCTTGGCATTGGAAGCTATATGGCTCTGCCTAGAGAGCGATTCATTTTGATGATGGAAAATTTCGAATAGCAGTAGTGCTGGGGGGTGGCTAACAATAGGCTAAAAGTATATATACGAGCTGCTGCCACCGTCATAATCGTATCCGAGTTATATATCAAGATGGATTGCTATTATAGTGCTAAGGCACTCGGCTTTTTGAAAAATAGTCAGATATTTTCATCATTGAAAGCTTCGTAATGTTAAAGATATAAAAGAGAGTGAATTTTTATCAATTTTACCAAAACTCGATCTCCGTGATGTCCTCCTAAAGCGGTGAAATTGAACCAGCAGTGCCATGGAGAGCATTTGTGTAGTGCCGGTCAACCGCGGACGAACCAGGCTCAAATCGGTAGGTGGTGCCCAACCGAGCGTAGTAAGTTTCTATTGCAAACTTTGGAGAAAAGAAAAGGAAACAGATATAGATGTGAAATAAAAACACAACTGCAAATATAGCGAGAGAATACATGACGACGACTACGATGCAACCGATTCTCGAGAGGGTAATTCAATATTCTCAACGTCAAAGGAACTGCTCTTGATGTATGAGAACCAGTCAAAACAAAGCAAAAAGGATTGCCAGCACTCCATGTTAGTTGGTTACGGCCATACATCTTTATGGTTTACCGCATTTTCAAACCATGAAACATACATCGTGTGGCTAAATTATATACATACAAGTTGAATAAAGTCGGTAGGTACATTGCATATGTTCTGTCAAAGGTCTCAAGTGTACACTTGAACAACAGCCCACTAAGAAAATCCGAATTATATAGGAATGGGTCCTTCATTAACCCTTGTGAAATTGATTAGTATAACAAGTTACAATGTGTCGCGCTGTATAATATGCAAATTGTGAAGGAATGAGTGCAATTTCCTATCTTGTCACATGCGCCAACTGCTACTTTACGAAAGAAATATCGTCTTCTGGAGTGAAAATGTCAAATTTTGTAGATGGAAGAAAACACAGTTCGCAGGACTTGGCATAAAAAAAGGGAGCTCACAGTTTTTATTACATTTTTCCCATAAAAAGAGGAAAGACTGTTGCTGCTACTCGAGTGAAAATGACAGTCGAGATACTACTGCTCTGCAATGCGAGAAACTAAAAAAAAAAATATGGGATTTTCTTCTGGGTCCTCAGCTGGGGCGTTATCGATTGGCATCACCCAGCTGCGTGATACATATTCAGTCTTGTTTCAGTTCTATAAAGGAATAAGAAGCAGCAGTTGGAACTTCATGGTTTGGTAAATTGGGTAGTTCGTAAGCGCGACAAGTCTCTCTCTTGTCTTTGCGCTGCTAGCGCAGAGACAGAAAAAATTGGAAATGTGCCCGCCGCCCCGCAGCCCGCAAAATGGCAATAAATTGTTTTTGATCCCCATACACACACACCACAAGCTCGTTTATATTGGAAAAGCGAGAGGCCTCTTGTATCGATATGTAATAAGAATTGATGCGTTCGTACATCACCCCTGCCTTCCTTCCAACTCCATAAAAGAAGAGAGAAAACAATATCCTATATAGTAGTATAAAACGGCGGGCTGTGGTGGTGGTCTTCTTATTGTGAGAAGAAAAACAGAGCGGCCATTCTCGGACCTCCGGGACTTTTTCTTCTTTCTATGTGTAGACACAAGACCGTAGTCTGTTTTACTACCCTTTTCCTTTCACATGGAAGCCATTAGGAAGAGAGAAAAGAGGATGGAACAAACAACAACGCGGAAACTGGACCGTTATTCTCGACGGAAACAATGTAGATAGATATATACGCACTGGAGCAGGATCGGGGCTCGTCCACCCGATTGTCACAATCATCCTTCCCGTTACACCATCGGTCCATGGGTAAACATAGGGATCCCTGACCATCTTTGCTCGGCAACGAAATTCCGAGATGTCGCACTGGTTGAACTCAGTTGCAGACATTAGGGCCGTCGTCATCCTCAGAAGCAGAACGGACAGCAAGCAGAGCAGTATCCTCAGCAGCATCTTGATCTGTATAAGCAAACAAAACATGAAAGAATAAATTCAATTAAAGAGAACCATTGAGACGTCGTGAAAGTGCGCTTGACTTGATCGTTTTCGTATTCATGAAAAAAGAAGGAGGGAAGCTACTGGAGCAAAGCCCTTTCTATATCAGTCGTAGATCATCCTTGAATAGCAAGACCAGCTGCTGCCCTCTAGCTCCTTGTGCGATTCCGAATGAAATAACTTGTCTTAAAGTTGATTTATATTCAACTAAACTTATCAGAAATTTTTTACTGGATACCCATTCGTTTAGAAAAGACAAATTAAGATTTATGGGTTCACTATATAACTGCAAGTATAGCAGAGATCATGTATTGAATATTGATGGCTCTCGCTAGCTCGACATGTACGATGAATTATTCGAGTCCTCGTTCGTGTTCTCCAAGCTAATTGATGTTAATTACCTTGAAGTTGCTCGTCTTTCTCTATAAATGATGTGCACCCCTTTTCAAACCTTTTTTTACGGCCCTATTTATTCCGATTGAGATGTAAGAAGAAATCTTTTCTGACCCCCGCAAATCACACCCTGTTAAAAATACATTCATAAAAGCCGGATATTTGATCCTAGCATCATCATAAAAAACCCTCCTTATTTTCCTCCCTGCTGGCTTCTAATAAACCAAACAAACCAGCAGGTTCTATAGTCTTTTAGAGAGAGAGAGAGAGAGAGATCAAAGCATTCCACGAGCGGCCTTGTGGATGTCATCGCTTATACTCACGGTGAATCATTCATTAGCGGTACGACGGGGACGGAGAGGCGGGGCGATGATGGAAGAGAAGAGAAAATCACCGTAAACACCCACTCTCTCTGTGATGTCTGTGTGATGTTGGTCGTTAATCGAGCGAGGGTGAGAGTATGCACAACACTGATAACGCAATCTTTCGTCCGTCCGCTGAGAGGAAAAAGGTGGTGCGGCGGCGGGCGGGAAACAGGGGTTGTGTGTACTACCTCCTTCACCGGATTTCCTTCTTCCTCTCTAAGCAATCTCGATGTATAGTACTGATGTGTGAGCAGTTGCAATGTCGACGTCCGTCTTTCCGTTGAGCTGGGTTGGCCGCAGCCGCCGGGCTCGATCGATATGATACGCAAAGAACCTTCCTCTAGATCCTCCTCCACTTTTGCTTATAGCAGCACGATTTCCTTCTTGTTTATTATAGATTATAGCACTGATACCATACTGAAGATTGGATCACTAATCGAAGAACCTATGCTAAGAGTAACATCACCTATAGTGCCCACCATAATATGTATATAGAGCCAAGTGAAAAACTGAGGAGCTCAGGAGCAGGATCGGATTTGAACTGTACCATCAGTCTGCTCCAGAGGACCGAGACTGAGCCGGACAGAGAGAGCTCATAGCAAAAGAGAAGCCATGGAAGAGCATCCCGGACCCGTGAGTCTGCGCGATGCTTGCAGGATCGCTCGATATCGACATCATCCTAGGAGAGCGCAGCGCAGCAGCACCACCAATCTGTCATGCAAAAAACAGCCTTCTTCTTTTTTCCTTTTTTTTATATTATTATAAAGCCTCATCCATACCCTTCGGAAACTTATGCTCATAATTTTTCAAACGACGAGTTGAAAATAGGACTGTATAATGCCACTTTGGTTGAACTGCGTCAAGAGTCCATATTTTGACGATGTGCTGGGCTCACTTCCAGGTTGAAAAGAACTTTTTTTTTTTGAATACTCTGTCCTGGCATTCTTTCAATATGTTTTTTATTTTATATTTTTCACCCTGTTATTCTCGATAGGATCCTTGATTATTAGAGGCGGCTTTTCTTTTTCTTCCAATGACGTGATGCTAGAACTGTTTTCATAGTCATCACTATATAATCCCGTCAAATGTCAGACACACGCAGGGGTCTCGCCACCCGCCACGACGATCACGTCGCAGTGATGACGGAGGGAAATGAGTTGCTCATCATCGCCGTCAACGAGAGCTGGTTCTATTATAAATCCTTTCAGATTTCGTCTGCTGCTCCTATTGTGGAATAATTCATTACGTTTATGTGGCCGCTGAGGAATTGTAATTATACTGTCCGAGATTAATATGGAATTGCATCAAATAAAGCTGTGAAACAATCATCTTGTGTAATAGGTTAAACATGGACATCTGAGAGTGAGCGTGACTGTTAACCATTAATTTTTTTTGGGAAGAGGATTATATGGAAAGGGTGCCGGATGAGAGGTGAGCTGCATCACGTGACGCACGCTCCTGCAGCACCCTGTGCGTGTAATTGATTGGTCCTGGGGTCGCTGTGAAAACAGATCCCGCAACACGAGAACGATGATCGATGAGCTTCATCTTTCCCTAGTAACTTTTTGATCCGACAGAGCATAATACAATAAATAAAATTGCCAATATCGGCATAAAGCATTATTATGTTGGCAAAAAATCACCGATGAAAAAACTTGCCATCGTATCATCATCCATTACTTAAGATGCTGATAAAGCTATCGCCTCATGAAAGAAGAATGGGATTTATGAAGACTGCCTAAATAGTCGTTTTTTTTATGAAGACATACGTATAAAGGGAGTCTCTTCATATTCACATCGAGAGAAGGAGGAGCATCCCAGGACACAGAGAATCGATAAATCAGGGAGAGAGTAGGTGAGGCCCTCTAAACAAACAGGAGCAGTGCCTGTACGTAAACTCGTCCTTCTTACTCCTTAAAGTATTTAAGGAGACGGGGGACTTTGTAGTCGCCTTGCTTAAGACTTTGCCGGATTGATAGTGCTGGGCGGAAGTGTGTTTACAAATAGTGTAGTCACGTCTCTTACTCGACAAACACAATCCTTTCAAGTGCTGATGGGCACGTATAGTAGTAGCCTATTATAATAAAGAAATCCTACAAAATAGCTTAAAGTTACACTATGAAAAATGTATAGTTATTCCTTTTAAAAAAAATATGGGTTCTCCTTTTTTCTTTATTGGTTGAAAGGAGGTCGTTACTTCTACTAGAGTGCAAAGTGAGCAGAGAGATAGGAAAGCGTCGCGGTGACGAGATCTATTTCTACCTTTTATATCATCCATCCTGCGTACAGATGGATGGTGGGGATCCAACTGTTCTCCATCCAAAAGTGGAGAACTGTGTTACAGCACATATAGCATTCCACTCTCTTTTCCTACTCTCTATCTATTTTCAAATAGATTCCACAGCGTTTGATAAAGTTACCATTCCGTCTATCTCGATGGGTACATCTATCCAGCATCAGTGGAGAGGATCGCCATTACTATATAGTGACTGGTTGAACGAGTTCCCGCCTGTGAGTTTTCTCTCTCTATGACGTCAGGAAACAAGCTTCTATATGTACTGCTATTACATAGAAAGGCAGAACTTTCCTCTCTCTCTCCTGTTTTCGCTCTTCACAGCAAAATGCTTCTCCAGAAAGTCCCTCCAACAGTTTGATGAAAAGAAGAATAAGGGAATCTGCTGCTCCTATGTGTACCTCGGGACTTGCCCAACGACCATCGAAAGTACAACAAGAAGTACTCTCAATATTATATGCACTCACACTTCAGTAGAATTCGATATAGGAATTCTGTTTATATGTATAATATTATTTGAAAACTCAATAAAGAAATTTGGCAATGGAGCAAGTAGCTCAAACATTTTATAAATACATTTTGTGTGAGTATGTCAAATTTGAATATATTGATAGAAACTCATTGGTTCCCCAAGTCATGAGTTCTGTATAATAAATGTCTACATATACATATAGGACAGATCAATGAAATGGGTTTCCCCCGGCTCCTATACATCTATATACGAAGGATATATCGTCATTGTGGAGAATTGCTTCCCATTTACGCACATTCGTTCAAGATCCGCCTGTCCTCTTGCTCGGTCAACTTATTTGTATACCCTTCACGTAGGTTGACTCTATATGCGGATGCTCCGTTTTCAATCGACTCCTTCCTGCCCTATAGGGATCTAAAAAGAAATAAATATATATAATATTGGAATCGATCCAAAAGGAAGGAAGGAAGACGGCAGAAAAAAAACACACACACACAGTAGGCCAATGTGTATATAACTTGAGCGGCGACCCGCACATCCATGATAATAAGAAAAGAGAATAAAATGATAAAAAATAAATATGATTATATTTACCTTCTCTCACATATAGACGGTCAAGACTTTTGACCTCGATGTACAATATTTAGAATAGAAGAAGCTAATCTGTTGGAATGTTTTTCTTTATTTGTGGTTCTTTATGACCTTTGCTCTCTATACTCTTAGTTTTTATTATTATCCGGCTGTATTTCGCGCAAGGTTTATTCCGGACAGTGAACAAGTCCCTCTCGGATGTCTTGCTTCGTTGTCGGAGAGCTTGTTTTATCGATTTCGCATTCTTCTATACACTCCAAACGAGTAGATGTAAGGCGGTTGCCGCAGAAGCACACACTACAAGAAAAGAAGAAGAATAATATTGATTCTTTTTTTTTACGCTCCATATAGTTGGCAACGCAGCATTAGTTTTAGTTTTTATTATTATTCTTTTCTCTTCTTCTCCATCTTTAATTTTACTTTCATAAGGGCGCTGCAACAATGAGAGAGCCGAGTGATTGGCCTAATTTAGTAAAGGGCTTATAGAGGCGCGGCGGATGCTTCCATTCTATCTGAAGAAAAAACATGATTTAGGAAAGGATCAATAGAGCCACTCGAAGAATTTTCAGTTTTTCCATTATTTAGAAAGCACAATAACTAATGCAACAATACGAGTTTCTTAAAAGGTACACGCAAGCAAATTAACCAAGCTTGTATTTTAACCTTTAAAGATGACTGTTCAATAATACATAATAGTAACTATTGATTTTTAGCTTATTCCCCGAAAAAGAGATGAAGGATTTACACATGTTGCTGCATGAGACGATTGAAAAGCCAAAGACTATTACTTACGATTCACCGGATGCACTACAAGTCTTCAATGTCCGTGAGTAGTGCAGCCGCCTGCGTATTCGGAATTGATCGATCAGGAGCGAAGCTGCCACCCAATCTAGCAAAGGTTAATGAATTTTTTGTTTCGTTCCTTCGTTCTTCTTCTTCTTCTTCTGCTAGAATCCCGAGTGCCGACCCATTGGGTTGATTAAATGCGCGTGACGAATGATTTCCAGTAGTGGATCTCGAAGGCCGCCAAAAGTGCAACTGCAATCCCGCGGCCAGTCCCGAGGACGGGTCTTATTTTCTCTATATTATATCCTCAGATCCATAAGCTTTTAAATTACGGCTAGCTCTCTTTCTCTCTCTCTTCCCTTGTCTCAGCTTAATTGGCATTTCGCTCTCGCCATCTGTTATGTAACATTTCTATATCATGTCTACCGCATCTTCCAGGAAAAAGAAAAGAAAAAG
Source organism: Chydorus sphaericus (assembly GCA_030141595.1). Lineage (NCBI taxonomy): Eukaryota > Metazoa > Arthropoda > Branchiopoda > Diplostraca > Chydoridae > Chydorus > Chydorus sphaericus. The sequence goes on along the minus strand of CM057927.1, from coordinate 8,514,855 downwards.
AAAATCGTTTGAAGACGATGAAATAGAGACTGGAGCTAATGGTTCGAAGGGGGGAAAGGGGAGAGGAAGATCAGATTGAGTTCATTTGCATAGCAGACGGAAAAAAGAGGGAGCACGGGAATTGTGCGGGAATAATAGGCACCCGAGGGGCTGTATAGGCACGCCTTCGGTAATGATGCTTACAATAACATCGATATTAGACGTAACATATGAGAGCTCCTGTAATATATGGTGCAGGGGAACTGGTGTTGAATATTTTAAGGGCCGACTTCTTCTGAATTGATTTTCTAATAATGGTTTTATATGTTTAAAAAAACACGCTTTGATCAATAAAAAGGTTTTCAGATATAAACTTTATATATATATATTCAATAATTTTGATGATGGAGCTTATTTAAAATAGAACGATATTTCAATTGGCGGACGAGTGGATTAGTAGTTGACTTCTTTGGCGATGAATCCATCTGGGAAATGGCGGATACAGCATTTCCGTAACTCGTCGTGAGCGAAAATGAAGATGGAGAAGCCCAAAGACGGAAACCACCAATTTACGCTGTGATCATTTCCATATTTTAATATAAAAGACTTTCGTGCCTTAATATACATTACTTACTATACGGGTCTGAGCTGAAGAACTTGATTGACACCCGGAGTATAGATAAAAAAGGCAACAAGACAAGTTTCAAAGACCAGAGCAAAGTTCAACACTTCATTCCTGCCAAAACAATCAACATCAAAAAGTAGGTATTGACTTTTTCAAAAATTGCTCAATAAAAATTACCGAAATCCGTGCTGGAAGACGGACAAGCGTCGAGTTTTGCGAGTCAAGAGGGCGGACCATTGCTGAACAACCACGCTGATCAAGTAGGCGGAATAACATGTCTTTTCTAGTTCCTTTCGGGCGTCATAGGTCTTTTCATAAAATAATCCCATTGCCACGAGAAATAAGTCAATTATCAGAATATACATTATTATTACGATCACATAATCTGGCTTTTAAACGTAATATTAAATTACTTACCCATTCTTGACCGTAAGAGTCTTCTAAATCGTTTATGTCCGGATTATCCCACGCGGCTCGAATCCCAAATACTTTGGATGGCCAAAATCCATTCTGAGCTAATATAACCAGGAAGGTAAAGAAGCCTCCAACGCCCTCAAAGAGACCCGTCTGAGCAAAAGCTACCTCCAGCAACCTTTCAAATGCACCAAGAAGGAAAACAAACAACAAGGAGAAAGAGAAAAAAACGCCCCATTAATCCATCCAACCACTGCGCTGCCTTTCTTTCTTTTTAAAAATAGAGAGGGGAAAATACTAATAACGTAAATCATGCGACTAGCTGACGTCAATATATAAAAGGGGCTTATATAGAGTATATATATGGTCTTATTTACTTATTGCCGACGAGCTTGTCTTTAGTCGGGTTACGAGGAGGTCGCTGCATGATATCACTTTCTGGTCTCTCGTAGGCAAAAGAAATGGCCGGCATCTATTGAAAAATTAAAAGGTTTAATTTATATCGAATGAAAATTCATACTTTAATACCATATCCGTTCCAATGTCGATGCACAAAATTGGGATGGCACCCAGAGCTGTTTATACACAAGATTGATATAATAAAGAAAAATATTTGATGATGATATATTATTTTTAGCTTAAAAAAGATATATAGGCTTATACCCAAAGGTGTATTGGCTAAGATAAACATGACGAAAGGGACCACCTCGGGTATTTTGGTGATCATCGTATATGCAATAGATTTTTTGAGGTTTTCAAAGATGAGTCGACCCTCTTCCACTCCAGTCACGATGGAAGCGAAATTATCGTCCAGTAAAACCATATCGGCCGCCTGTTTGGATACGTCGGATCCCGTGATTCCCATCGCGATCCCTAGAGTGTTTAAATACGAATGAAAATTTAGCAGTTGTTCAAATATAGAGCTATTATTTGTTGTGTCAATAGTTCTATTTGAAATTTCACCAACCGATGTCAGCTTTCTTCAAGGCGGGAGAATCATTGACTCCGTCCCCAGTGACGGCCACGATTTTCCCCAGCCGCTGGAAGCCCTCAACGATGATGAGTTTCTGCTGGGGTGACGTCCTCGCAAACACGATTTCCGGATAGCTCCTTTTATATGTACAGTTTATATAGAAATAGAGATGATGGATGGATAAATATGTATACAGCAGCAGGGCAAAATCGTCTTTTTTTTCAAGATATTATTTACTGAAGTACGTCGTCTAGTTGGTCTTCGTCCAGTTGCTTCAAATCCTGGCCATGGATGACGATCGCTTTTGCCTGCTTCGGGTTCAAACTTTCGGCAGGAACTTTCATCCTCTCTGCCATCTCTTCGATCGTCTCATTACCTTCATACATCATTTTATAAGGAGCTTAGCTTAATATAAAGTTGGGCAAATAGAAGAAAAAGTTAATTTGAAACCTTCAGAGATGATGCCGACGGATCGAGCAATCGCTTTAGCTGTTACCGGATGATCACCCGTGACCATAACGACTCGGATCCCGGCGGCCCTACACTTTTGAACGGCGTCCGGAACGGCGGGTCTCGGTGGATCGATCATGGAGATGAGACCAACGAACCTCAAGGATCGATCCTCGTTCACCAAACGTATTATTTCTCCTTCATCATTAAAGTTTAGCTGGCTGTGATCTTTATTATTAGAAAGTTCCATATCGCAGAAGCCGAGGACTCGCTCCCCAAGTCCGCCTAATTGAAGGTAGGCCTTTAGGATTCGATCCTTGGCGGATTCATCCATTGCCATCGTTTCGTTTCCGTTGATAAGGATGGTAGAACAACATTCTGCTATCCTCTCCGGAGCTCCTTTCATGACCAGCAGCAAGGATCCCACCGGATTTCCAGTACTGCTGCTGCCGGAGGAGTGCCGATGGATCGACACCTGCGGGGAGCCGTAAAAATAGACGTTGTTATGGCAATGAGATAGAATAAGAAGTGCTGCGCTGCTGCTGGGCTCTTCCACCATGACCAATCCAATTCCGGTTGGAAAGAAAGAAAAAGAAGAAAGAGGACAAAAGAGATGCTCGATGTAGCCTCTTCTCCCTTTCAACTTGATTCAATTTCAATAGCTTTCACTAAAATTGGCAACATGGCATTCAAGTTCTATATATACGTATCTCTTTTGGATACTGAAAGCACGATCTGTTAACGGTTCACCTATAAGACCCTATCAGTGATTGAAAAAAAGAAGAAGCTTTTGGGGCTTCTCAATATACATCTTCTATATGGCCATAAGTTTACTCTTTTCATTGTATAAATAGAATGGACTTCAGTACTTGAAATTTGTTGGTTGAATTGAACGGGATTTCAGCCATGGTAGGATACTGTTTGCGGTAGCCCAGAACATCCCCGTCCAGCTGTTCCATGCACCTTAATATGGCCACTTCAGACGCATCCCCCTTAGCATCCCTATACATTATAAATAAAGCAGCGATTTTAAAAACTCCAATTAAATTTCATGATATTGCATTATATCAATTCACAAAAGTGCAGCACATGTAAAGATTGATTCAAGAAGTAAAGGAAGTGGCTCATTTTATTAGAAATAAGAAGACTCTCTCAAAAGAGGATAAAGAGACGTTCATGTTTCTACTACTGGTGTGCTGGTCTCATCTGATGCTGCACGCTCGCATCCGTACATATATACATACAGGCAATATACCTTTTACGGATGGGAACGTCCTCTTGTCCGTCTTTGAACTCAGCCCGGCTGCATAATTTAGCGACGCGCGCCAGCTGGACCCAACCGCTCGTCTGTTGGTCCTGCAAACCTTTCTCTGTAATTGATTAAACATGTACTAATACAAATGTGTGCATTTAGATAAAAACCGGTCAGTAGTACTTTTGAATGCATTTTCAATGACACAAGTAGACAAGTCCTGATTAAACCTATACCTGATTCGTTTTCGGGAGTGTCAACTTTGATAACTTCACCTCCGAGCCAGACGTGGGAGACGGTCATCCTATTTTGGGTCAGAGTTCCCGTCTTGTCGGAACAGATGACGGATGTGGAGCCGAGGGTCTCGACGGCCTCCAAGTTCTTGACAAGGCACTGCTTCTTGGCCATCCGTTGGGCTGTCAGCGTCAAGCAAATCTAAATATAATACATACAACTGCTTAAGACGGATCAATGACATGTAAATTACTACTAACTTTTTAAAAATATGATTTAGAGTGGGAGTTTCTCTTTGAATAATTCTGTTTGCGATTATACTGTTTGCACAATTTCAGGATTTCCTAGCAATATAAGCATGTTTCCATTTTCCCGGAAAGTAAACTTTATAGTCCCCCCACCCTAACTAATAATAACAATATCCTATATGGTGCGTAGAGAGAGAGGGAATGGGGCCTCCCACACACATCACAACCTGCTAGACATAATACCATCTGGCGGAAAACATTTTACGATTATTGATTCTACGCTGTGCAATAACAATAGACATATCAATTGGATGTACTGTATATATACCGCGATGGTAGCGACCAATCCTTCGGGGACGTAACTCATGACAACACCTATAAGAAAGATGACGGAATTAAGCCAGCTGTAGCCGAGGACCATAGCGATCGTGAAGATGATGGCCCCAGTTCCAATTGCTATGAAGGAGACCAGGTGGACGAATTCCGCGATCTCACGGGCCATAGGTGTCAGACCTGAATCCAGACCGGATGCCAAGGAAGCGATCCGGCCCATGGCCGTCTTGTCGCCCACGTTTACTACGATTCCACGGCCCACACCTGATGGCAATTAAATATAGATAAAGGTAATAAATCAAGAACATTACTAGTGTTTCAAATCTTTTAAAAAAGTTTCCCGAATTTCTGACTTTTTTTCAAATATTTTAAAATCCCGAAAAATAGGATAAATGTGTGAAATAAATATGAGTTGATAAGTTGCTACTTTTAAAAGGTTTGGTATAACGTACACAACTTTCATTTTAAAGAAAAGTAACAAAGCTCTTTGCGAATCCGGCAGCATTAATGCCAAGTAAGAAGGATCAAGAGTAAATAATACCTTCAACGGCCGAGGATGAAAAGAAGGCGAGATTTTTGGTCTCAAGCGGATCATCATGAGTACAGTCGACGGATCGGCTCTGCGGCTCAGATTCTCCGGTTAGAGAGGAATTGTCCACTTTGAGGCCACTGACTTGAATGAGGCGGATGTCAGCCGGGAGACGATCCCCGAATTTCACGTCTACAACGTCCCCGACGACAAGATCCTCCGCCTTGACCGTCATCTTCCGTCCGTCTCGCACCACTTCCGCCGCCTTTTCTCATACCAATCCCAATATAAAATAATAATATCGTTAAACATAATATTTACGGAAATTATTAATTTTTTTTTTCATTTAAAAATATTCAAAGTTGGGAAATAGATGGATAAGTATTTGAAGACATTTTATATAAAATAGATGAAAATGGGTGAGCTCATACCTGCGGAATGAGGTCTAGAAAGGATTCCATGATGCTGCAGCTCTTTCTCTCTTGGTAGTAAGCGAAAAGTCCTGTCAACGTCACCAAAAGGATCAGCATGACGCCCAGCCACATCTGTAGCACAAGAGAATAAAGGAAAAGAAAGAATAAAACACAATGTGATGTGTAGGCCTATATTTCCCAGCCCAAATTGGGAAACGTGATCCAATCATCCTAGCCTTCAGTGTACTTGACACGGGATACATATGGCTACAAACTGACAAGGTAGATCTTTTGTGGCACTATCCCATTGAACTTACAGCATTATATATTGTGTATAAACAGTAATATCATTTCAACTCAAAATGAAACCCAAGATTCTTTGAAGACTATTGAAAAGCCTCTTACGCAGTTATTCAATAGTATTAGTATAGACATAAATAATTAAATATTGATTCAGTGCTATAGATATTGAAAAGGAATACAAAAGATTCTAGGCTATATGCCGTTAATTATTTACATTGTCATACGAAGGATCGTTAGAAGAGGAGTACTCCATGCCGAAAGCGATGAGACAGAGCAAGGCTCCTGCCCAGAGGAGCAGTTGGAACCCTCCAAAGATGTTTTTGGCGAGTTTGGTCCACTCGGAAACGCCCTTAGTTGGACTCAACTTGTTCGGTCCGTCCAGGGCAAGGATTTCAGCAGCCATCTGCTGGCTAAGACCCTACGCGTAAAATATGAGATGCCCTCACTGTATAAATCAATAGAAATCTCATCCTGGAAACGGCATTTGCAGCACGCCGAGCCGCACGCGGACGAGTGGGGCTAGCTGCTATTCTGTTATATACAATAATACCGTAGTGGGATTCGTCCGAAGTCGGCGACATAACTCTTCCAGTGGGATTTTGTGCTGGTCCATTTCCAATTCTCGCTTCAAGTTCCTCATCTTCTCTTTCTTCTTGGCAGCTCGGCTCGCCCAGAAACTGAATTTTGTGTTTGAAGATGCTGTGACGTCACTACCAGTCGGAGGTGACGATCCATCTTTCTCAACGTAGTTGGGATTGAACCGGTCGGAAATCGTGTAGACTCTGCGTGATGGCGCGGCGGATTTAAGAATAAAAAAAAAGATTTTTATATTAAAGTGTCAAGTGCGTCAATATTGTTATCATAGTGTGAAGTAGTATTAACTTGAATTGAATCATAAATTGAATTTGTAGAATCTAGTGAATTTCGGTTCAGGAAAAAATGGTTATTAGATTACATGGAAGCGTCAAGTGCGTCATTGATAAAATGACGTTGCGAATTCTACTTCATCAAAAGTCATAATGAGATTAAAAATGGCAAAGGCGTCAATATCATAACCGTAAATATTGTAGGTTGTAAGTCTTAATGCGTAGTATTTTTAGTTATACATGATTTGGACCTTAATTATCCTAAGAGTTATAAGCATAAATTGTCCTCATTCATCTCGGCAGAACAGTTTGAAAAAATCAAGTTTCCAGTCAATAAATATGAAAAATATGTAAACGAAGACATTCATATACTATTTCGTTGTAAAATAAATATCGTAAAAAATAGTCCTTTGCGGTATAAGAACTAATCAAAAAGAAAATAAGGATCCACTTACGATCCAGCAGCCATGATGACCAAGTTGGGAGCGACTGGGCCGAAACGATAGCCTCTTGATAGTACAGCCTCATCATTTATATAGAGTTCCATGGATTATGCAATAGTAGACTCACACATAAAACTGAAACCGCGATCCCTTTGCTCCGGCTAGTCACACAGTGCTATATAGAACCTATTCACAAAATACACACTAGATTTAGCTAGAATCTCTTTTTTTTCTACATTTTTATATTTTCTAGATGTATTTGAATAAGCGTATAGGATCTATATTTGCTCTATTTAAACTGATGATATAGTAATAAATTATAGAGAAAAAGGCTTCCGAGTTACTGATTTGAAAGCGTGTCAATCACTGCTAATATTTTGTCGTGTTGTTTCTTTCGGATGAGATCGCGTCAGCTGCCACCCCTGAACGAGGCATTTCATTAGAAAGAGAGGCTGGACGCAGAAGCTCATCTTTCTGATGGGGCTTCATATCACCATGGCGATGACGAACGAAGCCGCTACCGTCGTTGTCGTTTGGGATGTCAATAAGACAACCGATTATTAAGGCCTTATTCTTCTTCTTCTTTTTTCCCTCCTTGATGTTGTGGAGGACGAGGGGTGTGTCATCAAAGTTGATGATGGTGATGAGCTCAGTCAACAGCTGGGAGCTATTAGCAAATGTTATTATGAGAAGCTATATAATAGCGCCTCCGCACCCGGTGTTTTGACGCATTGAACAGCGACATGAGCCCATCAAGTTCCATTATATTTTAGGTGATTTATAGAAATGATACTATTTTGTTATAATAGTGTTCGTTAATTTATAGTGCAATCATTGATACTTTTTTTTTTATTAACACTGTATTTAGTGGCTGTGAAATCAAAGGCTAAGTTTGTCATACAACAAAATAGATCATTAAATTTTAAGTCATAAAAGATTCTGTAGGTTCAGAAAAAAAATTGGTATCAAAGTTGGATCCCGTGCCTTATTTTACGATGTTTATACGCGCATTAGACATATTCGTGTGAAAGAATATAGGACGGCGCGCGTACCTTGTGCTGCAATAAAAAATGTATCTGGATATTATTATCATTTGAGGCATTCGTGAATGAAACTGGAAACTTTATGTTTACATGCAATAAAGTAGGTTTATAGTGCCCGTATGACAACTGTTATTGAGGAAAAGAAACTTACATTAAATAATAGACCTACTGAAATTTTCTTGGTTACCAATAAATAAAACTCAACATTTTAGAAACATATCAATACAAAGTTTAAATAACGATTATTTAGTATAGCCGCGGTTAAATTTGTATACTGTTCTGAACTACTATAGGCTTACATAGTAAGAGGTTTACTTATTCGATTAAAAACGTATAAAAATAATCAATTAAATTAGAGAGAGATTATACGTATATAATCAGCTGTAAGGATGACAAAGGAGCAGGTATTAAAATTGAAGTAAAATCTTGAAAACTTGATAAAGTAGAGTTGACATTTTGACTTGTTTTTACACAGCTTTCTTGAAGGTAATTACTTTGACTGTCGTGATGATTAAAGCTTATACAATAGCTGAGAAGGCATAGGTGTGCAATAGTGAAGATTGTATTATTCATCACTCGTCGTATCGTGTCCATTGTGATTGCTATATAATTACATCTACTCTCGCTCGCTCAGCTTTGTAAGGGCCTAGGAAAACAAGACAATGAACCATGGTTTTAAGTTTACAAAGCACTCGAAGCTTTCTCACTTCAACGTGTTGCGTACATGCGTCTAATGAACCGTCGTCAGATATCCATGCTAGAAAAAAAGCTTTTTTTGTTGTCGTTGTTTAACGGAAGTACATAACAACTCCGGATATGTTTTTCAAGAACACGAGTTATATTTCACACCTCGTGATGCACATCTTTCGATACTTGTAAAAAGGGACGATGGACAAGATATCCCTAAAAAAACTGTATGGATAGTAGAGTGAGAACCTGTTTTGATGTCTTGTTATTTCGTGTGAGATTGCCGCTTGGCGCTTGATGAAAAGGAAGATTTAGCTACCCTTAGGACATCTAGTGGCGGGTCACGCTCCCGCTAGTATAAAAATTTGGGAACTAGATGGCACTCGCTATATATTATGTAAGGAATAATTAAAAAAATTAAGTGAATAAATTTAAACCGGGACATTTACAGGTGAGATAGAGAAGAAATCAAATTAAAAAATATATCTAACGCTAAATACAAGTTTAAATTTTTGCTATAAATATTTTAACCACAGGCCTCCGCACAATCGACTTTCGGCAAGCGCAAGACTAGAAACGCAGCTGTTTTCATCGATTCGTTAATCCTCCCTGCGGATATGCTCAATTTTTCTTTATTTATTCATTTTTTGCGATAGAACGAGTGGGTTAACTAGATGATGTATGTATAGAAACCAATAATTTTAATATTGAATGACTAATTCAATCGACTGAATAACTAATATGGATTGCCGCTGACCGCTGATCAATTTCTATATTGTTTCTTGCTTGAATACTTGGCTAGCTTTTTAAAAGTACAAGTTGTACAAAAGTTTTTGAAAATATCTTGCACTTACCATATTACATTTTACTATTTTACTATTGGATGTACACAAATAAATTTGGAATGATGACTCTTCTTCAAGGTTAATGTAAGCATCGAACTTTATTGGTAGTTATATCTCGCACTAGAGGAGTGAATTATTATTTTGGTCTGAAGAGTAGTATATGAAATGCCATTAAAGTGTACATTTAATGCTGCAGAATGTAGAAGTTTTCATTTAACCGTTAAATCAAATTATTAACGGAAGAACATAGTACGCACTTGAGAAATTAAAGATCGTTAATCCTTATGTATCTCATATTACAAAATCAATATCTCTTACCGGTATGTTGTATACTGTCAGAAAATTTTGTCAAAATAATTGTAATTCATATAAGACAATTTGATGAGGTGTAGATATCATTATTGTAAGCGAGTAGAAGCGTTAGATTATCTTTCATGCATAAAATCTAAACCGAAGAATAACTTATGATGATATTCTATTACCAGTATTTTAAATACCATACTCAGTTAAACGAAGCAAAATTCAGACTGAACACCAACTGCAGCATTTTCACTTGCTTAAATGCCAAATGACTGCCATCATTGATCTGTTTAAGCTGAATTTAAATAACTACGGTATTTGAACTGTAGCATATTATATCGTGAAGCGCGCGCGTAGGTGCTTCGTAAAACTTCCCACACAAATCGGTCTAACGTGGGTTTAGGCAAAAAAATATGGAAGGACTTTAACGTGTAGCACCACCTATTGTTCCGATTTATAACTGTCAAATATATTATTTTTTTTACATCTTTTCAAGATCTTGGCTATAAAAATAAAAGGGATCATAGATACTTTGTCATCAAATTATAGTAAGTTTTAGCCAGTTACTTTGGAAGAAGATACAGTAATATGTATAAAGGTTATAAAAATAACGGCTTCTAGTGCGCATAATCATGAATATACGCATCTTTTTTCGACTTTAGCAGGCAGAATACAGAACAAGAAACACGGAGTAATGACGATGCAAAGTTGTAAAGTATATTGACATCATCATCAAAACATTTTGTAAAATATGAATTCAAACCACTGCGATATACAATGTGCAATCTAGTCTAAGGAAATGTCAGACTTTTTGGGAATGCTGTAAAAACTACATTTGGTAGGCCTATTCAAAAAATTTAACTAAATAGGATTTTTTTTCGAAAGAAATCAGCTGACTCGATCGTTGTGATATTTGACTAATTTTCCAAAACTTTAACCCGATGCAGTAGTGGTGGCTGTTGAAATAAAACGAAATATATACATATATTTATTGCGTATCGTTATTATAGCTTAGAATAAAAAAAAATTATCATCATAATTTTAGAGAAAATTTCAAAGGGCTTAAACGTTTAAAACCTAATAATAATTGGTGCAAAAAATGTTAGTTCTTGAAAGAATGAAAAAATAAATGATTTACTGGTCTTATGGTGTTTCTTGTGATGATGGTTTCCAGTGCCAGCGTGGGCATGGTGGGTGCTATGCTTACGATCTTCAACGGCATCTTCCTCATCGACGGAGCGCTTATGATGGGTCGTCTTCGGGGCATGGGTCGTTTTCTGATGGGCTCGGGTGGTTTTGGAAGCATGGGTAGTCTTGGCAGCACGGGTCGTCTTCGGAGCACGAGTTGTTTTCGCCTTCAAATGTGCATAAAAATAAAGTAAATTTACAATTGTTATTAGATAATATAAACTAAACCTCTGAAGCAACGGCGCAGAGGACAGCCAAGAGAACGCAGGCAACAAAAAGCTTGTTCATTTTCAGAGGATCCAAATGAGCTAATCGGTTTAGTGAGAGTAGTATTCCCTATTTATACACAGAAATTAGTCTCGTATTATTATCGAGAAGCAGCAAGTTGAACTAGATTTTCGTTAGAAAGTTGACGCAATAGAGTAGAGTAAATAAAGTAATTATTTGTTTTTAATTGGTGTCACAAGGCTAAAGCTAACACATGTCAAATACGTAACTAGCAATCAGTATTAATTACGGTACATGAAACAACTGTGATTACTAATCGCATTTTTTTTTCTAAACTTATGTTTGGTTTTGCTGCACCAAATGAGGCCATTACTGTTGGCTATTAACTTAATATTCGATGTCAATTATTTGATTATTTATTTTTTATTAGTATGTCCTCCGGTATTTTGGCCCAAGGCTTAATGCAACTAATTGATGTCAACGTGAGCTACCATAGTGCGTGTTAAGAACAAACTACCGTAATTTACCTTAATGATCGATTAATCGATTTGTGCACCTGGAGGAAATATATATTTTTTCTTTCTAGAATATGCCAGTTCATATTGGAATTTCAATGAATGGGATCTTTTAATTTAAAATATATATGTGCCAAGTATTAGACTTATTAAGTAATTCAATAAATTTCAAATCAAATTATCGGCTGACCAGTGCTTCTAAACGATACGATATCGCCGATAGTGCTTACCGTATCGTACATTTAAACTATATTTATTGTATTCAGTATAAAGGCGTACACGTACACGCCGCGCTCCAAAATGTTGAGCATAACAAACTTGGGATGATAATTATGCAAAATTGTTATTCTAATAGCAAGCATATTCTTCGTATTAGCATAATTTCTCGGACGGGATAGCTGAACTCAATCAGTAGTGCGGTGACGATAAATGGGGGAGTTTACAGCAGAGCTTGATTTATAAGTTAATTGTCGATTATAATCCTTGAATAAGTTGAAGCACAAGTCCTTTGCTCTTTGCTGAACATAAATAATGCAGCTCAAACTTTGCGGCTGCGATATGAACCATAGTTGTCCCTCCTTTATGTAGTCCTGTCCTTTCATCATCGTCCTCGCAGCTGCTCTTACCATAATTTACGCTGTTAATGTCCATTCCATACTTTTGATCGAGACTTTATTACGTAAACAAGAAGAAGCTAGTTAGATGTGTAAATATACCACAATAAGCCCATCATCATATGATCAAAAGTAATAGTAGCATTGTTGCCTATTATTATGGTCTAATCCACTAATTCGTTAGCTCTTCTATGAATATTCTTTTTTCATATGTAACGTTTTTCTATTTTATTTAACATAATTTGTTTGAAATAATTTGGAAATCGAATGAATGATGCTGTGTACAGCACTGTATTGAGCTCGGGATAGAAGAAGAGAATGATGCATATAGAATGAACATATACTTACAATAAAAACTGCGACCATCATATATATTGTTATCAAAAGCAATATGTTACATGATTATATATGGTCTATGCAGATTCATATAATCAATCAATGTAGTGATCCAGGCAGAAGGGTATGATGAATGTATGTGTGCCTGAAAAAAGTATAAGCTTTTCTTCCGTGCACACAATATGCTGAGCTTATACTGAATATCATAAAGAAGGATCATTTTTAAATATGCTTTTTACGTATTGGCAGATTAAAAAACGAAAGAAAAATGTTGGAAGAGTTATACTTCCTTGTCTAACCGCGGATATATTATACATCATTTTTACAGTTTCTGCAAATGTTCAAGTACTATAATGGCTACATCTTCTGTAGCATCGATATATCGCTGCAAGACTATTATTCCTTTTATACATATTGCTTGGAAAGAATACAGCGTATTTTTTTGAAGCCATGGAGACAATAATACTGCGCAACACTATACAGGCTACCGTGGTAGATCAGACAGAAACGTACCTTGCAATAAAAACAAATAACAGATCCGTCCCGAAAGTACAAAAAGATAATATACAGCACAGCTTTAAAAATCTCTGTTTATAGGAACCAGCAAATATAAACAATAATATTGTTCATAACAAATTCTGTTGCTGCATAGAGTGAATAATTGCTTGGTGATTTTTGCGAGTACATGTATACTGTATATTAGGAAAGGGTTCAAGTTGCTATATGTAGAACCATGATAGAACCATCTGGCAACCAGGTTATACTTTATTAGCTGTACTAAAACTCTATATTATTACTCATCCTTTTGCTACAGCATGAAGAATAATGGAAGCACACTATAACATTTCCCTCCATTAGTTCATTCTTGCGAGCGAAATGAGCCTAATAAGTCACATCCACTTCGTTTAATTTTCCCTATGATCCGAATAATTACAAAAAATAATTTATGAATCATAGTGTCATTATCATTTTAGTCTTTCTGAACTTTTATTTTTACTTTTGGCATTTCTATTTGACTTTTACCTAGCTCATTCAATAGGAAATCATCGAAAATTCTAACTTAACTGTACAATCAATAGAAATATTTAAGTTTCGTGTTTTGTTTTGTTTTGTTTTTGTTTTTTTTCATCTTTGTCATTATTTTTTCTTCAATGCGTGCGCTTCTACACGTTTCAAGTAGCGACCAAGGGTGAGAACGGACTTAACACGGATCATGTGTTGACTTTTTTTTTTACGTTTTTCACAATGTAGACAGATTGATAAATAAGTAGATAGATTGATAAATAAAAGCACCATATCAGTACCGTACGTAATACAATTTCAACTTGCTTGAATAGTAGTATTCTTACCACCATTATTCTTCCTACGCTAAATCCTATAATAGGTTTTCTTCTTTTCATTATTATTTTTTAACGAGAGAAATAACTTGGCATTCATGCGTACTCTAGAGTACCTTTTTTTAACGGAGGTCGTAATAAACACCTGAATCACTGCAATATTTGATTAATGATTTGATTGAATATTTTCATTTTCACCACACTTTTATAAGATGATGGAGCATCTATTTCCATTAATTGCTTTCCTATCATACATGGTATGCGTCATAATATTGTGAGAATCAGCACCAATATAAAAATTTAAACTACCGTTGGCGTTTGTTCTTTTGTATACACGTAGAACGTACAAATGTTTAGACGTTTAAGTCATTTTGCGTTGAACGATTGTTATAAATAAAAATGCATTGTTCTTCCACAAGTATCCGTAGGCGAAGATTGAGGGCGGATGTTTGCTTACAATAGTATAGCTGTAAGAATTATGGATAATATTTTTCCTGCACAAACTACTCCTATCGAAGGTCTTTGTGCGGTCTTATGCTCTTCATAAAAATGGCACGTCGCAGGGATTTGCTGGAAAAAAAGATAACTAAATCTATATTTCGATAATATAGCGTGCATGTAGAGCTCCGTTTATTTTTATAGACTAAATGAACAGGAAATATTATATGAGCAGACAGAAGCTAACACAGCCTAGCTATTATTATGTACTGTACTGTGCGTAAAATACCTCAAAGCTTCAAAAGAATTGCATGTATAATAGGCCTTGGTTTTTTTTGAAGAATTGTCCCAACGAACTCAAAGAAAGCCTTTGTGATCTTATATAATGGAACATAGGGTACATTTCCCAAAGAGGATACTATACTCTTCCTTACAACCAATGAACTGCTAAATTAAATTGATGGATTCTAAGCCCCACTTACATAGTCTAATTGACGGAAGAAAAGTTTAACAGTTTGGTTCAGCATTCTATGTGAATTTTTCAGTTATACTGTAAATCACTATGTGATTTTGCATTCGTTTTTTAAATCAGCTTATTGTTAATTAAAATTTGATATTTAAAAAATAACTTTGTTGGTTTTTTCCTTTGTTTAACACCAAATCGCTTATTTGCTCAAATATTTCCAATCTAGAGAAAATAATGCCATCATAAATAACGAGGGGGGGGGGGGGGAGGGGTTGACTATCCCAATTTTAAATAAATAAAAAGAAACTCGAAGAAACCAACTCAAAGAAACCGCATTGGTCGCAACTGATTTTTTTTTGTTTCATAAATGAAACTTATGGTAAATAGACAGCAGAAGCTCACAAATAAATCTTGTCATATAGGCATCCCCGATTGTGTGCGTTTTTCATGGTGATATTATGGGAGGATCAAATGGCAAAGAGCTATAGCTATTTATCAAGAGGGTGCATATGGTGCAACCACAACTTTATTATTTAGCCTAGTTCCCTAGCGACATAACACCTCCATGATGGAAAAGAAAGATAGAGAATTTTATACAAAGAAAGATGAAATATATAATGGAGAGCTAGACATTTATTGCATTAACCCACATTTTCTTCTTCTTTTTTCCTACTATTGTTGTATATCTATAAATTCATCGCCCCAGCAGTGCACCAAGCAACCACTGCTGCACTCTGGGCGCTTATATAGAGATGCAACAATATATCAGATTCAGTATAGAGTTGCCGGACAGCTCTACGGCCTCATCTTAAGGATCCAGAACGGAAAAAGACTAAGCAATATATACTTTAGATATAGCGCACTCATAGATCCTTCATGCGGCGTCCAACTTTTCTTCAAACTTTTCTTTTTGCTGTTTATTTGTACAACATGGGCAAAAACAAGTTTATATTTACCTTTTCTTGTGGTATACTTATCCATGTGAAACATAATTGGGTTAGGAAAGGGTAATCGTGCTGGTACTTCTTAAAACGTCTCAAAGGCCATGCCCATACTCAGCTCATAAAGATATCAATGGTTATTCTGTTATTCAATTTACAAACTTCTCACATAAATTTCTGGCATGTTAATAATGATTAAATTTTTTCATAATTCAATTCAATTTGAGTAACGACGTATTGAAGGCAACGGTCGATATTGAGGTACATTTTTGAATTGGTTAGATATTTTTAATTAAGTTTTCTGTGACTGAATTAAGTTTTCTTAGGTTGTCCACGATTTCAGTTGGTTTCAGGTTGCTGAGATAATGGTCAATTTTATTTATTTCCACTTCAAGTGAAAAGATCATTATATAAGATGTGATCTAATAGAGTTGGTTTCATGCTGGTTTTTAAAAGCCAACTACCTGATATGATTTTGCTTTGAAACTCATTATGAACTTCATTAGGTCGCCTAATGGGAGCATGAAGACGAAACCTTTTTGAACCACTTTGATTAACTTTTCTGTTATGATACAAAGAGCCCATGTAATTTTTACAAGAGACAAAGTTACTATAGAAACTAATGCAAATGAGAGAAGAATCCATAGAAATAAGCACTATAATATTCAAAATAGGCCTACTTTTTTCAGTATCTTGTTCATGTTTCGCTTCTTCCCTTAGGAAAAAGGGAAGAATAGAAGAGAACAGCACATAATTATCATCTACTACATTTCCTTTTTCTTCCAACTAATTGGCTTCCATATGCGGTTGATGGTATGGACATGCTCTGCCATAAAAAAAGGCGCGAACCGTGGAGACTTTTTGGGACGTGTGCCCCACTTTTCTTTCCAGACTTCTACTACTGCTGTTGCTGGCTCCACTCCTTTCGGTTTTCTATTTTACGACAAGCGTGGACAAAGGCCGATGGACCGAGGACCAAAAAAATAGAGGCGAGAAGAAGCTAGAAAAAGAATACATAGAGGGCGATGCAATCCATTCTGATGGCAAATGTAAAAAGAGGACGACATACAATGCTCAAAGATATTGGAGGACAAATCCGTTTGTTCTCCCTTTTTCTTATAGAGTAAAGCAACACACAGTTCTATAAGAACAATAAGACTGCTGGGTGAATATACAAGATGGGCTACAACTTCTATCTTTTTTATCTTCGGTTACAGTAGTAAGTATAAAAATAATGCCAGAAAATGATTCTAAAATTTAATTATTATGCTTTAACTATTATTAGAATTACATTTATTAGAAATGATTATAGGCCGCTATGTTTTAATTTAAAAAATCTATTAATATATACTGTATATTATTAAGGTTTGATTATTTTTTTCAAAGTTCAAGGACTAAAAGAGTCCTAATCAAGCATATTTTATAACTACTATATTGTTACCGTGGTAACAATATAGTAGTTATTGCGCCATATCGTCTGCAACATATCTGTATAGTTCTTTGCCCGTTTACGATAGTTGGCTGGTGCAACATCGTTCTCGTTATAGCTCTAGCCTAAACTTTGAAACAAGCTTATTTATTTATACTATAGACTGCGTATTAGAACACTTGTTGTGTACACAATTATATTTCTCACTTAACAGGCTATAATCTGATAAAAATAAAAATAAATCAATTTTTTTAAATTATATTTTTCAGCTGCTGTACGATTCTTTTGGTACTAAGTTGTATCTATTCTCAGTCTTGCAAAAACAAAAAAAAAAGGAAATATGGAGCTTGAGAAGTTGCGATCATGCGCGATCCGCTGGCTCCCGTGGGAGCGGATGTGCACTTTAGAGGGCGGATGACACTGTTCTTAGAACCAGTGGTGCACCGACTGCCATCCCAACCACTACTAATAAGCAGAAGAAAAGAAAAGGTCGTTCAGCTCAAACTACAAGAGTCAACTAAATCTAAAAAGTAAGTTATTAACTTGCCCCACTTATTCTTTATATAGATTTAATATTTGGGGAGTTAAATTTGAAAAAGAAATACCGTTGTCAGGGTTTTACGAAGGTATGTGTTCCAGCACTTTACAGTATCGTATTCTTCTTTCAATCTGGGTCCTATGGTGTAAGAGCAATTATTAACAAGACGTGACATCTTCGCCCCATCACAACATAGCTTATTAATCTCAATAACCTAAGAATTTTAAAACCTATGAAGTATGAACAGAAACTAAAATTTTATCCATTTAAGTTTTATTTATAACTTTACACACACACACACACATATACATATTTTTTTATCGTTACATTTTTTAAGTAAAGATGTATAGTTTAAAAATATATACGGTACGGTACATATAATTCAGCATTAATGTATAGGCCTATAGGACGACAGTATCATTACATACGAAGACATAGGCCGCTCAGAAACGATGATTTGTGTGCGTTATTACTCTCCTTTCTAATGAGCGTCTCAAATAGCAAAGCTTCATACTCGGCTCTTGCCGAGTCGACACTTTTTTTTCTGAGAGCTAATTGACAATGACTCACGAGCTCATCAGCGTATCTTTATCCTTGGAGCTATAAATTATCTAAGATATGATGACCCACTCAAAATTATGAAGATTGTCTCCCACTAGCAGCACTCTTCGTCGTCATTAATTTCAATCAGATATAATCTCATTTATGTCATCACGATAACCTTTAGGATACATGTATATAAATTTATGTGAGGTTATATGTCCTCATGGGGGTTTCCTCCATCAAATTGAGTCGCAGCAGCAGCTGATAAATATCATGATGCTCTCGCCGCGCCAGTCCGCGACGACGAATGACGTATTGTCGGATGACAAAGTATGGGGCTTCTGCCCCCCCGGTCCGATCCTTAGTAGGATCACCATCGACGAGGGATTCGCTGGATGAAGACTCTAATTCATGCCGTTCGTTTCATTTAAAGAGCGCTAGGTCGTTGGACGCGTGACTAGCTTGCGCTCAAAAGAGTCAAAAAGACTAAGTAATAGAGCTGCAGGTTTGTACTAATTAGGTATGAGATATAATTGATGCTGATTATACACCAGCGCATCAGAGTTCTGAATTAATATTTCATGCAATTCTCGCTTCTACTTCTTGATTCGTTCTTGAGATGTGGGCTGCTAGACGTGTTCGTTTGATGGTATAGATCAAAGCAACGTGGTACTCTTTCCATAATTAGGAATTGGATGGATTGCGCTCATTATATATGAGAAAGCCACTTGTTGATGCTAGCGTAAAGTTTTTTAATTACTGGTTTTTCGATTAAAAAAAAAAAAGATTATATAGGAATTTTTTTTTAAAGGGTGATTTTGAAAGGAAATGTTCTTAGTCTATGTAAATCTAAAAACAAGAATGAATGGTTTAAAATGGTTTGCCAACTCTATATATATATAAACCGCCCTGAAAAGCTTTTGGCAATCTTCCGACAGAGGTTTTCCTTTTCTAGTTCCAAATGATTTATCGATTCTTTTTGTGCGCGAGAACAAAATGTCCCTCGTTGTTTTTTTTTCTCGTCGCTTTCTGAATAAACGACTCATAGTCGTCCCTTATTTCTTAAAAAAGGAATGAAAGAAAGAAAGAACTGTATGCGACACTTGCTGAACAAAACTTTTAATTAAATAAGAGTAGCCCTGCACGTGCTGGAAAGATTCAAAGTTTGCGTCACAGTCAGTAGAATCATAATTGATGAATTCATTTTTCCTATACTTTTTTATTTATTAAAAGTTTATTCGGGCCATTTTGTAACACTTTGACGTATATTTATATTTAAAAATTTGAAACTATTCCGAGATATTCATTTTTTTTATTGCTTAAAAGTTTCTATATAGTCCCTTAAAGCTCCTTTTATGATTGAATCTACAATTTGCTTCTCTTATTTCACTGTTCACTAAAAAATAAAAAACGATTGCTTTACTTGGGTTATTTTTCAAAATTTGTTTTTATACGTAAAGGTTCTTTTTCAGCACTGTATAAGCACTCGTGATCGAAATTACGCAAATACTGCCTTCTCTCTTAAGTACGAAAATGAAGAAAATCCCCGGTTCGGGAAGTACGGGACAAGCTTTAAGACTTAGGGCAGCAGTTGGATTTATTATGAATATTTGACGAAGAATGGCGGACGAAGAATAGGAGCTAGATTGGCGAGACGAAGAGTTCATTCGTCCACTAAATCTTGCTTCCTCCTTTTTTCCAAATAAAAATAAATATCTTTTCTGAATATACGGATGGATGGTTAGATATACAAAAAAGGCGGATATGAGGAATAGATGGTATAGCCGCATAAAATAGGTCAGCACGAAAAAAAAGGAATATCACAGCCCCGCAATCTAGTTCCTATAGTAATGTTGGTGCGTGCCTGCTATCCCACTGTGCTGGTTCCATCCGGAAGGACCCCCAAAGAAGTTTCTTATTTCCTCTTCTTTTTGGGCGGACGCTTTGATCCCAAAAAGTACCCAGGCGGAATCAGTATTAGAGAGGAAGCAGAGCGTTAATATATAACTAAGCTAGCGTTTCCATGTTATTAAACCAATTCAGCCTATTTTATTTTCTTCTTCCTTTTGGTGAGTACCTAGTCTTAAGAGTCCTAGAACTTACTCTTTACTATAAACGAAGCTATTTATCTTTATTTGAGATATAAAATCCTTCGATGTAGACTCATGTACAAATATGTAAAGCCATGGATATAGCGATGCATTTAGGATATGGATGTAGC
This sequence comes from Chydorus sphaericus, assembly GCA_030141595.1. Classification (NCBI taxonomy): domain Eukaryota; kingdom Metazoa; phylum Arthropoda; class Branchiopoda; order Diplostraca; family Chydoridae; genus Chydorus; species Chydorus sphaericus. Next base: position 8,494,124 of record CM057927.1, on the reverse strand, counting down.
CATGCATTTTAAGCGATTTAATTTCACTTGTATAACTTGAATCCTTGTTATTCTTGATCATATCAAATTGTCTTTCAGATGTCTTGAAGAGCGACTTTTACAAACGAGCCTTGTGAAAACATGTATTTTACTTACCGGTAATAAAAAAAAATCGAATTGATGAATGATTTGAATTTACTTACATAAGCTCTATCATTCACTTCATGGCAATCATTCACCAAAAAAAATCATTTATCCTCTATATATAAAAAAAGATGAATGAATCATTCCTGTGACATATTGAATTGAAAGAACTGTCGTGGTCGTAGGTACACGCCGATCCCACTTCCGACTTTATATCCCATTGTGGTGCTGCGTGTGTGACAAGGGAACCTACATTCTACATCACAAAGGGACGATAGAATCTTGAAGATAAAACTGTCGTCGTTTAAAATTGAATGAGAATTCAAAATATACTTGTGCTCGATGGAGCCGAAAATTCCCTGTGCCGTCATAATCTGCGCATATTATCATAACGACCAAGTATCTAGCTAGATTGCTACCATTATTTAAATTGCTCAACTATTCTTCTTTTTCTTTAAAATAGAAAATATAGCGTATTTTTTTTAATACGTAACCTATTTGTCGTATCTTACTGAGTTCACTTAGAAGAAGCAAAAATTGAGTCATAAAATCGAGAATTGTTATGATGACCACTTCTTTGAATAAATATTTTGCACTATTCTATACCGACTAAAGATTCATAAATTTAGCTTCGTTAATATAAGGACATTAGATTCCATATGTCGATAATATAAGAACGGCAGCCAGACGTTTATTATGATACAGACAATATCCTTGTCCGCTTTGTCCTCGTACAATAGCCAAATACATAATATGAACGAAGATAGCCATAGGAAAAAAAATATGATTGTTACTTATCCGCTCCCAGCAGCTTTCATACAAAAAATTTATTCAATCCTTTTCAGTTGCCGTCGTGGAATAGATCATGATGGTACGGATTTGCACATTCCTATTAACTAAAACTTCATTTTATGACGGCAAAATAATCACTGACAGAATGTAATATTTTAGAAAATTATAATACTGTAATAGAAAGCTGGAGCTATTGCTATGAATACTATTACCATTACAGTACTCGTTTGTTTAATATATTTCAATCCGATTCACTTTTGCTCCTGAATTTCCCTAGAGGATGCATTCTGCCATTACTATTGGCGCTCTTGCTATATCCTGTGCTGTAATGTACTTCACTTCCTTTTAGTTAGGTATTATAATGTAATATTCACGAGCTGATCTCTTTCAAAGAGCGTCGCGCTTCCATTGGAAGCTATAGCTATATGTTGCAGAGGGTCACCCAGCGCGTTCGCGCTTAATTACCTGCCAAGTCAGTGAAATGAACAGGATTGATGTCAAGCAACTCATTACTTTAATAGATACGACGTCACGTTACCTGCCAAGACTAAGAATGTATAAACTATCATTTGCTTAATTGGCTTAATCTTCACAATGGTACACAGCATCTCTTTTGTAAAGTATTTTCGATGGCCAGATCAATGTCCCTCATTAAAAGCATATATTTATTAGGTATTATCTGTTACATAGGCCCACTGTATGTACAATTAATATTTCATTCAAATTCTCGGCAGTATTTTTTTATGTAAACCATTTTTTAAAAATAGGTGATTAAAAAAAACATTTCATGTCGTTTTTAAAATTTAACTACCTCCATATGCAACCTAGCCATCATATGCAAAATAACTACCACCATAGCAAACTCGTCGTCTTTTTATTTTTGTTTCATTCCACGGCTTTTTACATGGTTTCATAATGATGAGAAAGCAGGCGCCGAGCGGACCTTCTGTTTTCCCTCAATTTCGCCCCCCTTCTCTCCCGGATTTACTGCTAAGCTGCTATACTGCTGGGCGTGCGGGAATGTTGCTATATTCTTGTTTGTTGTCTTTCTCAAACCGAGCAGTTTTCTTTTATATATATACATGTATATTGCACGCTAGCTATAGCTCCTTCCATCCCGTTTTCCTGCGTGACTGAACCCCAATACGATTCTAGAAGCTTTGGGGGGTTGCCCGGCTGCTCTACTGCGATCATCAAATTCCGAGGGTGCGCGGACCGGCTGTTTATACGTTTCTTTCACACTTAGCCATATATCTCTCTGTATTCGTGTTATGTGTGGCTGGAAGAGGTTATTTTTTCTAGAAACGACTTGACTTTTTTCATTTTTGTTCCCCTCCATACATTCCTTTTTATGTGTTTTATGTTTGGAGTAGTTGATGCTATGGCTGCGCAGCGGTAGCATTTGTTTGTTCGCATGTTAAGTAAACTACGCTACTGGTGATGAAAAGAGCCGCGAATGATGTGCTAAAATTTTGGGATGAGCTATATTTACACTGGGGAATCATAAAAAAAATCCATGTAGCTTTAAAAAAAAAAAAGCATCTGTACTATTTTTGGGAATCCAATTACAACAGTGTAGCTACAGTATAATGATAATCTTCGATAGCGGTAGCTAGGTGATGGTCATTTTTTGCTATTGTATTAAGTTTCCTCTCACACTTAATCATATGAAATACGGTATAATAGAGGACATCATTATAACTAATGAGGTAGTTACACACTCTCCATTAGAAAACACTTTGTCCCAGTTTACTTTTTCCAACATAAAAAAAAGAATAAATTGCGCAGCAGCACCTTTCGCTGTGCGTTTATTGATCGCTATTTATGAAGACAATATAAACACCATTTTATCATAATGAAGACTACGTCATTTGATGTCCATTTTATTCTTCGTGTTTAAGTGTCTTTTATTTTCTTCGCTAATTATGGGATAAAAGAACTGATGCGTTATTAATAGAATTTTTCTTACACAGACAGAAATCTTGGAATTTATTTACGATTTGAAATCACAAAGATCACCGAACACGTTCCTCTCTAATAGACTCAAATTAGCCTCTTCCGTCTTTGTTTACGTATAACTGTTTTCTTATTTACACAGTGATATACAAATCTGTTTATTTTTCTTTCTGCTGCCGAGTAAGTGGACGTAGAATACAAGGGTCGCCACCGTCTATACTGATTCCCTTAAATGATACTCTTCCACATCGTATCGCCTTGTGCTGCTGTTGTTGACATAAGGAAAAGAAAGTCCTGTCAGGAGCACATAAGAGCTCGTTATACTCGCTGTGTATACTGTATTCTGCCTTCCTCTGTAATTAATCTACGTCTACGTAAACAGCTGACGGTACAGTGAGATAATACCAGCAAATACTAAAAGTTTCCTATGTATTTTTTCATTCTATACTCTTTTCCCATTCCATTATTATCAAACAGTCGTGAAAGCTGTCAAAGTAAACAAGATTATATGGTGCTCCTACTGCCTCCCCCACCATCATGTAGATCTCACTTTACTTATTCGTTTTTATTGCACTTGAGAAAATAAGAAAAGAAAAGAAGGGCTCTTGCATATATTTCTTCTTTTTTTCTATTTCGTTCAATTTAATGATCATCCCAGCGGGAAGGATAAATAACAAAACCCTTAGAAATTCAACAGAGCTTATTCTCTGTGTTGCGCGAGTAGACCCGTATATCCTTTTTAAAAGGCGAGTTTTGATGCTACGCTTGGATGAAACGACATAAAGACGAAGATTTTGATTTGAGAGAAGAAGGATTACATACATGTTTGCGCCATGAAAAGTTTCGATACGATTTGAAAGGGTGAATCGGAGTGAATCGAGGCAGTTTTCCGGAGAGCATGAGAAATAACGACGCAAAGTTTTAAAAATCAATATTTTTTACTGTAAATGAGACCACTTGTTATCTAAGCCCTACTAGTAGGCATATTATGTGGAGAGTTATTAAAAAGTATGTATACAGAGTACACCGTTCCAAGCTTCTTTCACTCTTGAGTTCCTTTGCTCACGGTCTTAGAAAGGCTACAACACACGGCGGCCCACACCAATTACCGCGTTCGCCATTGAATATGTTCAGTTGATATGTGAATATATTTAATGACTTGCGCACTTTATTTATTTCAATAAAAAACACAGCCTAATGTTCCATACGTAATTATACGCGGGAGGTCGTTATGGTGTATTTATGAGCGCAATTAAACGTTGGCCGACAATTATGTCTATGATGACAACCCCGCAATAAATTTTAAATTGTCCCCAAAAATATATTGTTATTGTTAGAGTACAAAACATTCTTTTTTATCATTCATTTTTAATTTTCGAAAATCTCGTATAATGGTGAAAGTTAATATATTTATATAGCTATTACAGAGTGAGGCTTGTGGGGGCATACTATGTACGCAATGCACAATACGTACAAGGTGCGCTACACGAACGTCTTGTTTCAAATTGGAAATTGAGTTGTTTCTTCAAAAGCTTAACACCATCCAATCATTGCCCCATCTAGATGTCATGTAACATTCGTGAACATTGAATATGCTACTGAATTTACAAACTCTCTCCTAGAAATAGGTATCAATCATGAATGTTCTTTTCAATCAGTAAAATAAAAAATAATTGAATTCAGATAGATCTCTCCTATACCAGGGTATTGTTAAACCTCTTCTATTAAAGTATCTGTTGCCAAGATTGTTATTGGCTCAAGCCGATGCGTCAGCAACGTAAACAATCGAAAGCAAACAAGAAACAAAAAGAGAGACGAATAACTGTGGAAATAAGATAGAAGAAAAATGTCAATAACTGGAATCAAAACAACAGAAATTGGCAAGAAGATTGATGGCGCTGGATATAGCAGGTTGTTATTCTCCTGCTGACATTTATATATCATGCGCAGCTGAAAATGATTTACCAATAGCAAGTCCTTGGACAGAAACCATTAATGTGTTATAGGCTTTGTGATAATATCTTAAGAGCCCTCGTCCAATCAATGTACGCGGAAAGTGGTTGAAAAAAAAGATCGTTTACCTAATCGATTATTCCCAACGGAAATGCTAGTCTGTATGATCATATGTAACATGTAATCCATTAAAGCGGCAGGGAATGCTCCTGGGAAGACACATTGCTGAACGTCAATGTTGACTCTTCTAATAGCTAGCTCTTTGCTGTATGTGATATATCCAAGAGCTCTGTTCCCCAAGTTGGCAATATCGGATAACCGTATAAGAAGAGAGAACAAAACAAATTTACATGTTTTCAGTCTCACTATGTGAACACGTATGTTGTTATTTGCCAAATTATTGAGAATTCGATGCGCACTCACTCCTCTTACTTTCTTTTATTTGATCATAGTATTACGTAAGAGATTATATTACAAGGAATTAATGAAGGTATATCGATTGACTATAATTGGCTTGCTCATTTATAAAAATTAAAAAAATAGACTCTGCCGCTCACCACAAATACCTTCAGTAAATAATCAAGAAAATAGTTGGTAATTAGATAAATAAAACTTAAAGCCTTCTACTAACTCTTTTACTCGGATGAACTCAGCAGAATTTCCTGTTGTATCGCAGAGATGCAAGGCGTGGTACCGAATCCGGAAGCAATCAAGGATTGCTGCGCTAGCAAACGTAAATTAACTCGTCGCTTATATTCGATAGAAGCTAGGCCTACTGCTCATACACATTCAGCTTTGGGATTTCCATCTAATATATAAACCATTAAGTCCATCAAAGAACTCATTCTGCTATATACATAGATCAGAAAATCTATCTGAATAAATCTCCGATACAATTTCACCCGATCAATAAGTCTAGAAAAGATCAATATCAACAAATAAAATCCCACGATTTTCGATTACGAGTCTATTATCACGGCCCCTATAATATGTATATTTTTAAACAGTATACATATACAGGCTGCATGATTATTTACTGGACGTAGGGGTTTCCACCGACTCCTATAACTTTCCTTGAAGACGGAATGTACAGGAGCAAAAGCCTTAGAAAGAGCGGCCAAACGATCACATCAGTCAACTCTATGTCTCTATGTTATCAAGGTGACGAATGCAGCTAGATGCCTAGAGCCGTACTTGGACCTAAGCCAACTGATATATGGCAGCAGCAGGGTGAAATAGCAGAAAGGAAAAATAGGTATTTGAAAAACACATAAACAAAAAATGTATAGGTATTAAACTGAAGTGAAAAAGAAAGTTATACTATCGAACTCATCATCTCTGCATCCTTCCTAAAGTGTAGGTTATAGCATCGTTTTATACTTTTAGCTTTCGTTTACCTTCGAGTTTTATGCTCCAAAAAGATATAGCACTGTGAGGAGCTATGTTACTGATATCGTTGATGGTAAATGTTGTATAACTTTACTGCGTACTTTAGACCGTGAGGATCGATGCGGATGGTTTTGTTTTTACAACAGACACAGCAGTCGAAGAGTCAAGAAGATTGTGTTAAAGTATATACGTGGAAACCGTTGGTGCGGTACCTTTGAAATGGGATAAAATTGTTATGATTGCTATTACCTGGCAGCATCCTTTTTCAGCTGCACCAGGTTAAACTAGCTAATTAAGAGGAGAGAGTGCAGAGTTGCTTCTAATAACACTAATTACCGGAATGGAGAGTTGGTGGTTGCTGTATCATTTTTCAAAAATCTATAGTTTCAGCGTTACGCGTTGATATTAATAATCCATAAATGACCCAAATGCTTCAAGACAACCTACTCTTAAAATACGGATTAAACACTATTCTAGAGTACATAAATCTCATCTTGTAATATTGAACAATGCTGATGAGTTTTAATAATATTTATTTACCGTCATATATGTCTACACTCCACAGCGGGAATAACTAAGAAATGTATATTTTAATATCCGAGTTTGTATAAACCCACACGAAAGCTACGTTCATCTCTTTATTATCCTCCGCCTTCTCGTTTTATCGTTTTCTAGAACGCGTGATCTGTACAACACGGCCATAAAAAGGTCGCTGGAGAATGTAGAGTCAATTCTAGGTTATATATTTTGGTTGCTTTTCGCTTGTTAATGGGTTTGGGTGGTGGTGATGCCAAATAGCTTCTGCTGCCACCCTCCTCGTTGCGAGAAAAGAGCTATAGAAAGTCTTGAATTGGGGCGTGTCGAATGATCCCAATAACATCACCAACGTTCGGACCTAACTCTTTCGTTTTACTACATGAGGCCACTTTCGTAATAAAGCCAATAGTCTAAACCCAAACATAAGATAGAAAAGCTCGCTTTTTGGCTCGCCTTTATTAGAATAATTCAATCTCCGACTGAATTAAATCCCCCCCCCCCGTTTCAGTTATGCAATATTTGATAAATCTAATATTCACTCAAATCACTGACATTTCATGTCTTTTCCGGCTAACCGCCAAAGCTTCTGTCAAAAAAAGCAACGATGCCATATCTACGCATTTTTTTAAATTATTATTTTTTAAAATTTTATTTACTAAATTTTTTTTCTGTCCTCGTCTCGCCCCAATTCTGAATCGAATGAGCTATTACAAAAAGAAATAGGTTCAGCCATTGTTTGGATATCGAAGTGGAGATGAGCACACAAAAATAAAATCTGAAACCTCAAATCGAGTCCCAGTGGAGATTCACCAGCACCATCTAGTGGTGACATTTCCAACGACTGGATTAAAAGCTCGCCCTTCGGGCTCGCAATTAATTCTAAATTCTGCTTACGTATTATCAACCAAGTAATGAGAAACTAAAACCAGTGCAAGTCAGTTTTTATGTTATCTTTACAAATTTTGTTGATCAGTTTATAAGAAAAAGGAAAGCGCAGCTTTATTAGGTTTTTATTAGAAACGGAATGAAAGAAACTCTTTGGAATATGACTGTGGGATTGGGAGCAAAGCCGCATTTCACTCAAATATGATAGCCTGCATGGTGTTTATTGCTATGCTGAACTTGCACACATAATACAACATCAGCTGCAATATTCCGCTTCCTTTTCATACAAATAAGATGCTGCGGCTATTCTTATAAAAGCCGTATAAGCAGAAACAAGCGCTGGATCGATATATCTAATGTTAAAACATATTAGCTAAAGCAACCCACAATTGTGGGTTTCTGTGGGTCTTATCCGTCTTACAATCTGCGCAGGGGCTGCTACATTAAGGTTTATTAAGGTACCTAGTTTTCTATATAACTTTGTTGTTCCTGGCAATGAAAACGAAAGAAATTGAAAGGGCACTTGGTACGGTGCCATATCTACGGAAACTTTTTCTTATTTAAAAAAAGAAAAAATGAAAAACGTTACGGCTGCTACATATGATAGCACAAATGCACGTTTGACTACTAAACTTTATAGCCTACTTGAGAAAAATGTTTTAAGTTAATTTTAAACGATGTAAAATTTAGCAATTGTTTTATTTTACAACAATAGAGACTCTTTTTACGCCGAATTAACATTTAAAAATCATCTGAGAAGGTTAAAAACTTGAAAATCTCTTCCAATTTTGGGAGTGGCTAGACTATGTGACGAAGAAGAAACTTGGTTCCCTGTCCAGCTGGCTTATTTATAAGCAGTTTCCAAGGTATCTTCCAATTATACTTCTCTAGTGATGTCTTAATGGTCGAAGAGCATGATAATGGACCAAATGGAAGTGCCTCTATGCATTAAAGCGCATCAAGTTATGTAAAATCCTTTATTACCAAGTTAATGGCTACCCCCGCTTTTGCTTGTTGCTCAAGCATAAACTTTTATACAATAGGTTATCGTTAGTTTTTTATTATTATTATTAGAATGTGGTTTTGGCAAAGACTCTAGCCTATTATTAGTATTTTTATATAACACAGTCATTATTTTAAGTAAACGGGAAAACATATTACACAGTTAAATGCCCTTTCCGCTCAAAAACAAGTTGCTGGGCGCCCTCACTCGTTCTGGAAGTCTGGAACTGTTTTATCCTCGATCAAAGTTATTATATTTGTTCGTCCGAAAGGAATGATATCTTTGTAGCGTTCGGGGAATATTGTAAATAACTATCGTCGACCAAACTTTTTATTCGAATATTTAAAAAACGTGACTAGGACCCAACTATTGCTAGTAGTATGGCTACTGCTACTCCTCTGTCTATGTATACTATACTAATAAAAGCAATTTATGTATAAACACTTCTTTTAAAGGCTCTAGTACTTGATTTTATTCGGTTGACTGGGTCGAATTGAGGGACAGTACTTGTAAACGCCCACTTCATTTGATCGTTTTTATTTTCTTCTAAAGTAAAAGTATACCAAAGTATGTTTGTACAAGTTCTACATTATTTTTTGTCATGAATTCGTATCAAGTATTTTTTTTTTTACGTTACAGCACGTGATTGAAAGACGTACTTTTAAATTAAAAATATGCATGTTTGTTTTAATTTATAAGAGAATATTCATTCAAGCTTGTATAAAAGTTTTTGAATTACTTTTATCCATTCTGGCTGTGATGTGCAAAAGAAGAACACGAAGATGATCTCTAGCTTAAACTACCAGCTTAAAGAATCACAAATATAGACCAACATTTACTAGAATAAGTCGCGTCAAAGAGTCATTCATATTCTGACTGGATATGGCGCGCGTGACTTGATGATCAAAGAACGAGAGGAAGAGCAAACCAAATTTTCTAACGTATTGAATTTCTTGCAGGACCGGATTAAGACATTTGGAGGCCCTAGGCACAGACTACTTTCGGGGCCCCAATTTTTGTATTATTGTAAGTTGTATGCTGCATATATAACAGTGAAAGTACTTCATTACTTGGCTATTCGATCAATAACTCCGGTGATTCACCATAAAATCAATCAACTTAATATAATCAGTTGAAAGGAGATGACATATTACATAAGGCGGTCTGCAGGTAGAATAATAGTTTTTACTATAGCAGATTCAATGTTCAGTGCATCCGTATAAATTATCACTTGTATACGACAAAAGCGACGAAAGTATTACTAATAGTATATACCCATTACCCAAACCAAAATCATCCGATCAGCGCTCTGTGCTTACTCCTTAATCCTTATTGTTTCTCATATTACGGAAAATATAAGTTTTTGCGCTTTTTGGTCAACCGAATCAATCTCTTATCTTTAGTCTCGTAATAAGATACGAAGTAGAAAAAATATTGATCTTATGTTTCCAACTTAGGAATATACCGCAATAAAACATTATGATGAAAGTTTAACAGTATAATATAATACAGTATAATACATTTCGATTTGTATAGCAGTTAGTATGAGCAAAGAGTTAAAAGTTCATCATTCTAAACGGAAATTTAAGCTAAGCAACAGGGCCGACAATGATAATAAATATAGGTATATAATAAATATAAGTATGGACTAAAATTTGCTATAAGTGTGAAATATCAAGATTCCCTATATTTATTATCATTGTACTAATTTTAAAAATAAATTTTAATAGGATGATTTATAGTATAGCGTATTTTTTAAAGTAGAAAACTGGAAACCATGCAATAGCGAAATACATTTATTCAGGAAAGATAACCACTAAAAAGGTGTTTAACGTTTATTATCTGATTAAAGTGCGCACTGCACCTAGTTATATACCATAAATGCTAAAAAAAAATTAAGAAATATTCGTGAAAATTAGTCCATCAGTTATAGGTTGGACGATTTTTTCGCTTGAACTATTTAGTTTTCTCAATAATTTAAAATACAGTAGGTAATTGTGAATATTTTTTATCGAACTTTCTTTAAAAGAAGTCTTACAAGGCAGTCACCAATAGTTTTCTTTAAGAGGCACAGTCAGTTCACACCGCATTAGGCATCATGCTGCATGGTTTGGTACCCGGCTACTTACAGAGCCATCCCATTTAAAATATAAGAATATCGAACCATTGTGGTATATGCGAGGCAGCACTGTGCGATATGTCAACAGACGATTGGGTGCTTCAACTGGATGTTTTAAAATATAATTCAAGTTTGCATTTTATTCGATTTAACGTCCATTTTAAGATCACTAATTTGATTCAGATAAGACTTTCAATTACCTATTTCTTCAAATTCTTTTACTCTTAATTCTCTCTACAAGCTAACGAGAAGAATCGATCGGGTACTGTTTTTAGATACTGCGCTGTATGAATACACATATGAGTTGGCGCTTGAACGCTCACTTATTAATTTAACTAACTATTAACCACTTTACTTATACAACTATGTATTGCTATCTGACGCCACTGAGATCAAATGCTGTGTATACTAGTTTATGTTTTTAAGAATGAAGCCTCATCACCATAAATATACATAAAAAATAAAGTTTAAGCGCACAGGAAAAAGGTTGGTGGCCGCAGGCCTATTTTTTTAAAAACCCAATTCGATATAAGCAGTTTTATATAGGCTCTTTCATGACAATTACCAACGTATTTATTTTATTTTTATGATTAAAATTTTGAAAAAATTGGGTTTCAGAGGCCTCCGCGGGGCCCCCTATCCGTCCGGGGCCCTAGGCACGTGCCTAGTGTGCCTAATGGATAATCCGGCCCTGATTTCTTGACAAACACGACTGACCAAATCACGTTATGGGAATGAGATCCTATGAAATGTCCTGTAAGGCATATAGTGGTAAAGGGACTTTTCTGTAATTAAATAAAATTTGCATCATTGTGATGATAACATGGGATTCTTTGTGATTTTTTGTCGTCATTCTCTTATTTTTAATCATAGCGAGGCTAAATCCAATCTTGGAGAACAATCAAAAGAGTCAAGAGAAAGGAGAAAGAGCAGCAAATGGCCTCTTTCCAGGAGCAGTAATCGTGTTGGGCAGCACGGCACCATCCTTATTTTGAAAGGGCAGACATCAATAACAGTCGGATAAAAATAAGAAGAAAAGGGGAATCAATATGACAACGGATCTCCTCTGAGTGGCGTCAATGGGAGACAAATGTATCGCCCAGGAAGCATCACTTCCGTCAAAAGAGCTTCTTTCTTTTCTTTTTAAGTTTCATTATGTAGCTAGCGGATGGGCCCAAAAAAAGTCTTTCTCTGTTATCTCTTCCAAAAGAATATCAAATTTATTTGAAATCCTTAAATTTATACAAAGTTTTCTCTACAGTCTACACATCTCTTATAGATTTCATGGCACACTAGAGCTGGGAAAAAAACTTTGTTAACATATACGCTCGAATACCTTGATTTGATCATGCATTCACTCTGTGCTTCATTTCATCTAAATATTCCAAAAGTCCGAATAACTAAAGAAGAAGTTCCCTATGGTAATTTACACTAGCACGTAGAAAAAAGTTGTGGAAAAAAAAACTAAATGAAAAAAAAAAACATGTTTTACTATCACGCAATATACTTTTTTTCTGGAGAGTTGAGCAGCGGAACCGCTTTTATGAAGAGACATTCATCACTACTCACAAGGATGAATGTAACGTCAAAAAGCGGGTTAGCAAGATGGCCATATTTTATTTAACTTTTCTTATTTCTATGAGGAAAGAGAGCTGCACGACTGCATAAAATAGAAGGATGTATAGATCCCGGGCGTTGATTATTATGCAGCATGCAAAGAATAGGGTCCTCCTCTTTGATATGTTGCTCTGCAATATAGACACACATCATAACTGAACAGTTCTATATGTGATGTATACATACATTCGACTTTATGATGATTTATTCTTGTGGTTTTATGCTTCTATACACATATATCAGTAAGAGATACGAGTAAAGTGCAATAAAATGGTTGTACAAGTCAAATATATCAAAGTACAGTATAATAAGTTATTATTACCCTAGCTTGAAGAAAAGTACAGGAAAAGAAATGTTTCTGTATAATTAAACTCAATTATATTCAAAATCCAATAATCTGTTTTAGTTACTATTATTTTCATGTTTTTAAAAACTAATTTAAATATAGACTACGTTCTATAAGTAATCCGAAATAAATTTGAGAGAATACGTGCGTCATATCTTGTGCTGACGTCGGATCCATCACGCATCTGCACATCTCATCAATTTTTTTTTCTCGTTAAAATAGAATTCCACCCACTTTTAAATTGAATATGGAGCCTATATTGTCAGTTATTGTATAGTGACGAGTGATGCCTCTGGCAGGCAAACTTTTATACCGTATCGACTTCAATGCGTCTTCAACAGATGTGGCCCTTTAGTATATCTAGCTATACATCCTCCTACACTTCGATTCCACGATTTTCCATCACCTGGATCACCACTCATATATCGGCATATTGCCTCTCTTAACATATTCTAGCATAATAAAGATATGAATGACTATCCTTGACATTCGGTCCTCTAGATACATACAAGAAACTTATTATAAAAGACCTTTTTTTATTGCTTCTTCTTTTATAGATATAGGCTGCTTTTATCATCAACCAGCATCGCAGGTAAATATTGAATTGCTGCTTCTGCGCGTTCATCATGTCAGACGCAGTAGCTGCTACATCACCATCGGGTGGTCTGTCTCATCATAACGTGACGGCTGGGGATTCGATCCTGCAGGACATGATGTCCGGTTCTGAAGGAGATCACGATTCTGGAAGCCCCCTCTTGGGCTCCTTTCTCGCCTACTTTGTTCAAGTACTGTACATCAAACATTATTACAATATTGAAGAATATAGACGATTAAAGCAATTAGAAAGTTGATTATTATTCAAACGAAAAATTAAAGAACCTTGTTTTTAGTCCAAGACGTATACTTCTGTGCTATTTTAGGATATAAGTAAGGAGAAACATGCTCATAAATTATTCAAAATATTGTGCATGACGAAGAGGTAGCTCAAACGACCTATTAGAAGAGCTTATTTATGCGTTCAACAGATCTGAAAGGGATATTTTTCACGCTACTACGCCGTTGTCAAGGATCGGACAACAAAACAAATAAAACAGAGCGGAAGTCCTTATTTCCCGTCTTGTTATCTTGATAGGCAGTTAGAGCTTGACGATACACTTGGTACTGCTTATGCTATGCCTTGGGCTTAACGACCGACAATGTCAATAATATGTATATTCGGTTATAATAACTGAAACATCAAACATGGAAATTCTTTTTGTAAAAAGATGAGTGCCCAAATAGTAATAGGCTATTTAAAATAATAGGACCAAACATGTTCGTACCATTGTTTGAATATGATTTATTTTTAAAATAGGGTTTGTACGGCACCGTTTTTACGGTTGGTCTAGTGGGAAACACGCTGGTCATCTACGTAGTACTCAGGTAAGTCTATCTTTATGATCAATGAATGATTTTAATTAGATATGTACTTATTATAAGTGGTTTTTTATGTGGATTTTAGATTTACAAAAATGCAGACTGTGACAAATCTGTACATTTTAAATTTGGCCGTGGCTGATTTTACCTTCCTCGTCGGAATCCCGTTCATCATGACGACGATGGGACTCGGGTTCTGGCCCTTTGGAAACGTGATGTGTAAAGTAAGCGTCTCTTATATAATATGCCTCTTGTATAGTCTTCATTAAATAATGAATAATGAATGCGCAATAATAAGCACTATAAAAAATATAGTAACACGCTACGTAGAACAACTTCACATGACGTTCCAGAGATCAATAATCTTGTACTGTAGTATATAAAATGAAATTTATCGACTTAATAATTGCAGGTGTATATGACAACAACATCCGTGAACCAGTTTACCAGCTCCCTCTGTAAGTTTTATTAGTCCTTATTTCATCTCAATTACTGTAAGCGGTAGGAATAATGATTGAAATTCGGTTGAATACAGTGTTGACGGTGATGTCTGCGGATCGTTATCTGGCCGTTTGCCATCCCATTAGCTCCCCCTCATTCCGGACGACCAACATCGCCAAGGTGAGATACATACGATATCAAGTTTTATCAACTTCCCATTATAATAGATATAATTGGGTCCTCTTTTTTTCTTGTTAGACGCATGTAAGTTATTCAATCATGAAGAAACGAGAGAGAGAAAAAGTAATTAATTAGTGAACTTGTCAGAACCCCATTTCCTTATTTCATCTAATCATATTACAATCCATGTGATCTTTTATTACATTTTTACAAATAAGTATGTATGTCTATTCAATGTGGCATTTTCACGAACTAAACATAAGTTGAGCCTTCATTTTGTATAAGGAATCTACAAAATTCATAAGCTAAATCAAATTTTAAATGTTAAAAGCATTAAATAACATCCAATAAATATAAGTTGTGCTACTTTAGAAGTCATTTTCAGTTTTCTCGTATTAAAATGATCATAAGGATATTATCTTTTTTTTTTTTTTTAAAAGAAGAGTAATCCATAAAAAATAGACATAATATAGTCTACTTCACTTATAATTTTTATATCAAGCAATGATTAAATTACTGTTGTAGATTGTCTCGCTCGTTACTTGGGCCATCTCTTTCCTCATGATCGTTCCCATCTTCCTCTACGCTCATACTCAACAACAAATGGACGATCCATCCGGTGGAGTTGATTGGACTTCCCAAACACCCGGTCCTGCAGAGCTATTGGGTTTATCTGGAATGAACCGGACCGCATTTCTTGCCAACATGACTGAATTTCTTGGAGATGTTAGCCCGGCCTCTGGATATTCACCCGTCGTTAGTTGCAACATTTACTGGCCCGAAAACGAGTACATGAACGGACAAGCTGCATTCACGCTCTACACGTTTACGCTGGCTTTTGCGATCCCACTGATTCTGATTCTCGTCTTTTACATCCTCGTGATCAGGAAGCTCCAGGTGTGATTTTTAATTTTATTTTAGCGACACAGGTTATCAAAAATAACCTAAGAAACAGGAAAATTTGTTGTATTTGACGAGCCTCGTATTTACTATAACTCAATTATTGGACTATTATTGAGTCGGTGCACGAGCAACTTTTGATGAAAAACTAAACGTTTCTTCCGAGAATCATTGGAACAGAAACTTTAAGTTGTCTAGAAACACAAAAAACAGCTTATTAGTTTACATATACCTTATAGATTAATTCTAAATATTGATTTCTGTTGAAAAAAAGACGGTCGGCCCTACAAACAAATCGAAGGAGAAGAAGAAATCCCATCGGAAAGTCACCCGATTGGTCCTCACCGTGGTGACAGTCTACGTTCTTTGCTGGCTTCCATATTGGGTCTCTCAGGTAAACTGCGGACGGATCAGCTTCTACGAGACTTTTGCATTATTTGGCAATTTTTATATTGAAGGTATCTTTGATCTTCACTCCACCGAAATCATCTCAATCCGTGTACATGGTTGCCGTCTTCTTGCTTGCCGGTTGCCTCGGTTACTCCAATTCTGCTGTCAATCCAATCCTCTACGCTTTCCTATCGGACAACTTCAAAAAGAGCTTTATGAAGGTACATTAATATACATTCACTATGTTTATCCAGTCAATCCTTTTATGAAGGATTTCAAAGAACTAGCTATACAGTATTGTATAGCTAGTTCATGGATGGCTTATTTTATTTACTAAGGTGATGAACCTTTCTGCTCGGGCGAGAAAGTAACTATATGAGTAAATTTTGCATTGTAATCCAAAAGATCAAAAAGATTTCCTCTTCGTTCCTTTTAAATTAAGCACTTGTGCATGTTAAAAGTATTAAAATCGATTTCACTGTAGGCTCCTGTTTCTTTTTTTCTTTTTTTTTTTAGTCAGACGCTTCTTCTCTCTTAATAAATGAGTTGAAATCCATTAATCTTAATTTAATAAACAGCAAAATCGAACTTTGTTATTTATACCATCATTATGAATGAAAAGGCTTGCACCTGCGCTGAGCGTCGAGAAGTCAATAAGATGCTAGCGGGAGAGAATAGCGTATTCACGCGACGTGGAAATAAAGCAGAAGCTAAAAACGAGCCCAAGCGGATTTCACCAGCACGACAGGCCGAGAATAACAAGACCGGCAATCAACCTCCGGCTATCGCTACCGTCACGGCCGAAACCATAGCAGGCGCTGGCATTGGTAGCCGTCAGCACATCGTTCAGCAGCACGAAGCTGACGTTCTGGTAGCTCATCAGGATAACGAGGATGTCATTCAGTCAAACAATTCTTCTCTTAATGAAGGACAAGAACAGCACCAAACCACGCAGGAAGAAGGTATATACTGAATATTTCCCTTTTACTACATAAAAAATGTTGTTTTGATTAATACATTTGTTTAGTTGCAGCTGAAGCGGTACCATTACTGGAGGAACAAGCGACCGAAACACCCGCAACCACTGTCGTCCAGCAGGTGAACGGTACCGGCGTTCTTCACAGTGATTTGTAATTGGGAACTATACAAAAACGTAAAATTTTACACTACATCAGTAGCTCAAAAACATGAAGGGATGATGAATCACTAGATGAGCAACTTTTCACGAAAATGTGTTGCCATTGATCTTGAAAATATCACTCGAGATGTGTTATGTGTGTCGAGACTCATCGCTGCTTCCTGTGACTATATATACCTCGATGTTTTGCTCGGCTTTGTTCTCCTCATCAGGATTTTTCTTTTTGATCCACGCACCTTTTCAGTCTTTTGATTTCCAGTCATCAATCAGTCTTCTGTTCTCTATACAACAATATGGGGAGAAAGAGGCCAGATTCTCGTTTCATCGCTTCATCATCAAATTCATATTGCTACTATTATAGCGTTAATCTTTTATTGACAAAGAGTTATAAAGACAATGTATGATCTCAATCTATGTTAATTATATTTAACCCATAACATATTACAAATATATCTAATACTAGGCACATTAATCTTTCACAATCATTTACTGTGAAATTATATGTTTGAATGTTTTACTTCGGTCTCGTCCAACTTGGACACAAATTATACTTATCTGAAAAACAAAACAAAAAAACTACAAGATGAAATAGAGAAAATTAAATTGAATGTTATCATTGTATATTTGTATCTGTACTTCAGCACCTTCCCAAAGGCCCTCGACGCTGTTGAATGTGTTGTTTCCCTCGTCTCACACAATCAGTTTCAGTCTACTGGATTATTGAGTTACATACATCCTCTCTTTTCTTGAAACTGCGTTGTTGTATTCTCTCTCTTATGTTGTTCAATACACCCACTCTTTCAATGGAAAAAGTTGGTTGAGTCTGTCGGAAGTGCTATATTATATAGCCTACAGTATAGTTAAGCTGTACCGACACAAAGGATCAATACAGTAGCTCGGTATGCTCTCTATGTGCTGTACTCTCTGATGACAAAACCATCAAAAACTGAGATTTATTTTTGTCCCCAAAGTCCTAACCCATGTTTTTTCGTCTCCCTTTATTGTGTAAAATGATGGGCAATACATGTACAAGAAAAAAAATGTACTCTTTATTTTAATGGTCAGTCGCATATATCATATATGATACATGATCCGAGATTTCTCCCCGTAGAAACGTTTATACGAGTAATATGAAGACAGATTATTAAGTTTTCTATAGTTCTTTCCATAATGGATATAGCATTACAATGTAATAATCAAAGCAATAATAAAAAGAGAACTTGTGAAGATACTTTTGATTACATCCCGTTGCGCTGAAGCAATATAAGCGTTACGCGAAAAGTAAATAGAAACAAGTATGGGCTAAACGCTTGAAAACATTTATTATATTACATATAAATCCTTTAGAGCAGTTTAATATCTCCAAGTAACCGTTACATCCGTTGTCTTACAGATCACTTGGGTGAGTGACCTTTTGACCGTTACCGGCGTCGTAATTCCCCGTGGGCGGAAGCACATCCGCATTGAGGATGAGTCGGACGTAGACATGGATCAGATCGTGATACTCACTCACGCTGATCTGCTCGTTATCCCCATGGAGACCCTTTTGAGTCAGGGGGGTCACCACATTCGGCGTCAGCCGGTACAGTTTGGACGACAGGTTTTTGTATTGCTGCAAATCCGTGTAGGCGGGAGAACAGGCTGTTTATATTGGAATAGTTTTCAAGGAAATTGAGCTATTTATATGCTTCTGTAAAAGGTTTCTTACAATCGACAAGTTGAGTTAATTATCAAGTTGTAGTGCGAACTGAGAAAAGTTTTTTTTACCCGGTTTTAAGTGTCAAGTTAGCAACAAATAACAAAAGTGCTAACGAACAAGTTGTGAGCGCAGCCTATCAGAACTGATATTTTAACAAAGTCTTGTCATTAGCGAGCAAAATTTCCAACTATGATAAAGTTTTCAAACTATAGAGCAAAGTTCTACATCTTTTCTACATTTCTTCAATGATATACAAAGAGTATAAATGTACAAACCCGGAGCTATGATGCTGTCGGGAAAAACTTGCTTGACGGATCGTGCAATAAGAGAGTACTGCGGGGTGTTGGGTCCGTAAGGCGATACCTTCATAGGCGGGTAGGAGCTCTGAACGGAAATGCGTACTCTTGGATCTTTCATAGAGGATCGATCGTGTTCTATAACTTGGTCTAACGTCTGAGCTGGATGGATTCTGTGATTGACCAGAGCGCTCGCCCTTCCTGGCACCACATTACTCTTCGTGCGGAAAGACGTCGTACCGTATTGATTCATGGTTAGAAATTCAATCTCAGTATATACATAAATGAAAGAACTCACTTTGAGACCAGCGTTGAAGACTGTTATGGCCGTAGTGGTTCTCTGTAAGGCGTCCGTTTCCTCTTTACCGGCAAGGATCAATTTCAAGAGTGGCGTCGTAATCCAAAGATTGGAAAAAATCAATCGATGAATTCCACTAGCCTGTGTAGGCAAGAAAATACATTATTTATTCAATACTTCAAAATTTAATTGAATGTGTATCAGTGTAGGTACAAAAGGGGCAAGGGATGCGAAAAAATCCATTTCGGGTCCTTTTCCAAAAAGATTCGGTTGTGGATTCTCTTCAAGACGACCTAAAGCTCTGCCAAGTGTCCCGATAGATGAAGTTTTAGGTGGAATGCTGGAATGGCCCGAAGTACCTTCCACAGACATTTCCAATGTTGCGTAACCTTTTTCTGATACACCAATCCTAAATGGGGCGGTATATAGATATTAATATAAGACACATAACAATTGCCCTAGGAGTAGTGGATTTGTCTTCGGAATTACACGGCCATTGGGCGGTCGATGCCGTCGAGGAAACCATCCAAGATAAAGAGCCCTTCATCTAGAACGAAATCCAATTCCGTTATGCCACGAGCTTGCAATTCTTCGGCGATCCTCTTAGCCCCTTCGACTCCCGAGATCTATTATACATCATCGGTAAAAGAATGTCTTTCAATCTATCATTCGATTCTAATCACTTTCGGCAGTGCTCAAAGAAAATAAAGAAGAGTGATATTCACAAGGAATCATCAATTTCTTTGAATCAACACAAAAGACGTGTCGCGCTATATCAATCATATAAAAAGGATTTTATAATTACTTCCTCGTCGTGACCGAAGCCGATGAAAAAGGATCTCTTCGGTCTGTAATTACGTTCCAGAAGAAATTCCAAGGCTTCAAGGATTCCCTGAAAAAAAGAAAATCTTTTTCTTTTAATCGTACTAGTATAACTCTCTTAATATAAAGAAATCCACCATGACAGAGTGTTTGTCGTCGATAGCTCCGCGTCCATATATGACTTCTGCATCAAGGATACGACCTCCAAAAGGATCTGCACTCCACGAACCGTTATTGACTGGTACGACGTCCATGTGTCCCGTCAGCAAATAAGGCTTCGGCTGATCAGTGTCCGGTACTGTACCCTGGATTCTGTACAAAAGGCTGTACTTGTTGACCACACTTAAGGTGATGAAATTCGACGAATGGACCAAAGGGAAGCCTATTGAATATTTATCATTCAAACAGATATTTTTTCGTAAATGAAATCATGTATGCAGAAGCTTATATTACTTTTTCGGATGTGTTGGTGAAGAAGAAGAAAAGTTTCGCCGTCTTGTGAACCGTCTTCAAAGGATATTGTCGGTATTGAAAGTGCCTTTGCCAATTTTCTGCATTCAATAATTCAATTTCTTTTGTATAAAAGTTGAAATTTATATTTATAGCAAGAATAATATAATTCCTGTGATATGCTATATGGCATGAGCCTCATCTACTGAGTGGTTTCCCCCGAAATTAATAAAAGATGAGGATTTGAGAAACGAGAGATGCTCCTCTCGGATACCAGAGATCCCCCGCACTGGGAAAATAATCCTCTCTCCGATTTTCCCCATCGCGAAATAAGAGCTTGCATGATGATGAACCTACTGAGCGCGCTCCAAGCGACGTCCAGAATCTAAAGTCCATTGTTGATTCTGTGGATCTTTTGGTTCTAGTTGATAATCCCACGGATCCCGATGCATCGGGACCACCATAAAAGCATTGATGCAGAGTACGACAAAGAGGATCCCGAACGAAGTTAGAAACAAGGACAGAATAAGCCTGAATCCACTTATAATACTCGCCATGTTGTGGCGCTGCACAGTCTGACAGTAGCAGCAACTTCTACAAAAACCAATTGTACTCAAGGGACTTGGCTGTTATCTAAGGTACACAGTAGAGTCGATAATAAAAGTGCTGTAATCAGCACTATTCTGTAATACTGCCGTCCTTGACAACTCCACTTCTCATACAGTATTAGCTTATATCCATTGTTGTCAGCAGGTTTTCACGAAGCATGTGAAAATGGGATGGTTTAAAAGAGAACTTAGATATAAGATATAATAATGTATGTACCTATACTTTCATTACAATCAGCTATATCGCCCAAATTAAGTGAAGAAATATTATGCCGTTAAAGGGATAAAGATTTCTTAGAATAAACAAAAAAGTCACTGATTGCAATCGATTACGTGCTTATAGGTAGCACGATACCCATCATCACTTTTTTTTTATAAGGGCGTAATAACTATATCTACGTTCTATTCCGCGAGATTTTATGAGAGACGTGAAGAAATAGCTTTTCTTCTCGACCTCGTAGCTACACTGGAGTCGAAAATACAATTTAGGTAGTTTTGTCCTTGAGTCAGGTTATATAACCCAGAAAATTTTCCCGCGGGATTTCATGCTGTCATCGATCTCCCTCACTCGTCGACGATGCGATTTCGAGGACTCGCGGGATTGGCCATAAGTTACTATGTAATCTATTTTTAAAGCGTTCCTAGCATGAAGGATTCATCCTCTTTCAGTTTCTTTATACGACCTCATTCCCAGAAACAAAGCAAAAAGACAGTTGTTATCTTTTATTAGCTTGGTACAAAAATGTACATCATGTTGAGGATTATTAAACGTCACTCGGATCATTTTCGTAATTTTCTAGCTTCATATCGTTGAGACCCAGTTCTTCGTTATGCTCATAAGTGCGTTCGTAGTGAACAACTTCCATCTCAGGATCGTCTTCAGGAGCGTAAACATTCTGCAAAAAACTATTTCCGGCTGGATCATCCAAAATGATGTGGACTCCTACGGACTTTACGTTTATTATGTCTGTCAACTTGACGTTGAATTCTTCCATCCGTTCTAGGAAAAGAAATAGAAGGAGCTCAGTATTGAACTTTACGGTCACTATAGCAAAGTTTACTGAAATCACCTTTGACGGTAGCCGTAGCGCTGTCCCCGCTTGCTAAAGGATTATGACCCGTAAGTTGCTCCTTCATGGACACCAAAAGACCCTCTAAAGTTGTGAATTTACCACCCAAGGTTCCCGGACCGACTTCAAAGTCCAATTCTGGAATCGATAAAGAGCAGGTCTCGGATTTGAGTACATCGCGTGACATGTCTATGGGGTCGGTAATGCGGAGTTTAATCCGTACTCCCTTTTCACTGATTCCGGACCCCGACTTTACTTCATTGGTTCTATGTCCGCAACCGTCGCACGAAGTCGCCATAATAATAACTTCCTTAAAGTACGGAATGGCTTGTAAAAACAAAAGAGAATTTGAATAAATGCATTGCCATTTATTTGTATAAAATAAGTTGTTTTTCTTACTTGTAACTTTCATATTTGTTTCACATGGTGCATTGCAAGACGGGCAATTGGTCCCAAAATGAAGGACTTCATCCGCCAGATTTTCGACAGCAGCAGATTTATCCGCTCCTTAAAATAAAATAAAATTAAATAAAGTGAGTGCATGTCGCATTGTTTTAGAAATGCTTACCTTCTTCCTCATCTTCTTCAGCAATCTCCTTCAACTCTTCCTCGTAAATCCCCACCAAATGGTCTTGCTCTTTATTGCGCAAATAGTGGGTAATCGATAGAGAAGGATCAGCTGCTGGGGCATTCGGATTTTCGACGTAACTATTACCAGAAGGATCATCTATTACCTAATCAACAAAAGCTGTATTGTCAAGATGGGAGAATTGGAATTAAAGAAAATTTAAAGCTTACAATGGTAAAATGTCTTTCCAAATTTTTTAGACCCATCAAAACGGTAATAAAGGCTTCAATTTTCTCAGCAGATTCAGGGTCCATTACTTTTCTTACTGGTTGGTCCTGTTCCAATCCTGCTATACATTTACTCAGGATACCCTCAACAGTTGTAATTTCTGTAAATAAAAGTAGTTTGTTATTATAATTGCTCTTCATAAATAATATTAGGTGTGTCACCTCCTCGTTTGGATTGTGGAGGGATCTCAAATTCAATTTCAGGGATTTTCACAGTTGCATAGTCTGATTTGATGATTTGCCTGTTCATGTCTTTGCTTGAAGTAATGACACACTTGATGAGAGCACCTTTCTCCTGCACCTTATCCCCCGATTGGATTTCATTGTTCTTACATCCACAGTGCTCACATTCAAAAGACATCAGAATAATTTCTTTGTAGAATGGAATCTTGGTCAAAAGTAGCCGAGTGACTCCCTGATGATATTATAAGAGAAAATTAATATAAATTTTTTAAAAAGAGCTCTATTAGAATAAAAGTAATACATCTTCTCCGCAGTTGAAACATAGAGATGTTATTTCCGTCGTTTCCGGATCTGGATCATCTGCCTGTAGCTCTCTAAAAATTGGCTTTTTAGCAGATTCTTCTTCCATTTTTTTGAGACAGAAAAGGATAAAGAAAGATCAAGAAAATAATCGAAAACACGTGCACACACTGACAGCTGAAATGCCGAGGAATGTTACTTTTCGTCTGCTTTGTTGACTACAGGTATAGCAACAGGATGACTAAAGAATGGAAGCTGCCAGTTGTACCACTGAAATAAAAATGATAAAATCGCATTCCATTCATACTGTAAATAATTTGAATTAAATAATTAATAAATACAAAATATATTTTGCAAAATTTCAATTCGTTAAATAAACTGATTAATTTACGAATGTATAGATGGCGCTATCGGCAGCAAAAAAAATAAATGCGGCAAACTTGCTTTCAATGGTAGCGGCCATTTTCTTCCGGCATCGGTCAGTGAAATTTCCTTGTCTTGCTGTCTAATCAAGAAACAAATTCACAAACTTCAAAATGGGTTTCCAGAATTTGTGGTATTCTCACCCTCGCAAGTACAGCGCCGGATCTCGGTCTTGGTAAGCAATTTTTGAACAATTTTTCCTCAACATGTTAAGAATTTTCTGTGAAAAAAAGGTGTAGTCTAACCGTAACGTGGCCTCTGACCGTAAACGCTTTTTTTGCTATCTCTTGAAAGTATATTTGCCATTTATCAGTCCAAATGGTTGATGAATCATTAACTGGAAAGCTTGAATTAATCAATTTTTTCCCCACAGCCGTGCATGTGCCAATGGTCATGGTCTCATCAGAAAGTATGGCCTGAACCTCTGCCGTCAGTGTTTCCGGGAGTTCTCAGCAGACATTGGATTCAAGAAGGTAATTTCATCATTTTTTTTTCATCTATTTATATTTTAATACTAATTTTTATTTATTTATTTTCAAATTCAGCTGGATTAAGCAACAGATTTCATCGAGATTGTGTTCTGTACAGCTGTCCGGTCACCTAGCTTGAATACACTTTCTTGGAGAATCTGTTAACTGGTTTACAATCTTAAATTTATTTAGTTAACATGTGGTTGATAAAGAAACTAAAATTAGCCATGTGATAGTTGAAGAACCTTCACAATTCCAGATTTTGTTTTATTCTTCATGTCTGCCAAAAATTCTAATTTAAGTTTCTTAACCTCAGGCAATGTGTTCTAATTGAGGGCATCCTATTTCCAAACTAGTTTTTACAGTGGCACCAAAAACGCTGTATAGCTATTGAGGTGTATGCAAATTGATAGCACCATGTTGAAATGAATAATTAAACTTTCACTTATTCGCGGAGCTGTACTATAGTAGTGGCGATGCGAAAACGAGATTGGTGCTGAAAGTGACGGATTTCCTTTCAAACTTTCGTATTGACGGCGTTTTTGTTTTCTCAGTATCCTTGACGAAAATGGTTCCTTTCGGAGCATCACGGATGTCCGTGTAATTGCTTTTTTTAATAGCGAAAAATATTCTTTTTCGGATATTTTCTGATCGTGATAGGTTACCTTGAAAACCACTTTTTCTCCTAGGTGATGGTTTACCTTCACCTTATACTGAAATAATTGCGGAAAGGATCGTAATAAATGATGACTTGATGGGAGTCCTTGATTTTGAAGATGTAAACATATGCAAAGGGAAAAGCGTTTTACGATTCAAGACTGCGCGCCGTCATTTTACAAATATGGCTGTTTGTCTTACCTCTTCCCGTTTTAAGTCACTGTTTCATGTGATGGATGCATTTGTCCTCCAACACGAAATAGAATTTTCAATTCAAGGATCAAACGTCGGCGGGAGGTGAACATGTTCCTTCCGGGAAATTGTGATTGCTCTTACGTCAGTCGTGTTAATTGCTGTTGTACACACCATGAATAAAAATGTTAATTTGTTGCTTCTTATATAACTACATCTAACCTTGAAAAGTACGAAGTTTACTGACATAAAAATTGTTTATCCTTCTCGTGGAAGAAGACCTTTTCGTAAATGAATCAACATTGCAAAAAGTGTCTAGACAATTTTTACCTTTTCACGTGAAGCAGAGTCTTTATAAAAGGACAAATCAGAAAAAAATATAACTTATATCTTCCCTTGAATTGTAGAGGTACATAATGATTCATCAAAAGTAAAATATTAGTAACATAAATCACCATAAAACAGAAGTGACGTACAGACGTGAACCTTGAGTTACGTATTATAGAGTATGACCGCAACAAATTAGGCCTACAGACGATGGAGACACTACACGCACCCCTTGTTTCGTCCTTGGTCCCTTCTTCCAGCAACCTCATCATGATGATGATTATCTACAGCTTGTTATCCACCGTACGAGTTAAAACCAGCAGCAGCTCATCAGACGCATTAAGACCAAGGCCGGTTATTTGTTGTTCTCTTGCAACGTTGGCGGTATGCTTTCTCCTCTCTTTGATTCTCTGTGTCCGAGACATATTTTTATTTATTCTGAAAATAAAGAGAGAGAAAATCCCCGTGTAGTTTAATACGATGCTGTGACGTTGCTGGAAAGTGGGTTAATTCTGTGTGATGAATAGCGCAGCATGCGTCCAGGTTACGAATCTTTTAACGATCAAAGGTAATGACGATGGTCATAACAAGTGAATGAAGATATAACATGAATGGGTCAAGGAAAAAAAGTGTTTCTTCTTGTCATTTAGGAGAGGACGCATTCAAAAATTCCTTCTCGCGTCTTTTCTTTTGCTTTTAAATTATTTACTGTCTTAATAATATCAAATCCAAACAATCACTTTTAGAAACAATCCAACAATTTCTCAGGTCTATAAATGAAAGTAAAAGTAGACGTACCGTATCATTGTTATAAATGGAAACCTCGAAATTTTTCACTCTGTTGCGGATGCCTTTGTAAAAACAAATACCTAATATGCATATTCCTAATACAGTCATTGAATTTGTATGTTTCAAAGAAATACGACAGTTTAAAGATTATCGAGCTACACAATTTTGACATTGGTAAAAACTAATTGATGGAAAATCAATATTCAATTGACATGTTCACCTCTAACTATCCAAGTATAAAAATGCGGATTTCAGGTGCGAATCGGAATAGTCCGTGTCCATCCTCGAAAGTATCGTTTTTCTACTCATAAGTAAGTTGTGCTTAATTCTTTTTACGGAGATGAAACAAATTTGTAATTATACTCTTATTTTTAGAGAATGTCGCTCAATACTTCTCTACTTTGGTTCGGTCTCCTAATTATATTTATGAGCACGAACATAAATGGCCAAATAGAAAGCGTCATAACGATGCAGATAAGCGACAACATGATCAATGCTGCGCTTAAAAACCCTCGTTTGATTCAAAAACAGCTCGACTGCCTCATGAAATCGGGTGAATGCGACGCTATTGGAAATCAATTGAAAAGTATATCTACATATTTATTGGTCCAAAAATCAGAACATATATTTTATTCTCTCCCGCAAAGCTGCCCTTCCGTTCGTTCTTGATGGGAAGTGTCCAGGTTGTAGCGAAAAGCAGCACCAACAAGCCAACAGGGTCGTTGCGGAGCTGAGTAAAAGATTTCCGGCAGACTACAAAAAGGTCTACAAGATGTATAGCAATAAAGCTAAAGCGGCCGAGAAGAAGAAGAAAACGTCGGGTTCAAAGCAGTCGAAGAACGGCAGTGCTAAGAAGTCGACGAGCGCCAAAAAGAAGACCCCAGCAGGAGCTTCGAATTAATACAAATTTGGTTATTTGGATGGCAACATCTGGTCTATTACCAAGACATAAAAGTTGTCTAATCCTTCATTGTTAAGATGTTTGGTGCTATACCCTCGATTTACTCGTGAATAAAGACATACAATTCAAATACAACGTATGGCTGAAGGGAACTTTCGATGGGAATAAAAGGAAAGGATTTTCTGATGTAATTACTATAATTCCACTGAGAACAGGTTGTTATTAAGCTTCTTATTTACTTTTAATGACCATAGTTCTGGATTAGATTTTTTTAGTATGGCCTAAAATCCAAGCTTTTTTTTTTCTAAACCGGACCTAAGCGGTTCAGAGAGCTAGTGGAATTTCAAAAGTGCTTCAGTAAAAATACATCGATTTTTTTGGACCAAAAATTATTTAAACAAAGATTTATTCAGCGACAAGGTCGTTCTCCCCGCAGAAAGTTATGTAACTATTACAGATGAGGAGCCATCAAATTATAGTTTTGATTGATGACAAACGTACTCATGATGACTATCAATACATGAGAGACGTGATTCTTTACTATTCTAGTTTGCAGATTATATAAATGCCGTCGTCATCACGAGTGTGTTGATAACATAGTGAAAGTGACTGGACAAGATCAGCACTTTTGCTTTTTATTCTCTCTCTCTCTTTCGGGTATCGAAAATAGAAACTCGTTTTTATTTCAAAAATCAGGCCGTCCCAAAGAACTTGAACATCATTTCGGTCCCGATCCCACGCAACAGGAAATCGGCCTTGCTGATGTATAAAATAATAACAATACTATCGCACGCAAAGGGAACCTCTTTTTTTTTCTTAGATCCGGCTATTATATTATACGACACGGATGAGGGTCAATTTGGGGTCGTTGCTGTTAAGGTGAAAGTGGTTTTTCCATCTCAATTTGACAAGAACCAGGATTCCCCTTTTGCGGACATTCTCTTCGAAGGCAGAAGCACTTTCACTTGCGGATAAAAAAAAACTTAATCCCCTCATATAATCTTTTGCTCTGAATATAATCTTTCTATGTAGGAAACTGATGTGCACATATTTACACATTGAAGTAAAATAAAAATCACATATGGGTCAAGGTAAGGTGAGTTTTCCAATTTTCACCTGACCGTTGTTTATTGGGTCTTTTTTTTTAAGGCCCCTCCTTGGGATTTTTTTTTCTTTCCCAACCCTCCTTCTCTCACGCTTTCCTCTCTACATTTATAAGACGGATTCACACGCTGACTTGATCCCATAGTCGACCACTCCGCTTCATCCAGGACGGACGTGAGCTTTTGTGTTCTCTCCCCCTCGAAAAAAAGGAACTCACTCTCTCTCTCCCTTTTTAATGTGAGTATATCCGGCTTGAAAAAGGGAAATTTTCTTTCTTTAAACAAGTTGAAACAAGGCACGTGCAATGTGGTGGTTTTTAGATATTCCAAAAACGGCGATATTGATCAGGTTTTTTTGCATAGCTTTCACAACAGACGATGGATATATTTCTCCTTTTCTCTTTAGCTTAATTGCAGTTCTGTGTAGTCTGACGTCAGTTTTTATTTTAGAAAGCGTCTTCATTTCTTCTTTTCATTTTTTTTGCGGCTCTTTTCAGCTCATCCACTTTCTCAAGCAACACAATGACCAGATATTGGCTCTTGAGCATCGTTATTGCGGCTGTTGTCCTCATTAGCGCTGAGGCCCAGAATATTCAGACAGTCAGCGACTCGGCCGTCAACGCAGCCATTCCGCAGTCCCCGCTACATGCGCCGCCAGATCAACTGTCTCTTGGGCGAAACCAATTGTGACAATATCGGCAACCAATTGAAGCGTAAGTTCTTGTTACATGTTGTTGAAATATGCACTTTCTAATTTTTTTTACGAAATTATACAGGAGCAACTCCGGCTCTTTTGCAAGGACAGTGTCCGGGATGCACACCTCAGCAGCACTGCCCAGGCTAACAGGGTGTTGACGGCCGTCAGTCAGCAGTACCCTCAAGAGTATAGCAGAATTTACCACATGTACGGCCCAAGGACCAGACAGCAAGGAAAATAAAAATACGATCAACAGAGAAGATAAACTTTCCATGAGAGAAACAAATAAAAATGAAAGCATAACCCATCTTTTTTTTTCCCTCCCCTAGCTTCTTTTAATCTATACAGATTTCCTTCTAAACAATTTCAAAATATCTCGACTGAATGCTCGTTTTTTTCACATTTTCCTAGAGAAGAAAACCGTCCGTGTATTTTTTTTTTGTTCTTGTAGCGCGGGATTTATTACAACATGGTGCAAGAATGACTTGTGAGTGAGAACATTTCTTTCTTAACAAGGAATAAATTCTGTCGGTGTAGTAGAGGGGTTTTCAACACGGAATATTCCGTCAGATCCCTTCAGATACCTAAAGAAAAAATGATGAAATATACAATTACCAAAAATAAATAAATTACAGAACTTCGTACTTGAATCGAATATTCCCAGGTTGTGGTGTAATGCTATGAACGGATCTTAAATGACTTTTAAGGGTACTGGCATTATGAAAACGGGCTAGACAGGTGTGACATTCGTATAAAGGATCCGTGATCAACTCATGGATCTTCCTGACGTGTTTTTGGAGTGTAGATGAGTTCCGGGCTGTAAATTCGCATCCAGCCACCTGCAGATTTACCAAGGACAAGTTAATTTTCAGGCCTTTCCTCTTTCAAGGAGACTCATTCATCATAATAGTAGGTATAGGAACTTACCTCACAGGCGTACCACAGAGTGTTGGTATGAACATCCAGATGCTTGCCCAAATCTGCCTGAGTTTTCGCACTGTAAGTGCAGTCCGTTTGCGGACAAGGGAAAGGACGAGAATCGCTGTGACAATACTTGATATGTGAATTAAGGGCGTGAGTACTAGCAAAACTCCGGCCACCTCCATCAGCATCAATTGGACAAATGGAGCAGGTGAAAACTAAGCGGTGGTATCTCACATGCTCACGAAGTAAGCGCTCTGTCGGTAAAAGTTTGTCGCACTCGGAACATCGGAATTCATTTGCTAAAATTTACAAATTTAGTAGTAATAATAAAAGTTAAGTTTCAGATTTATGTTACCATCTAGAGGAAGTTGTCTTAGACAATGATCATGGAGTTTAGTCCGAGAGACGAAGAGACTACCGCAGGTAGGACAAGCTAGAGCCCGCTCTTGCGAGTGAACCCTTAAGTGATCTCTTAGTCTGAATTTGTTTATACAAGAGAACTTGCAGCCATCCCAAAGGCACTTTCGTTCCTTGCTAGGCTCATTATCACCAGCAGTAGCAGGCTGTTGAGATGTATGGAGAGCATGAGTGGGTATGTGCCAATAAAACTGCTGGACATTGAGGAACTCTACACCACAGTGCTCCCAGTAACAGACAATAGGCTCAGAGAGCTCTGGTACAGAATTTCTAGTCTGTGGGTCCAGTTGACAGCCCTGCAAGGCAAGCTTTTCAATAAGATTGGCTCCAAGACATTTAATTTTGGTGTGGTAGGCATGGTAATAGATATGCCTCACCATCTGTGAATCAATGAAAATTGAATATTTAATTGCAAAAAAAGTAAATATCTCTTTATAATATTGTTAACCTCTTTTTGATCAGGTTGTTTCAAAACCACAGTCTTCCCAAAGACAGGTGATGTGAGCTTTATTGTCATCTTTTTGTGTGACTTCTACACTGCCAGCATGCTCTGCAACATGACTAATGAATTCTTCAAGATTCTGGAAAAGTTGCCTGCACTGGGCCCAGTCACAAATCAAGATTAGAGTATCATCGTCGAGCATAGCAGGATCCAACTTCTGCCGTTTTGCTTTCCTGGGCGCCATAGTTGTAATGACTCGAAGCAGCTGGCTTGCTAAACGACTATTCAGCAGATAAAATTGGAAAATATACATGAGAACTAGGATTAACAACTATTATTATTTAAAAATAAAAACAGTAGTGACAATGAATACCTTTTAAAAAGTTTAAAAACATATATAATATATATACACAACTGGGGAATTCCTGCTTCCCTTTAATCCAGCAGTACCTCGTCGCCCGTCAGAATCCACCACCACTTGGCCACTTGGAAAAATTTGGCTCCAAAAAATAAACAATGTCACTGGTGTACGGCGTTGTCCCTACCACTCTTGTTAGTGAAAATACCCGAAAATCTTATGATATGATGTTTTTGAAAATAAAAAATAAAAAAATGAATATAATTTAACGAGAATTATATTAATATTTCAGAATTAGGTAAAAAATTGTACAAAAAATAAATAAGTAAACAATAAATAAATCCGGCAACAAAAGTTATCTAGTGTCGACTGCGCTTTCATTGCGAACTCCCCATTTCCTTGTGAAGTGAATCTGACATTTGGATTTACAGAAAAGAAAATATCTTTTAAAAATACAGTAGGAATAATTAAAGGCGATTGCAATGTCTTCGCTTTTCAAGAAACCCAAGAAGAATTTACGGCAGAGGATTACTACGAGTGACGATGATGGTGAAGCAGAATCGGAGGTTCCAAACGCACAGCCGCCGCTTGCTACATCGTCAGCATCCAACAAACCTCCGAAGCCTCCAAAATCTAGCAGTATTAAGGCCACACCAGAAGTCAGCAAAGCAAAGAAAGTCACTAGCACACTCAGCTTTCAGGAAGATCTTGAAGAAGATGAAGGGGTTGAAACTTTCCAAATTAAAAAATCATCTCAGAGCCGAAGAATAGCCAGGAAAATGCAGATGGACCGTAAGCTCAAACAAGAAGAGCAGAAAACGGGAAAGAAAGAAATTCCATCATCAAGAAAAACTGTGGATGAACAACCAAAGGAGGAGGAAGAGGAAGAAGAGCTGGCGGCTCCACCACCCCCTAAGAATCTCATCTTGAGTGGAAGGGAAGCTGAGATGGCTGGCTATCGCTCAGACTCTGATGAGGAGAGTGATAATGAAGGCATCAAATTTAGGCAACCTGATCCAGTTCAGGAATGTCTTGGAAAGTAGGGCAAGAAAACTTTTCTTCATTCAAATCCATTTCCTACACATTACCTAATTATACAGTCTAGCATGTTTAACTCTTTTCATGTACGGATATTTAACTTAATTCTTTTATGGCAAACAGGTGGAAACATCCCGGATGCTGCTATGATATTCGCAGGCCCGTAAGCAACGTCAGCAAGCTCGCGAATTGGGAGGACTCGCCGATTATATCAAGCTGGATGAAATGCCCGACTACTGAAAAAGAAGGACGGAAAAGTCACATTCAGCTCGGTTAGTCCGAGAGGACGACCACGATAAAAGCGATGAAGAAGAAGGGGAAGATGGCCGAGTTGATTTCTCTGTCGACCTCCAATCTAAAGACCGTGAGCGGAGAAAAGAAGCTTTCTTAGCAGCTGAACGCGAAGGTATTTCAGCACAATCTAACTAACATTTTAATAGTTTTTATTAAAAACAATTTTATGTGGCCATTCAGATGACAGAGAAGCCAGTGAAGACGAAGATGAGGATGATTGGGAGCGGCAACAATTCCAAAAAGCCATTGGACAGCGTCAAGTCGAATCAGCTCATCAAGAGATGATTTTGCAACAGCAGTACGTTGAAGGAAGTCCTTCATCGTCTACCAGATCCCCAGCTCGAGATACTAAAGCTATTAAGGGACCGTCTGGACCTCTTCTTCGTCAGGCCATTAAAGGTGCCGGCTCATCCTCTTCATCTTCAGTGCCTCCTGATTTAAGCAAACTGGAGCCATTAGCTAGTCCACTTGAACTGCAAGAGAAACTTCGTGCAAAGTACAATTATAGCGTGATTTCATGTATTTTTGTGAAACTTTAAAAACTAATTTATTCGTAATTATATAGGTTAGAAGCTCTTCAAGAAGTTCATAGGCGACATGTGAGCGATCTTGAACGATCTCAGTCCCACCTGGTCTCTTGCAAAGAAGAGATTGAGCGAATCGAAAACGACCGTCCCCGACTTTCAGAGCGCTTCAAGTTCTTTCAAATTACCCGTGGCTACGTTCAGGATCTTATCGACTGTCTTACAACCAAAGTAAGTTTACAGCTTTAACATTATTGAAAAGATAAATAATTCTATTTTGTCTTTTTATTGATAGTACTATGAAGTGGAAGCTGTAGAGAAGAGGTGGGTAGCGCTCCTTGGACGCCGTAACAAGTACTTGTTGGAGCGTAGGAGGGAAGATGTGCGGGATGAGGCTAGCGATTGTGCCATCCAGTCTGTTATAGTGCAAAGTATCAATCCGGATAAGCTCGCTCGTACGGCCGAACGCGAAGCGAGGCGTAGGCGACGACGAAACGACCGCAAAGAATCTGCTCGCCATAAAGAAGGGCTCTCTTCAGATGAGGAGGTTAACGATAAAGAAGATACTTCCTTCACTATTGAAAAAAGTAATTAAACTATTTTTTACCTTAGTTGGAAGTTATATCAATTTAATATTGTTTGCAGTCAAAATCCTGGAAGAGACCGGTCAAATCTTTGCGGATACCATAGAGGAGTTTTACTCGTTGGAAACGATCTGCAATCGCTTTGAGGATTGGCGGAAACAAGAAAAAGATTCCTACAGAGATGCATATGTCGAGATGTTCATCCCTCGATTAGCCTGCACTGTTGTCCGCTGGCACTTGTTACGGATTACTTGGAATCCTTTAGAGCACGAAGTGACATCCCTAAACAAATCAGCATGGTTTCAGACCCTGGCTCAATACGACCTCCGCTCCGAGAACGAAAATAGTGGCGGATCCAAGGACTCTACCAATCCCTTGGTCATCTCTAAAACTTTAGAGATCGCCGTGCTCCCTTACGTTGTAGAGGTAATCATAACTTTATTTATATTTTAAATTTCAGCAGCTCAAATTATTTTATACAGGTGGTGAAAGCCGCGTACGATCCTTGTTCGACATCGCAGACCAATCGACTTGTTAAACTGGTCAAAACAATAAGAGACGAGCATCCTTCTCTGTCGGGGTCCAGCAATAAAGTTATTCAATCTATTCTTACGGCTGCAGTGGAGAAGTTTGAAGCTGCTGTAGATCAAGACGTCTTCATCCCGTTCCACTTTGCTGCCCAGAATCCTGGTTTCGTGAATCGACAATTTTGGTCTGCTGCCAAACTTCTCCGAAATATTCTCCATTGGCAGGTAATGTCTTATAATCTCAAATCCCGTCAAATTCGAAACCTAATTAATTTTTTATTTGATTAAGGGTGTAATTGAAGACGTCCAGATTAGGAGTGTCGGACTCGACAAACTCTTTAAAAAGTACATGTTGCTCCCTCTGACCAAAACGACAGTCCGGGGTGGAGCTGCAGATCCGGATACGTTGGATAAAGTACGCTATATCGCTGAGGCCTTACCGAAGAATTGGCTGGGGCCTCTGGCCCCTGGTGCGTCCCAGCTACAACCTTTGGTCGATACAGCCATGTCTCTGGCCCAGTATGCCGATAGTACGACGAGCGCTGGTCGGAAACACGTCAAGAATGTGGCGGCCGTTTTGCAAACGCTCGGTGCTTCGGCTGAAGCTCAAGAGATTCTTGTAAAATATTTGTAAACCCAATAATATCTATCTTTGCCTTTTCCATATCGTCTTATTTTAATATAGGATCAAATAAACAATTCATTTTTTTTTCAAAGTTGTAATAATGAGATTCTGTACTACACACAGACGTTTCCACTGAACTTTAAGACGGACTGGCGGAGCAGTATAGAAAGGATTGACAGGATTATCGAGCTCCTAATGAATACGAGGAATTGTTAAATCTTTCGCTCATATTACATCATAGCTCAGATGAACAAAAAGACGACCACACAGGAACGATCTCTTCTGTTACTCGTCGATTGATTTCATTGATGACTTTTGAATTGATGGCGAAACCAGAAGGACACTAGAGCTGCAAGATGGTTCGTCTTTGAGATAAACTAAAGTACGAACTCCTCTGATCTCGGAAGAAGAGTTCAATTTTAGTTGCATGAATGGAATGAGGAAAAATGATAAAATCAAGCGCACACCTGACAAATAAGTCCACCAATTGTCGATAGGAGTCAACGTCACCATGGTAATTAAAATTTATGAAAGAAAACGAAACTATGAATTTAATTTTTTTAATTAACTAACAATTAATTCGATCAAACATTATTTGTGTAGTAAGGGTGAGATTAATTGTGAGAGTAAAATTTTCTCATTTTTTTCTATTGCTCCCTCTATATTTCTGTTTGAAGCGGATTTGTACCAGATGGGATCTATATCAGCGATTAGCCACTATGCATGAAAAAATGAATGTGAATAGAAAAAAACTTAAAAAGCTGGGTAATTTCAAGGCGTCCATGAACAAATGCCGAAATGTGTCTGTTTTCATAGCGCAATAATAGGAAATTTTACATGTTGAGTTTCAGTTTCTCTGCGCGCGTTCCCTTTACTAGCAAGGAGTCTAAAATCTAACGCCCCATTTGTACAACTTTTGACAACTTTCTTTTAGTACTTGTTCTCAATACCAATTTTTTTTTCTTTAGTTAACAATAGCCTCTTACATCTTTTACCTAAGTAACAAATAAGTTAACAAAAAAAAACCGGACTAACAACGAAAATAAGAATTAACTCAACGAAACGTCGTTAAAATCCCACTATGGCAGCATTGGGTCTGTCTTTTTTTTCAAAAAGAAACCCACGGTCACAATTCGTTTGGTTAATTTGCTTCTGTATTTTTATGGTCATCTTTTTAAGATACCAACTCGATTTTTTTACAAGGAATCAAACTAACAACACTATGGTTGGCTCTGATAACAATAGTTCGCAACAGTTGGCAAAGATAGTCGAATTCTGGGACGGAAAACCTTTCGCCGGCGCGGATAATTACATCAAATATTCGACTCAACGTTTTCACTTGAATTCAAGTCTCAAACAAAACTATGAGCCACTCTTGATCGACATCCCTGCCTATCGTTATCCAATAACTGTTCAGAAAGTGCATGGATAAACAGGATATTTTCGTCGCCGTCATCTCCGCTGCGGATAACTTTGAAAAACGTGAAACGATCCGTCGAACATGGTTGCGTCGTTTAAACTCTTCCGATACTGGCTTTGCTTTTGTTGTTGCTTTGCCGGAGAACGCTACCATTCAACGCGGAATTGAACAGGAGAGCAAAGAACATGGGGACATCATCCAAATCAATTTCAAGGATCGTTACCACAATATGACGCTGAAAGCCATAGGCCTTCTCAACTGGGTCAACATCAATTGCCCTCGAATTTTGTATTTGCTCAAGTGTGATGATGACGTCTACTGTCAACCTACCAAATTTCTATGCATTTCTGGGCAACGTCTCATCACAAGAATTGGCCATATATGGAGCTTACCTTGACAGTCCTCCGCAGCGTTTCGCAGAAGGTTCAACGAGCGTGTAATACTATAATAGTGTGTTTCAAAATGAATAATTATGGTTATTTTCTCTTTTCAGGTAAATGGTTTCTTAGCGCTGAAGAATGGCCCTGGTCACATTTTCCAGCATATTTTAGTGGCCCGAGTATTTTAATTACTGGAAAGAGTATAAGTCCACTTCTAGATGTCGCAAAGGTGACTCCTTATTTCTGGATCGATGATGTTTATGTAACCGGGATTTTGACCGAAAAGGCCGGTGTTACTCTTCATGGATCGCCAAAGTATAAATAAGTCGTTTATGTTATTGGGGCCTTGACAAATTTGAAATAAAGGTTTTCATTTTTTTCAGCAATTTCTTGACCAGCAATAACCATTGTTTGAATTTGATAAGAAAATCCATCTCTTGGGTGATCACTTCCTCCGACGAGATGTACTCTTCTCATAAAATTCACCGAAGACGTTAATTATATCAACAATAATTGTTAGTTAGTCTGTAAAACTGATATATTATAATGGAGAATGAAATAAAAATTTTAACAACTCTTGTGCGTGAATAATTATTAGCATTGTTTTTCATATTTGAATTAACAATATCAAGTTCTGCATGGGCTAAGGGTTATAGGCCGGTAGGTACTTTCATCCCAGCCCAGGATACTTTTCAAAATTAGAAAAAATAAAATTAGAAAATCCCGTTCCGCCCGAAATTGAAGTTTCCGGCCAAGTCGGAATGACTCAGGCTGGTACCGGTACGTCACCCAATCCAAATGATAGTCGCAAACTTTAAATCATTTCTGCAAGCCGCCATTAAAATCATTTCTATAGACATCAAATGTATTTCTGTAGCTGCATAAAGATTACTGCAAGTTTAAAATCGGGACTGACTAATTGGCGGACTTAGTCCGCGGACTTCTAAACGGCGGACTTTGGGGGAAAACAGCGCGGACTTCGGAAAAAAATTTAAATAATAATAATGATAAAAGAAATATTTTCCTTTTAACTTACCGGTATTGAAGCAGCGGAATCTGGACTAGCTATTATTAATCGGAACATTTGAATAAACACAGAAAAGTTGGACTAATTTCAAGGCAATGAAATGAACAAAGGCCTAAATATGTATATTTTCAACAATTAGAATACTTTCATGTGTATGAAGTCACGCACGCATATATCTAACTTCCGAAAAACTAGTGCTCGAATCGTTATATAGGCGAGTCTACACTATAGAATGTATCGTCACATTTGTGCAAAGAAGCTGAAATATCGGTTCATTAACTTTATTTCCTTTGAATTTAAAAAAGTGGTTTCTCCCAATACGAATAGTAAATCGTCATAAGCCATAATTTCAGCAATTTTCCTATCAAACCGCCGTTAATGTCAAACAATGACAACATTTGGCTTTCCAATTTTTTCAAAAAGAAAGGTGCGATCACTACTCATCTGGTTAATTTGCGCTTGGAGTTTTCTAATCGTCATCTTTAGATTTAAATTCAAATTATCTACAAGCGATCATGAAAGCAAGATCAAGGTATGGTCTGACAACATCAATAGTTCGCAACAGTTGTCAAACTATGATCGAATTCTGGGACGGAAAACCTTTTGCCGGTAGCGGATAATTATATCCAATACCAGACCCAACGTTTTTACTTGAATTCAAGTTTCAAACGAGACTACGAGCCACTCTTGATCGACATCCCTGCCTATCGCTACC
Organism: Chydorus sphaericus; assembly: GCA_030141595.1. NCBI lineage: Eukaryota > Metazoa > Arthropoda > Branchiopoda > Diplostraca > Chydoridae > Chydorus > Chydorus sphaericus. The sequence goes on along the minus strand of CM057927.1, from coordinate 8,455,524 downwards.
CAATATCTGTTCCAAAGTGCTTGTATAATCAGGGCGCTTTCATTGCCGTCATCTCCGCTGCGAATAACTTTGAAAAACGTGAAACGATCCGTCAAACTTGGCTAGGTCTTCTCAACTCTTCTTATACTGGATTCGCTTTTGTTGTTGCATTGACGGGTGACGCTACCATTCAACGCGGAATTGAAAAGGAGAGCAAAGAACACGGCGATATCATCCAAATCAATTTCAAGGATCATTACTACAATTTAACGTTGAAAGCTGTAGGCCTCCTTAATTGGGTCCACATCAATTGTCCCCGAGTTTCGTTCTTCCTCAAGTGTGATGACGACGTCTACATCAATCTACCGAATTTATATGCATTTCTAGGCAAAATTCCATCAAAAGATTTAACCATTTACGGAAATTATATGCAAAATCCACCAGAACGTTTCGTTGGAGGTGATGCAATAGCATGCTTATAAATTTAACATTGTGTTTTTAAAAGTAAAGCGCATTGCTGTTTAAAAGTTGTATATTTACGTTTGGTAGATAAATGGTATCTTAGTACGGAGGAATGGCCCTGGTCGCATTTCCCATTATTTCTTGTTGGAAGAAGTGTTTTGAATTACCGGGAAAAGTATAAAACCGCTTCTTGACGCAGCCAAGTTGACTCCTTTTTTCTGGATTGATGACGCGTATCTTTTTGGGATAGTAGCTGAAAAAGCCGGTGTGAATCTCTACGGATCCTCAGAGTATACAACGAAACACTTTTACAATTTTAAGCTCTGTTTTGATTATTTTTTAAACTATTTTTGACACCTGAAATTGGATATTTTCAGCAAGTTCTTCATTGATAACGTTCAACTTCAAGATCCCTGTTTGATACGAAAATCTATTTCTTGGTACACATATACGTCGGACGAGATGAAGGCTGCTTGTAAAATTATTGAAGACGTTAGTTTTAACAACATAGATTGTTAAAATAGGTCGTCTCTAAGCAAATATCGAAAATTGCTTAGAGCTAAGATTTTTCATCTAATAAATTCATTTAATTCTCTTCCAATTGTTGGCTTTCAATACTTTTAATTGTTTATCTTTGTTGATGGCAGCCCCCCCCCCATAATTGGTTAAGATACTACAGAAATAAACGTGGCAAAATCTATCGACAGTTTCATGCCAATACCTACGTACCGTTAAATTTCTTTCAAGAATTTAAATAAAATAGATTATTAGCTATCATAGCAGAACTTATGACCGATAAGTATAATAACGAAAAAAGAACTTTCTTTCTTTAGTACCAAACCGAAATAATATTAAACCAAAAAGGCCTACATTTTAAACTTGTATTTGTTGCTTAACCACAGGTCGTCGGGTCACAAAATGACGCACGTTCAATTTTCGTCGATTTCCAAAGGCACTGAACTTGCAAGAAACACACTTTCACATTAACACGCGCAGGGGTAACGAAGGCAGAAATTTGTGATACGAGACAAACTAGAGCCAAAACACTTTGAACACAAGAGGAGAATAAAGTTACACCACTCGGAGCAAACAAGATTTTCTTTTCAGTGATGCCTCCATCCAGCAACATCACAATACGAAAAAAAACAGCCAATATAGAATGAAAGAGATCAAAATGTTTTTTCCTTCAGTCAAAAAAATCATAGAAACATCATAGCAGGTATTAAAAAGAAAATCTTATTTCATAACGAAAGAAGTGCTTCAATCAAGGGCAAAGAGTGTTTTTTTTTTCAACCACAACAATTCTTTTTCCTAATTTCCATACACTCTTTCCCTATTAATTTTTTTAAAAACCATGAAAAATGACACGTAATCACAAAATAGATGTGTTTTTAAGATTCCTAAGAAAAGTAAATAGTAGTTAAGTTTTCTAATTCATCATTAGTCGTAGAATTCCTGATTAGCCAGTTTCCGAACGCGACCTCGACTACTAACGCTGTATGTGGGTACAGCAACACGATCATCTTCATCTTCTTCTGAAGTTGAAATGAAGTCTGAACGGATCTTTTTAGATGCTTCCTGAGCAGACTGTCTCGACTTTCGTTTCAGACCACCACCACCACCGGAACGGCCGTTCGTCTGCCGTTTATTGTTCCTTGCCCGAGGATCCTCATTCTCGTCTTCATCGCTCTCTTCCTCACTGTGGCTGACAATTGGTTGATGGCGCTGAGGTCGAGAGCTCCTCCTATTAGAGGCAGCCGCTCCTGCAGCAGCTGCTTCGTCTTCGGATTCCTCACGGTAGCGGCCGGTAGATCGTCTTCCTCCGTTTCTTGTCTGACGGACGGGCCGCTTCCCACTCGGAAGAGAGCGGCGATTTTGATGGTTGCTACTTTCATCCAAATCGATATCATCTCCGGCGGATTCAGAATCGAGTGGACGTTTAGGTTTACGCCGAGTACGACCAGAGCGCCGAAGTGGGTTTCCATTAGGATCAAGAGAGTCGCTGCCGAAGCTGATGATGCTGCTGTGCGAACTGTGTAGACCGCCACTTGCTCTACCATCGGCTCCAGTGCTTCCGTAGCTACTGTTGGATATGCTGCTGCATGGACGAGCTAATAATTCTTCCTTGACCACTGCTTCTTGTAAAGGAGGAGGTTTGGCAGCTGAGACGCGACGCCTTTGACTAAGAATTAAAAAAAAAAAATTAAAAAAAAAATAATAATAATAATAAATAAATAGAAAATCACCTAATCGGAATCTCATCTTCATCCGAGCTGGCATCATCCTTAGTGAGTTGTGGTTCTTGTTTAATAACGACAGGTTGAGAGGCCGTCTTTTTCAGGGCTTTGCCTTTGACCGGTTCAGTGTCCGATGGTTCATCGGAGGCAGTCTCGTCATCCTTGCTCTCTTCATCTTCTTCATCCTCGCTTAGGATCCTTGCACGCTTCTGAGCAGCGCCCCGCTTGCTTCCCGTTCCATTGACTGCAGGTGCTGGTCCAGCTGATGAAGAGCAGGCATGCCCACTTGGACCCGGTTTGACATCTACATACGAGGAAGACGTATCGGCCACTGTAGAAGAAGTACCGTTCGGAAGACTACTACTGGAAGAAGGTCCGGCAGAAAGCATATTATCCATGCTGTTTTCATCTTCTCCGAGGATACGGCGACGTGCAGAATCCACAGGTTGTGAAGAGCTACTTTGGACAGCCATCTGTATAAGTCAGAATCAAAATTAATTTCAAAACTATTATACGCAATAGTTAAAAATCTAGTCTACTTGTCCACGGCTGCTTCGACTAAGCACGACTCGGATATTTTCTCTAGGAGGTTCCACTCCATTAATTGGTTTCACCTTCCCTTTTACATCTTTACTCCTGGTCGAATGAGACGACGGTGGGGCAAGCGCTTTCCCTTTTCTCGATTTGGAATCCTTTGAGTGATGATTCTTATTTTTGGAAGACTCTGTAATACAACAAATAGCATTAGAAATGTCACAAATGAATGAAAAAATAAAGAAGGATCCTTACCAGCAGATGTATTTTTACGCTGCTTATAGGAATTGAGAATCCCCCGAATGTGCTCTTCAAAGACAGCTCCCAGACGAAGAGTCATGGTGTAAATTTTGGATTTTTTGTTCGTATTGTAGTTTTTAGAGTTCTCGAAAATAAGCCGAACATCCTTGGCGAAATCCATCGGTGAATGGTAATTGTTCACCTAGTTTAAAAAGAAAAATTTAAGATGATTTGTGAAACACATTTATCAATTTAAAGAAACTAACCTGTAACTGCTCTCGGACGGTCTGTAGATCCATTGGATGATCGACCACCGTATGGTAGTCTGGTTCATCCAGAGGGTTAACGGGCTCGAGAAAAGGGGCAGCATCATCCGATTGACACAATCGATTCAGCAAATCTCTACACTGCTGCTTCCAGCTTAGCGTAGCTACCGCAGCCATTCGGGTGGAAATTCTCTTGTCCTAGTTGAAAATTAAAATAAAAATAAAAATGTTCCTATAAAAATCTTTTAAGGTTAACCATACTTTGGACGCGATGCTTTTTCCTTTCGATTTCTTAGTCTCATTCTCCGATTCCTCGGATTCCGTATTAGGTGAATTTCGCCGACTTCTGGATCTCGTATTTGGCGTGGTAGGAGCAGCTGGTCCTCCACCATTCTTCTTTCCAGCAGCAGTTTTGCTGGTTCCAGGCTGATTCTCAGCTTTGTATTTCTCAACAATTCGATGATAAATAGACGTGGCGTCGACCGTCTCATCCGCTGCGGCTGTAGATGTAGAAGCTCCATCTTGCGTCATAGCATCTCCGTTCTTAATGATCTCCAAACAAACATCCGAAATTATGGAAGCAGAGCGAACAATATCCGATCCTGATTGATTGAACTTGCAAGCGTTGGTGTAGATAAAGCGAACATCATATTTGACGGCCGTCACACGCCGATAGAAGCGATTCTCCAATCTTGCTTTGATGGTAGATAGATCCATTGGGTACTCGACGACGTAAGCATAACTAGGATACATGTTGAGGTCCACGGGAGCGGCAAAGGGCTCGGCTATGGCTATACTCATGGCTTGGCTCAATCCACGAGCGATACGGTCACATTCAGCGTCACGGTCACCACCGGGCGGCCAATCTTCGGCTCGTGGACGGTACATAATGCTGGACAATTCACCAGGAAGGACAGTCATGCCTGTTCCAGGTGGATGAGGTCTTCGTTCCTTATCAATCGGCTCAAGATCCCATGGGCTCATTTGATCCGTCTCTCCATTATCCCATCTGTGAGATAAATAAAAAAAGATTAAAACAAAATTGTATCAACGGATGAATTATTATGATATATTACCTGATTTTATAGCAGAGGAACAAGGAATCTGGGTGGTTGGCATCGTAAGGTTCTTTAGGCCTCGATCTTACCTTCCCACCAGAGATCGTCAATAATACAACGGAAGTGGTCCCCTTCCTGCCAATTCCTCTCGACAGCGAGATCATAAGTCTGCCGGAGGACGAGGAAATCCAATACGCCTTGTATATCATGATACTTGATAGTAAATGAATCACTCGTTAGGATTCCAGAAACCGGGTCCATCAAGCCCAACTGTCGAGATACATGTTGATTATTTATTCATTTTATAAAATCTCAATGAAAGGTTACCTTCAAACAGCATAATCGGGGAGGTTTGATCTCGTATTTGATACCAATTACTTTGACGAACTCTTGCTCTCGAATCGTCCTATTTGTCCACGGTAAGGATTTCGGATTATTCTCATAGACATTTTTCTCCGCAACCATTTTCACATACAGTTCATGACCTGTTGAAATTTATTTAATTACCTTGTAATGTTTATAACCAATAATTTAAATAACTATTACCTTGTCGGAAGTAGACAACTTCGTCACCCATTTGGGGATAGAAAGGAGAACGACGAGGAACGACTTCAGAGAGCCATTCAGAAGGTCGGAAGCTCTCCGGGATTCCCTCAAATCCGTCGACACCCGATTTTGGAATTGGTGGCCTCCTCTTCTTGGCAGGGACTGGAGGTGAAGCGTTACTTGTCTCTCCATCTTCAGCTCCTTCCGTGACAGCAGAAGAGGTTGCCGCAGTAGCTGCGGCTGTTTCTTCCTCACTAGAAAGGCAACGAGGTCGACGGTGCGTCTTACGAGTACGTTTCGGTGGCTCAAGATTCACTCCAGCTTCCGCCGTCCAGTCAGAGTACTCTGAGGACGATTCGGATGAAGCGGCTCCAATTTCCGAGTCGGAATCGTCGCTATCAAGCAAGTCACTAGCTAGACTCTCACTGTCGCTGTCATTCGAATCGCTGGTAGAGAGAGCATCGCCATCCCTTTGAGCAGGTTGACGTTGGGTACGTCGGGCATGACTTCGGGTTCTGTGAACATCCTCATCTTCATCCGAATCTCCTTCTCCAGATTCATCTTGCTCCCTAATGGGCGAAGTACGGCGACTACTCCGTCTCTGCTGTCTTTGTTCTGAAGGTTCTTCCGACTCCACATCGACCTCTTCGCCTTCATCTGAAGAGGAAACGTTGCGGACCACTCGTCGACTACGTTCTCTGGGACGTTCACTCTCTCGAGTCCTTCGAGTGCTGTTGGTCGTCCTATTAGCACGAGTACGATAGTTGTGAGGCTGACTCTGGGAAGCTGATGCTGAATTATTAGTCCGTCTCGCTGGAGATGAGACTGGAGGCATCCGAGAACGAGCTGGAGAAGACACATTAGTCGCAGGTCTCTCTCTTCGCGCTTGAGCTGGACGATTGCTTGGTGGATTAGGACGTCTGGATGGACGAGAAGGTGACCAACCGACGTCACTGACACCTCGGGATCGAGCAGCCCACAGTGCAGCCACGCCTGGGGAGACAGACGTGTCTAGTAGTAGGTCGGGTGATTTGCGTTGAACTTCTTGGTAGAAAAGGTTCACTTCTTCATCTGCCCAGCATTGTCTAGCAGCCTTGTTGCTCTCCAATTGCCCACTTGTGAGAGGTTTGACGATGACGGTCCTTCTGTAACCAGGGAGCGATTCTGAAACAGTCGCTTCCGTAGATAGAGGTGCAGGAGTCTCCGTTGATCTCTCTCGAGATCCATCTTCTTGATTTGTGGGCGATACCAAAGCTCGAGGAGATACGTTGGCCGATAAGGCAATTAATGGGCGGCTTGGTGGTGGTATAGTACCCTGTCGGGATGTATAAGAGTGATCGGTTCCAGGAGTGACAGATGAAGATGAAGCTGCAGCAGCTCCAGTAGCTGAAGAGGAGGACCGAGGTCGATGACGATGCCTTTCCTGCTCCTGGACCAACTCTGCAATCCTCTGATCGATATTAGATCGAGTACGATGAGCTGTGAAAAGTTGAGAAGGAGGTGCCATAGCGGCAGCTGGTGACGGCTGTTGAGGGATTGCTGCTGCACCGTTTTCTGCAGGAGCTGGAGGAGGGATCACAATATCGACACCGGCGAGGATTTCGGGCTCTCCACTTGCGTTGTAAACGATGGTCGGAACGAGCTGTTCATCCTTCTGATTCTCTCGACCTGGGACGAGTTTCTGAAGAGCTGGAGGATAAGGATTTCCATCACTATCCACCAAGAAAGGTGGAGGCATCAAATGGGGCGCTAGTTGTGTTTGTTCATCCAAAACGTGGTGATGGGTATCACGGATTAGTGGACGGTAGTCGGTATGGAAGAAAATGGCTTTAGGTAGCTTCTTGAATCGCTCACAAGGACCTAAGTATTAAATTATGAATGATTTCAATGCAATAAGAATTTTTTCAAATTGTTATTACCTAATCCGTAGATAGACAAGTGTCCATGAGAATCAGTGGCAGCGATGGTGGATCCAGATGGACTCCACTTGGCATCGAAAACCGCACCATGCCCCTGACCCTCAATAAAGTTGAGAAAGGATTTCAAAACTTCTCCCTTAGCTAAATCCCAGATCAAGAGACGTCCATCGTGACCAGCACTCAAAAGAATATTAGAGTCGTACGGATGTGGCTCCAAGACAAAAGCCTCTCCTTCATGACCTCGAAGCTCTTTGTGCAAGTTTCCTGCATGGTACAAAAAAAAATTAAGTATACATTTCAAAACAAAAATAAACGACATTTAAATATTTACCATTGGTTGAATCCCAAAGTTTGATGGAAAAGTCGCTAACAGCTGTTATGAGCCATCGGTCATCACGGCTCCAAGTGACCATTGTGACTTTAAGCTTTTGACCCAAATCTTCTACGGACTGGACAGCGGATCCATCCATTCTGCTAGGTCATTCGTAGCCTAGTTCTTCCTCCATTCTTGTTTCTCGTAGTGCCAGATGAGCGCCTGTAGCCATCTTTACTTCCTGAGATGAACCGCTAAACCACTGTTTGCCCACTGGATTGAGTCTACTCGGTCACCATGGGCTTCCAGCTCCAAGATCCGTTCAGGACCTTCTGGAGCAAACATGGCGTAAACTCGGACGTGATGATCTGCGCATCCAGTGGCAAGGAAACATACCGCCTGGACTGAAAGAGGCACACAAGCATTTGAGCCTGACCTGGACGGATCTTTTCATTGAACTTGTGCGGCTTCGGGCTGTAAGTAATAATAAAACCCGTTAAAAGCAGTTCACTTAAGAGAATTTTAGGAGCCTTACAAGAATTTCGGAGTTGACCCTGGTTCGGTAATGTACTCCCAGAAAGAAACAGATCCATCGGAACTTGTGGATGCCAAATAACGGACATTCCCTCTGTCTCCCCGATCTGCGGGACAAAAGTTGATGGAAGTGATGGTGCCTCCATGACCAGTAAGGACAGCAATCTAATAAAAGAAAAAGATGTATTGGTAAGTGGTTTTAGTGAGATTGTGATATTAAAACGTACAGGTGCAGTCGTTCGAAGACACCAGACGCGAACAATCTTGTCACACGATCCAGCAGCAAGTAAGGTATTATCATAGCTAACTGCCAAATCGGCGATTTCGGCAGAAGCACCCCGTAGAGTAGACAGAAGACGGCCAGTTACTGCGCTCCAGATTTTGACTAATAAATCGTCAGCTCCCTAAAATAAATAATATTTAGTTGAATTAGTTTTAATTTTTATTTAAAATGAATTTCTACCGTAAAAATGTATTGGCCAGTCCGATCGAAAAGGACGCAATAAACGGCCGTTAGGTGACCAAGTGTCCGGCAAAACTGTTGTACTCGACCAGTATAGCTTAGCTGGCATCACATTTCGCTGATCCATTGAGCCAGTAAATTCGCGGCTCAATAATATGGGTACTAGTAAGAAATAAAAATTAGTGTGAAAAACTTGAGAAATATTTTTTAAAGTTTATTAGTTTACCTGAATTTGGCGTTTGTACAAGATCTAGCGGATAGGCATCGCGGCCTTTGGTTTTGTCGGACGTCATATTGTTGTCTACTGAGCTTTCGGATCACATCTAAAAATACATTAAAAAATTAGCATACTTGGAATATTTAAAAGATTAAATTAGATCTTACTTTCTTTCCGACGTAAGATTGACTGCCGACCAGCTCCAAGTAGGGAATGAACTCCGCGGACGTTGGTCGGCACTTCTTTGTCCACCAATGGACCAAGTCGCCGACATATTTCCAGCAAGTGATTGCTACCAATATGTGAATAGCGCCGACACTAAAAACAAAACGAAATTAGTTTTCATTCATAAAAAAAAGCACATGATAAAAAACCCATTTAAAAATATGTTGTTTGAAAATAGAACCACCGTGGTGTAGCAAGTCACCGATAGAAAAAAAAGTTTGAGAAAATACAATTGCCCGGGTATACTTTGATCCCAACCAATGAGAACGCGACATTCTATGAGCTTTGTAGCCTGAGGGGGCGTTGCTCCCTCACTCGCGTTACTCCTGCGCAGAAGCCGTCCGCCATGATCGCGCCCCTTTTCTGACAAGAGGCAACTTTCTACATGGCGCAAAAAGAGTAACCACGGATGGTTACGGAATTAATTTCGAGAGAGGAGCAGCAGCTCAAACAAATTTCTTCCGTTCTCTCGATCCGGCGATCAGAGAAGAGACAGATTGAAGCCGAGAATGTACAAAGAGAGAAACTTGCTAAACAATCATGGCGGACCCCCCAAATGTATTGTAATCAAACAAAATGGAAACTTACCACTTCTTCGAAGTTCTGATCATGTTCATTTCCGTGCCAATCAATACGTTTCGGCAGCAACTGTAATTAATAACCAATAACAATGTTTACACAAATTTCGACTCAGATATGAATTTGGACTCTGATCGATCCCGATGAAAAAAATTGACATAAAAAGGGACTTAAACTAAAAATAGTGCTTTTTCATAAGGTATATATTGTTTTGGTATTTAGAAAACCACGTGTAGTCCACGTTGCGACGCGGACGTGAACGGACGCCTCTTCGTCTCAGTGTGAAAACACTAAGGTCAAGAATGCATCACACACAGTAGAGAGAATCTAAGGGAGAAAAAGAGTCTACATACCCCGTGCGCCTCCAGCTCCCGTTGCAAGGCCTTGATGAAATTAAATATATGTTATTCTCATAAACAATTCATTCAAAAGATAATTAACAGCTCGTTTAACTCACCTCTGAAGCATTCTTACAAGGGCCTTCGGCGAGCACACGAGCGATCAGAAAATAGAGTTCTGAAAGCGAGCAAAGGAGCACCAAAAACCACTTAGTCGTTTGACAGGATTTAAACAAATTTCTAGAGGTGGTGACTTACCAGTGGTGACAGAAGAGAGTCCAGCACTTTGTGTAGCTTCATTATTAACCGGCGTGAGGTCCATTTTTTGGCGTGAATCACCGATTTTCGAGGGGCAACTTTACACGTTAAGCCCCAGTATGAGAACGGCCATTGCCCAACAGACGATGCAGAAACACTGAGCTGCACCTCGCGCCCCACTACACTCCGATCAAAGTTTTACACAAAGATGATACGAGGGAAAGATGAGCTTCATAAAACAATTGTCCTCCCGTAGGACTTGGCGATTTCCGACGGAAAATCACGGTCATACGGGGTCATTGTTGGCCCATTTCACGGAAAATAGTTCGCACACTGAAAAACGGCTGAAAAACGGTCGGCGGAGGGATACAGTATGCTGACAAGGGAGAAACGGAAAATGGTATTGCCTCCCTCGAAACTCCAATGTGCAGTGGGGCCAATTCCGTAATTCTTGATGTTGACATTCGAAATGGCCTGATGAAATTTTGTGTTTTTATTGCATCCTGCAATATTTTTTGTTACAGTTTGTGTTGATCTGAAATATTTCTTCGATTTCGTTAATTTTTATGTGTTGAAAATGAAAAGGGCTGCTACAAATAATGATTCAGTTGTGCCAGCTAAGCAAATTAACATGGGTAAATTATACGGTTACACATAGTTGTTCTTCTCTATTAATTTTTAAATTACAGCTGCCATTTTCTCTTTCATTAATTCAAAATATATTTAGGTGAGCCAAAAAGTGTGATACCAAAAGTTCTGGCTGTAAAAAAAGCAGGATCATTTGTGATGGGTCCTAGACTAGGCAATTCACCTGTTCGCAGCATCACCCAGTGTTTGGCCAGAAAGTCTGACACAAATAAATTTTACACATTGAAAGTATTGCTGTTTTAATATTAATGTATCAGAGATGTTTGCTAAATTGTAAGTTATTTTTTTCAGATGCTCATTGTAAAGCCAATAGGAGAAGAAAGCCAAGATGAGAAGCAAGGAAAAATGCTTCTTCTTACAGAGTATTCTTTATTATCCCTCCTTCATGACCAAATTGGAGTCATACATCATCATGGACTGTTCAAAGTAATTTTTTTATTTTAATTTATTAATAATGCCATAAATCTGATATTTAATATTCTTGAAACAGGATTTAGCTTATGAAGAAGTGGAATTGAAAAATGGCTCTGTTAAACAGACTGGCAACAAAGTTAGCCGGCTGAATTTGGTCCTTGACTGTCTATCTCCTCATGACTACTGTCCCAACTCTCATTTTTATGTCAATCTCCAACAGTATGTTATCAAAGAAAAGAAACTGACTGAACAAGAGAGTCTGCTCATCTTCAGGGAAATCGTAATTGTTGTAGATAACCTCCATCAGGTGCGGAAACATTTTTTATTCATTTAAAAATAATAATATTAAATTTATGGTGAATTTGTTTTACTCGTATAGAGAAATATCGTCCATAGAGACTTGAAGTTGGGTAATTTAGTGCTCCATCGCCAAAGCCGTCGAGTTACATTAATCAATTTCTGCCTCGGTAAACATCTGGTCAACGAAGAGGATTTACTGCGGGATCAAAGAGGTTCACCTGCCTACATCAGTCCCGATGTTCTTAGCGGCAAACCTTACCTCGGTATTCATTCTGTTGCACGTATTCTTATGTACAATTCACATTAAAAATTATTCATTTTAGGAAAACCTTCTGATATGTGGGCTCTTGGTGTTGTGCTCTTTACTATGCTCTACGGTCAATTTCCTTTTTATGATTCCGTACCCCAAGAGCTATTTCGGAAAATCAAAGCAGCGGAATTCACTATCCCTAGGTGCGTTCTTTTCATTCGTCTATTTTTTATTTTTTTTACTAATTCAATATTTTCTAGAGATGGACGAGTATCGGAGAATACTACAAGACTGGTGCGCTTTCTATTAACCTTGAATCCACACCATCGGCTTAAAGCCGGACAAGTTGTTGACCTGCTGGATTCCGCCATCGCAACAAGCTGTATATTACCTTCGATTGCGGAAAAATCTACACTACAGGTCTAAATCTTCAATTTTATTAATATAATATTAGTAATTCTAATTTTTCTTTAAAACATAGATTGTTCCAGATATCGACGACAAAGTCCCGGCTAAAGTAGGCAACGAGAAAGCCTCTTCTAAATCAACAGAATCCGCCTTTGAAAAGGCTTTGCGAATTCTCAAAGTAATAATTCCTTTATTGATCTGCTATTTAGTTAACTACAATATTTAAATTGATAGATGAAAGAAGAATCAATTGATAGCAATGTTCCTCGACTATTCGCCACCGTTCCGGGACTGAATGCTTTTCACATGCCAAAGAGTGATGTAGGAATACCTCGCCGGTTGGATGTCCTAGCCACCGTGAATCGCCAAAGTTCGATTCGCTCGCTCAATGCGGAGCAGATGAATCGTTTCCGCCACTTACTTCCGCCTCGTTTAATGAACTCCCATCACCAGTTCCACGATCCACTCAGATTTCCTGCTACTTCTCCTATTTCTCACAATTTGCCTTTCTCTTTCAGGCCCGGTGGAACTACTCTTCCTAGTCCAGGTTATTGTGAATACCTTTTTATTTTATTTATTTTATTTAAACAATTTTGTTAAACTTCCCAGGTGCTATGCAACTTCGAGCTAATCCATTTCAACTCGGGCCAGCTCCACCCGTTTTAGCTTCAACTATCAATAGGCAAAGAAGAATTTCTATCGATTCCCCAGCCAATTTATTTAGGCCTGATGATCAACCAGAAGAACCTCCTACAAATTAACTATTTTGTGATTATGTATAATAAATAGGACATTGTTTTTTTAAATTCCATTTAGTGGTATTCTTTATTTTTATTCTGAAAGAAACCAAACATAAGACAGTTTTTTAAAAATTCCAGTTAGTTCTAATCTTTATTTTTATTCTAAAAAAAAATACCAAACAAGTTATACATTTATATCAATTAGTTGGGTGCTGGTTGTGGAGTAGATGGAATAGGAAAACGAGGACCACCAAACCAGACATATTTGTAAACACCATAGCCGTTCATAGGCAAATTCATTGGAGGTGTGCAACCCTGCTCTTTGTTGTACTTCATTCCAGGTGGACATCCATCAAAAGGGAACATGTTGTAAGGTCTTTGAGGTCCTCGTGCTGTAGATGTCTTTTTAGCCGGTTCCAATGGTACTGGAACTCCAAAGCCAAATACAATAACTTTCGGCCTACCGGCTTCTACTGCTGGTTGGGAAAGAACCTCAGGTTTCGTCTGTTCCGAGGAAGGAATCATCGGTAACAATGGATTTACCTGTGGCTGCGTAGTGTTCATTCCAGGAGCTTGTGTTGAGGACTGAGTGGTTGCTTCCGGTGTTTGCGTTGATGAGACTTGTGTAGTCATTTCTGGACCTTGCGTTGATGAGACCTGAGTGGTCATTTCCGGAGTTTGTGGAGGTGGCGCCTGGGAAGTCATTTCCTGAGCTTGTGTAGACAAGAACTGAGTAATTGTTGACGAGGATTGAGTAGTCGCTTCTGCTGGAACTTGTGCTGCTTTTGATTCATCCGACTCTAACGGAACGGGATTGAGAGGTATAGTAATTTCAATTTTAGCAATCTTCGGTTCCTCTGGAATTTCTGGTGCAGCAGTCGTCGTCGTTATTATCTCTTCAACGTTGGCTTGCTCTGGCTGTGATTCTGAAGGTGTTTTCGGCATCTCTTGTTCAGGAACAGGAACCACTTCGGCGGATGGTGGAACAAGATTCTGCGGTGATGCTTCATCCATCTTCTCCGTCTGCTTACTAGTTTCTTCCGGAGGCATGAGAACCACTTTTGCCACCATCGGTTGAGCTGGCTTTGTATCCTCTATGAGATTTTTAAACTCATGTGGATTAAGCTGAGACGCTTCAGGTTGAAGTTGAGGTTCCTCATTATCTTGTTCGGGTTGTGATGGAATAATAAAGGTAATTTCAATTTTTTGACCTTCTTCGGGTGCCTGAATATGTCCTTCTGGATGGGCATGGAGTTGGGATTCAGATTGCGGCTGTTGAAGCTCCAACTTTAGTCTAAATTCTTCTGGTTCTTCTTTATCTTCCAATTTCTGTCCCGGAGCGACAAGTTCAACATCGATAGGCTGCTGTCCTTCTTGAGGTAATTCTCGAGCCGCTTCTTCTGGTTGTTGTGGATTAAGTTGAGTCTCCTCTGGCTTTGGATGGATATGTTGTACCTCACTTTTATGGCTGGCTTCGGGTATCTGAATCTCTTCTGATGGCTCTAGAAGTCGGGATTCTTCCGACGGCTGATTTGGAAGAGTTATTTGGATCTCGATCGGCTGACCTTCTTGTAGAGGAAGTACACGAACAGTATCTTCGGATGGATGGTCTTCCGATTCTGTGTGATGATGTTCAGGTACAAGACGAACCTCAATTAGGTTAGTTGCTTGAGGCTCTTCCAGATTCGAATTTTCAAGTGATTCAGGCTGTTATGAATAAACAAACCAATTAGAAATAAAACATTTATTTAAATTGATAAAAATAAGCAATACCTGAGAGTCTAAATTCTTTTTCTCCGGCATGAGTTCGTTGCTGGCGATGGGCTTGAATGGTAATTCATCTCCTTTACGTTCCAGTTTTAATTGAACGACCTCGGGTTTTTCGTGGTCCATGTCACAAGGTAAGTGTACCTGAAGCGACAAGATTTCATCTTGTTGTTGGTGATGCTTCGATTGATTAAGGTATTCGCTAATGTTTCGAACACCCGAATAAAGGGATTCTAATAGCGGCTCAGTGATGTTTATCTCTCTTTCAAGTTGGCTTTGAATTTCAACCAGATTTTGGATGATCTTTTCCAATTGGGGTGGCTGCTGATGAAGTTGTGCCGGATGTTGTAAAAGTTGGTTTTCCTCCGGAAGGCTCCTTCCAACTACTAAATGGAGACAGAAAACTGGAAGCAGCAGAGTTTGTATTTTAAACTTGTACATTTTCTAGTGTTGACTGACTCTTTTTCGTCCTTTACCAAGCTTTTATAGAGGCTTCTGAGGAATTTGCCTTTACCTGGATCACTTTCACTTGTTCGTCGTCGACGACGAAGTATCGGTTATTGCAGGTGCACAAATTTCATAGGAATCGGAGAAACGGGCGGATTTTTCTGGACAAAACAATGTCGAAAACGTTTTCAAGTGCGCGAAGATCTATCTAATATTCTAAGAAAGGCAAAAAAAAAAAAAAAAAGAAATTCATACGAGGAATTCTAGATTACTTTTTGTTGCCGGAAAATTACTTTTTTTTAGAATATAAACAGGATGTTTGGATTTTTTTCAAAGAAAAAATATGAATTTTCCAGTGGTGGGCAATACGCTATGTGTCATACTCATCACGCTCGAAGATATTTTATGAGAAATGTTCCATAATGTAGAGCCAACCATATCTATATTTTTAAATGATTCAAAGCCACCCTATGTTTGAATGATCATTTGTATCTAGAACCCGTGTATAGAACCCGTAACGGTATGCTTTTAAAAAACAAACAAACAAAAAAGATTCGTTTGATCAGCTACGTCATCACCACGATATTTGATCTTTTTTGTTTTTTCTTGAACTGAACTGTTTCGGCCGTCTCGAGATGATTCTTTATAAAAGAAGCAATCTACAGTCGGCAAAAATCAGTTTAATGAATAATACTTATCAAGTCATTTGGGACGAGGTCACAATATCGCAGATTACGCAAAAAAAAAACATTAGAAGATACCATTTATCTGGAATGGATTGTTTCAAGATTTTCAACAACTTTTTTTAGCAGCTAAGTTGTTGATCAAATTTAATCAGATCCACTTTTGAAAGTTGCCCTTGTTATATGCAATTTACACGCGATGGAGAAGAATTAGATAACGACACATAAAAAAGGAACAAGAAGAAGAAATGAGATGAAATCTTATTATTTTAAATCTCCTAATATTCTGATTATCGTACGCATTTATACATTGCCGGGCGATACGAGCAATTTTGATGATGCGGCACTTATTTTATTTTTTAATTTTTTAAATGCAATTAGCACTATTATCAATGCATATAGTAAATTATTGTGCTTATTGTTATTATTATTATTTTATTTTTTTAGGGAGAGAGAGAGACCGTACTCATATTTCGTAGGAACTAAAAATAAGCGTGTGCGATGACTCGTAACAGAGAAAAGACGATCCTAAGAAAAACGAACTAGATCCGCTTGATCCAAAAAACTGCTTTGAACCAGCTATATGCTATAGGAGACATTCAACAGCAACTGCTACGCTGCCACCAGTCCATCACGTGAACATCTATCATATTTCGGAGGAGAAACAACACGAAACAATGGAAAACACCATGTTAGGTTCAGTCCTACAGCTGCGAAATTTTGTTCAGTCGTTGAGAAACAGGGCTGAAATAAAGACGCGCTTTCTAGAACTGGTCATGGGTGAAGAAATTTACCCATTGAAAAGTGCTAGAACTCGTAATTTATTTCCGCCTTTTCAGCGTCTCACTTAATTCCTAATTGTCAGTTAATTAGAATCTTGGTTTAAGCTAGTGAAATACGCGCTTAATTATTATTAGGTAATTGTTGAGTCGAGCAAACTTACTTGTCTTTCTTATTGGGTTTATTGGTTTAAATTGAAAGGGGGTAGGGGTGGGGATGGGAGGAAGGTAAAGTGTTTAAGCTAGTGAAATACCGTTTAAGTTAAATGTCGTTAAGAGGTAGTATCTAGCGGCGGAAATTTTACGGTATACTTACCGTTGCAGAGAATTGTAGAGAAAATACCGAATGGTAAAACGGATTCTCGAGAAAACAAGAAAATAACCTTAACCTGGGGGCAATAATAAGGTTACATGTGTTGATAATCCAGATATTGTTAAATAAATCTAATATTCCTATGAATTATACCTACCAGAATACTTCTGCCAGAAGTATTCTGGTAGAAGATCTTCAATAATGTCGAGGAAGCTGGGCCTTTCATTTGCTTCATATTTCCAGCACTTGTTCATGAGGCCATAAAGAAGATTATGGCAGTCTTCCGGGCGTTTCATGACTTTACGATCTTGGACGAATTGAATGACTTGAGCATTCGAAAGTTCTGCATAGGGCTCTAGGGCCATAGTAGCCATTTCCCAAATCACTACACGCCGTAGGACCACACATCACTTAGTGTGGTGTAAACGACTTCCCGCAGTGATTCAGGTGACATTCACCTCACTGGAGAATCCTCTTCTCGACCTTTCCGCCTTGGTAATTTAGGTGGCCGGCCAAACCGAAATCTCCGATCTTAACGGTGAGATCGTTAGTTAACATGCAGTTACGGGCTGCCAAATCCCGGTGAACAAAGTTCTTTTCTGCTAAATAAGCCATTCCATCAGCTATTCCGATGGCTATATGAAATAAAGACTGCAAAAAAAAGGGGGGGGGGGGGGGGGGTGAGCTTAAATTCTTTCCAATTATTTATTTATTACGATAAATTGGTGAAACTGGTGACACCATTGTGCTTTCTCCTTTTAATGTGGCAATAACAGGTGATCACGACAGTGAAGATGATGAAGGCGAGAAAGACAAGTATTACAGTAATTGTTCCGCCGCCGATTACAGAACCTTGTACCTTCTTTGGCTCCTTAATCGCAACAAAATAATGTTTTGAAAACAGTATAATGTTTTGAAAACAGTATTTTTACGCGCTTTGTTAAAAAAAAAAAAAAACATAATGTTTTGTGATTTGCAAACAAATCTCTTTAGAGAATGGGCCGGGTCCTGCGAGAGAGAAAGTACGGACTTGGACGCAATAGCCACCCGGCGAGAGATCATTCAGCACCATATTGTTATATTGGTTGGAGGGAAGCAGGGTAAATTTAAAACCAATGGATACAGGAAGGGGGGGGGGATTTATTGTTGATTTAATTGCGAGCCTGAAAGGCGTCTTAATAATAGGTATTAAGGGTAAATAGACTTGATTTTCAAATTGAAATCACCCTTTATTGTTGTGCATTCTTGTTTATTAAGAATGCGTGAAACATCCCGATCGGACTTCAAACCATTTCGTGTGCGATTTGCGAAAAGGTCTTGAATCCGAAATTAGATCAGATCTAAATTAGTCGTGATTCCAGTGGAGAAATTGTGATTCACTAGTTTTGTGAATGAGCTTACCAATTACGCCACCTGTCCCGTTCTTCTGTAGAAAAGGAGCAGGCAATGTACATGTTTACACTCTTCGCCCCGTACGGATGGATGAAACAGTTTAATTCCCCCATCGGGAAATATTTATTTTTGGTTTACTATGAAGTATTATTAGGCTATAAGTAGGCCTCCCTTTAGGCAAAACAAAACAAAAACAAAACAAAAAAAGGAATGCAAAATGTCCCTCCGTTTACGAAAAGAATATGAAGAGATATTTGCTGGGACCGCCCAATTTGAGGTATATAAGCAAAACCTTGGCAATTTACATTTGATTTAGTTTCTCTTATAGCTGAAAATAGTTTCATTGTGTAGATAGATCTTTCGCAAGCTGAGAAGAAATTAGATATTCTCTTGAATACAAGCAGACAGCTTTAGTGCCATAATCGGCCATAATATTAAAGATAATTGTAGTCATATGCCATTTTCTATTTTGGATCTAGCCATGAGATTAAAATGAAATAAAGCTGACCAATTTTCCTTTAAATATATATTTTTTTAAATCTAACTGAATTTGTCTCATATCATAATATCATTCTGATCATGTAGAGGCACACGTACACACTTACTATGGTGGCTAGATAGAGTACTTAAATATTTCAACATAAAATATAAAACGAGGCTAAACGAACGTAGTATATGGAAAACGATGAAGCCTGTTTTTTTTTTTTTAAAGGAAAATGTTGGCGAGTAGTCCACCAATCTCGCGAGTTTGCTACTATATAAAGCCGAAGTACTGTAGTCTGTTTGGCGGTCGATTTCCCTGAACATTCACCGAGAGGCGGCCTTAACCAGAAATTCAATTGGGATGAAGAATGTGATAAAAACTTGTTGGGACTCAAAATAATGAAAAAGATGAACGTTTGGCTTTATTGACTGGGCTGCCGGTGGACACCTACTCACTGGCGCGATCCCACTACTGCTGGACAAGGGAACTTTAGGCTGCCCGGTTTCCCGTCTCGCCCGATTCGCTCCTCCTTAGAAAACCTGGACCTACCGGACTCCTCCAGTCGACCCATATTCATGCCCAGCTTAGTGCGGACACCTGATCGACACAAGCGACCGTCCGTCAGAGCTCCCAGTCTCAAGCCATTCACTTCATCAAGCCTCCCAGTAGCAGGATTACAGGTGCTCGCCAAACACCCGGCAGAAATTTCCGTTCAGAAAATCCTATTTATAGAGCTTGCTATTGTGCGTAAATTCTGTCGGTTCCCTGGTTTACATATATGACCAGATATACGCCAATGCGCTATCTATGGCGTTACCATGAAAAAGAGTTTTCTTGATAAAATTGGAACGTCGGCAATGAATCATTTATGCATTGGTTAGACTTTGTCTTCATTTTATATTCGTTTACATCAACATGAAATCGAGAATCATTATGAGTGGGCTTAAGTTCAGTAAATTATTACTAATAAGCGCTCACAAATTAAACACTTGAAATTAAACTGTGTGTACTACATTACTATAGCCATCACTTTCCAGGGCAGGGCGAGCGGATGCAGACAATAAACGGGTACTTATTTATCCAACGGACGTCCAGCTCGTGCCGCTCGTCGTAATTAGGGCTAATAGCGTTTGCTTTCACGTGGAAGTTCTCTGATTTTGGTTTGAATATAGTACACAAGTTATCATCATAAGAATATCAGCAATTACATTTTAAACTCTAATTTAATAAGGTATACCCGTGTTGTAAGTAGAAACTTGTTGATTAACCCTAGGAAGTAGAGGATTGCCATTAACTGTTATTTAAAAAAAAATAATGAACTACCGGTAAATACTTTACAACTCGGTATAATAGTTTTTTTTAAAAAACGTAATGAAGGGTATGCTGCTCACCATGGGTCATCACTGCTAGAGCTATTATAAAAAAGAACTTCATGACACTTTTTGCGTTATACATTGCCACAAAATATGATCAACAGCAACTGATATAAATTAGGTCTACTTCAAGAATAATATATGCTTGGCTTAAATAGCTTATTAAGAAGGAAATTGGTTTCTTCAATTCTGGTTTATGCACAACCACAAACCACAACCTGCTGATATGTAAATATATATGCGCACATTGATAATTTTACAGTTAATATGAAATATCGACTAGGGTAAATGTTATCTTTGAAAGGGGTACCGATTTTATAGTAATTTATTTCTCACTTCACTTTTTGTTGCCAAACTGAGTTAGTAACGCGCTTAAGCCAGTTAAGCGTTACGACTATATAGATTAATCGAACAATCAATTTTGCATTCAAAACCGCGGGCAAAAACGGTACGTAACGTACTGCATAAATGACTCAAAATGAAAGTCAAGAAAAAAGTCAAATAAAAAGCTTTAAGAATTATTTGCAAGTCGCAACGTATAAAATTACGTTAGGGAACCCATTTCGCTTAAAAAAAAATCCCAAAAAGTCCACCAGCTGGATATTTAAAAGTATATTGGATGAAAAAGAACCGTGGTAATACTAATAATACAGACAGGTAAATAGACATAGCGCTACCAAAGCTGAAAGAAAGGGTCAATTATTGCGATACTTTTAAAAACGATTTTGTTAAATGAACAGTATAAAAATCAGCATTCTGATACCTTTATCAATTATATAGGGAATATTTAAAATTTACAATCCTAAAATATTTGCCGCACCCCTCGACGTTTTTGGGTATAAATGGGGCATTATCTTATTAGTAGGAGCACTTGTAGCACGCTAAACAAATGATAAATGAAGAGCGTCGAGGACACCGAGGAAACCTGACCGATGGTCCCAATCGGTCTGACCCAGGACATTAACTGGCAACTGCCAAGTGCCAACAATTTTTTTAATTTAAAGAATTTTAAATACACAGTATTTGAATAACTTTTAACTACACTTGATCAATTAAAACAAAAATTCTTGATATTTTAGGTAATGCAATCCATTATTTTCACACCGAAGTCTATACAAATGATTAAGACATGGTTTCTACATACATAGATTATTCAAATAAAAAAAAAAGATATAAGACTTTCCTTACATTTGCAATCAAATATTTGAAGTTTGCAGTTCTATTTATCCGCTATCCAATTCTATATATACTAATGCAAAGTGAATCAATATCCGCAAAATAGCGAATGAACGATCCTGAGGTACAACCACGACACAGTCCGTCGTCGTGGTGCGACTCACATTGAGTGTGATTATATTATGACGAGGGGCTATCATTTTTTATTAAATCCTAGAATAGATGCCCTGCATCCTGATGCAGTGTGCCTACTAGGTAAAGGATAGCTCCCCGGATGATTGAGAGCGTCCCTAGTTGACTGACGAGTGCAGCTCGCAGTATCTAGTTGAATGTCCTTTGTTGGCTACGATCCGTTGTGATCGTTAGGACGGAAAGTTCCAGGTGATAAGGAGATCATCTCCTTTCAAAGCCCATGTGGAGTTCTCTAACACCAAGGAACTCTGAAAGTTCGAGTTAGAAATTCGCAATAAGACTCGTTGCAGTACCGATGACGGATCGTTCCCGTGGCTGTAAAGCCTCAATCGAACTCTTTGCAGGGACCAGGACCATCAACAGAACAGGTAAAATTCGTAATTTACAATTCATATTCTTTATTATGTTACATCTAAAAATCTTTCTTTCATTTATCTTTTCCATGTCCTGTCGGACGGGTTGTCCCGCGTTCCGAGTGGAATGGAATAGAACGGACAGCAGAACTGAGCAAGACCTGACGAGGGAGAGATGGCCGGGAAGCGACCATACCAATTTTTGTTTGTAATTTTTATTTTTTGGAATTGTAGTATGAAATTCGTTCTGGAGTTTGACAGCAAGACGCGTATGTACGCAAGACGTATATCTCCCATTCTGCATTAGTGCTCTACATTAGGCTTATCATATGTGCTGTTGGAAAATTCCAATGGATTTTGAATACAAATACAGTTTAAAACATGAACTTTCCAACAGACCAACATAGGCCTATCCGAACTAATCGTACAAAAGCAAAAATATTGGTGGTTGCCTATGCGTGGGCTGCTCTAAAATATAAACCGTGAAACTGTGAAACCATCGTAATGAAGAAGCGCAATTTTTGTTTTAAGTTTTTAGCAAATAACCTGATAGGCACCAAGTAATTTAGACTGTATTCCACAATTAAAAAGTAAATTTCTTAAGCGTCTTCTTAGTCATTTATTTTTTTATTTTTTTTCAAATTTGTGTGTGAAATAAAAATTATGAATTTTTAGCATTTATCAATCCAATCGAATCTACCGAAGATCATTGGCGGATCCCAAAGATAAGTGCTATCACCATCTCTTCATTTAAAAAGAGAAATGCCATTTAACAAAACATTTAGTTAATAATGGACCAAGTTAAGAATAATGAACAGTGCGAAAGTATAGAAATAAATTCGCGGGATAAAATCTTGAAAATCAAAGTCTCAGTCTTCAACAGTTCATTTAACAGCGGCTCTTATTGTGGAAATGGAAATCTTCAATAGTATGATGGGAGACATTCATCCCAGTGTAAGAATTGGTTAACCAAGAAATAGACTTTTGTATCAAGCAGGAATCATTATAGGCGTTACCATTTACAATAAAGAACCTACTACATAAAAAAAATACAATCCATATAAGTTTTTTGTTAAATATCGGTAAAATAGTATCAACATCTTTATGTGTACATACTCTGTATAGTCTGAACATTTGTGGAGATTAACACCAGCTTTTTCAGCAAGAATTCCGCTGAGATAAATGTCATCGATCCAGAAATATGGAGATACCTTTGCGGCATCTAAAAGTGGACGAACTGCTTGACCAGTAATCAGCGTACTTGGTCCAAAAAAATATGATGGAAAGCTAGACCAGGGCCATTCTCTGATGCTAAGAGACCATTTTCCTGCAAAAATAGTGGTGATGTTTAATACATCAATACAAAATACAACTTAAATACACTGACCTATATTACGCTCTGGCCCATTTTCGAGTAAAAGTCCGTAGATGGATGATTCTTTGGATGAGACGTTTCCTAAAAAAACGGAGAAATTGGGTATGTTGACGTAGATGTCATCGTCACACTTAAGGACGTAAGAGATTCGTGGACAGTTCTCATTTAACCAATTCAGGAGCCCTACAGCTTTCAACGTCAAGTTATGGTAATTATCTATAAAATTCATTTGAATTATGTCATCGTGTTCTTTGCTCTCTTCTTCGATTCTTCGCTGAATGCTAGCGTCCTCAGTCGACGCAAGGATAAAGGCGATAATGTGAGAACAGTTGAGATGACGGAACCAAGTTTGGCGGATTGTTTCACGCTTTTCAAAGTTACCAGGAGCGGAGACAACGGCGAAAAATAGGTTCTGTTTTTTCGAGCATCTTGGAATCGTTATTGGGTAGCCATAACTTTTAATGTCGATCAGATGCGGTTCAAAATCCCGTCTGATAGTTGATGAGTTCAACTGGTAAACTCTATTCGAGTATTCAATATAGTGTTTCACGCCAGGATAAGGTTTTCCATTCCATTTCGCTATAATTTCGGACAGTTGGGATGCGGTATTATTATCAGCAGATACTGCCTGATGAATAGTAGTGCTGTTGCTGTTATAATGACCCATTGATGGAGAAAAATGAGATAACTTGCACTCGAAGATAATGCAAACAAGAATTAACACCAACAAGGAAAATAAAAAATAAATCTTTGTCATCGACAATAAAGGAGGTTGCTGACTTAATTTGGTAGTTAACCACTGGATTCGCATCTTCACCCTCAATTTTCACAAACAACTCTTATTTAAGATTATACCAGGCTCCTATAGGGCGACTGATAGAAACCTTCTGCACCTGCATCGAACTACTTGCGCACTCACGCAGTAACCAATTTTTATACATAGTAAGAACTGAACTCGTCGATGTACAGTAAGGGCATTGATGAGCATGATGCGTGGGAAATAATTTGTTTGATGGGATTTTCGGATAAACTAAGAGACGTGCACCCATAGTTCACATCATAGCGACGTTCAATAAAATTTAGTCAGAAGTAATAATTTTTATATTTTTTTATTGGTTATTCCAAATTTAGACGGGGATACTGTAAACTCTAAATAGAATTAGAATGCGAGCACTATGTGAAAAGAATTGAAAATGTGGAATTCTATTTTTGGTTCAACAATACGGATTCGGCCACCGCCAACATCCGGGCCGCTTAAATGTTAAAAATGAAGGATTTTGGAAAATGGTTAATGAGCAGCAGCCGGGTTTAAGCGTTATTGAAAATATACCAGCGTTTCCTTGCTGCTGATTTAAAAATATTCTTTTTCAAAGTGAGTATTATGTAAAATGTATATATTGCTGTTATGAAAGTCAGAGTTATAAAGTTCAGATCTTTTTTTTCAGTTGATGATACATTCAATAAATTATTATAAATGAGCATCATACAGTATATGTATTTATCAAGTATCAACCAAATATAGTTAAAATAATTCGGCCGGGAATCAATGACATGTCTGCCGAGTTGTGAACCTTTTCGAATTTCTCTGTTGACGAATCAGTCAAATCACTCTTTTCTTCGGGTTCGAGAGCTGAAGAAGCATCAAAATCTCTCTTAATACCAGATTCCAACTGAAAGCGCTCGTCATTGATCGAGATGGGTTCAGATGGCTTTACAATAGTCTCCTTTAGGCTATCCGAAGTCCTAATAGCTTCATAAAGGGGAGCCGGGCTTCTCTTCTTGAAGATCTTTGGTAGTCTGAAGAATCCTTTCTTTCCCTCAGATGGATCTCCAGAACCAATCTTGGCGCTGACGTTGCCTTTAGAGGGTTTCTTTGTCTCTTCAACATCAGGATCTTTCACATCTTCGGAACACGGAAGACCATTCTTTTTGAATAGGTTGAAAAACTTCTCTTTAACATCGTTGATATGACCGCTCTTCGTTTTCTTGACGGGCTTCGCAGTTTCGGTCGGCTCTTTCTCATTAGTTGTCACCTCCATCTTCAGAAGTTTCTTGACTTTGTCGATAAATGAATATTCTTGATCAGCAGACATCGTGATCAATTAGTTCGATTAAACTTCCATCATATACAGATTCCAGCGGAGCAAACTACATGTGCAACTTTCATAATTTTGTAATAATGTTGACGTGTTTCTTCAAACCTTATTTAAGATAAACAAAGATTCCCAGAAAAAGAGAAAAATAAAGATTGGCACTTGCCAGGGATTGTCCTGGGTCAGGCCGATTGAGACCATCGGTCGGGTTTCCTCGGTGTCCTCGATGCTCTTCATTTATCATTTGTTTAGTGTACTACAAGTGCTCCTACTAATAATAAGATAATGCTTTCTCTATTTAAACCCCATTAAAAACACGTCAGACGCGTCGATGGGAAAATTGCAATAAATATTTTAAGATTGCACATTAAACATTTTATTTGAAAGTTTTCCTCCAGCTTTATACCGTACTGTGTTGAGTTACGAATTTATGGATCCATCATTAACGATAAATGAAAGCATAAAAGCTTAAGCACTGAACAATAATTTTTTTTCAAATCGCCGCCATATGTATTTGTCCAGCGGTGGTAAAAAGATTGCATCGACCGGGAATCGAACCCGGGCCGCCCGCGTGGCAGGCGAGCATTCTACCACTGAACCATCGATGCTTATTTGCTCTGTCTCTTCCATAAGATTATATACAATTTTCAAGGAAATATTACTACTAGCTAAAATCTTGTACAGGTTTACTGTCTTCCACTTACCAGTGATCACGTGATCTATCGTAAAAGTAACCAGTTATGTAAATTTCCTTTAAAAAAAATAGAAACATAAAAAGTATCCTAGCCCGACCATTAAACCGTGATTAATAGATCCTTATTGGAACTGATCAGATGCACGAAGTTTTTTTTTTAATTAGCCGGAAGCATTGCGTAAACAGGATGTGTGAACATGTGTTTAGGGATAACTAGCTTCACTGCTACTAATTAATCAATGTCTAATATGACGTATGTATAGTCGTCTGTTTTCTTCTGTTAATTAGGGTTTTCGAAAAGCAATGTAATATAATAATTTAATTCTCAGACGATTAATAACAAAAGATCGGCTCGGAAGCTCTTTCGTTTGGCAGCATGACGAAATTCGGCTTCTCCATCTTGTCAATAAGAAAAGTGCAGCTCATATTCGCCTTGTTATTGTCGTTTTTTGTTTACCAGTGTGTCATTTTGAAGGTTCAATCCGACCTCTCTCTCATGGATAACAACACTCAGGTAGCTTCTGATGAGGATAATTTCTCAGAGATGACACAATACTGGAACGGTAAACCTTTTCCTGGAGTTTATTACTACACGGAATACTCAACAGAACGTTTTAAATTGTATTCATCTTTAATTCAACGAGATTACGAACCACTTTTGATCGATATTGCTGCCTACCGTTACCCGTTAAACGTCCCTAAGTGCTTGAGCAATCAGGACGTTTTCGTAGCCGTCATTTCAGCTCCTGGCTACTTTGAAAAGCGTCAAGCGATCCGTGAAACTTGGTTACGTCACCTCAACTCTTCTTACGCACTTGC
This sequence comes from Chydorus sphaericus, assembly GCA_030141595.1. Taxonomy (NCBI): domain Eukaryota; kingdom Metazoa; phylum Arthropoda; class Branchiopoda; order Diplostraca; family Chydoridae; genus Chydorus; species Chydorus sphaericus. The sequence continues at coordinate 8,428,656 of CM057927.1, read as the reverse complement.
TTTTGTTGTTGGTTTGACAAAGAACGCTACCATTCAGGGCAGAATTGAAGAAGAAAACATGGAACACGGTGATATCATTCAAATCAATTTTTTGGATCATTACCACAATTTGACGTTGAAAGCTGTCGGTCTCCTTAATTGGATTAACCTCAACTGCCCTCGAATTTCGTATGTGCTCAAGTGTGATGATGACGTCTATGTTAACGTGCCAAATTTTTCCGATTTTCTGGGGACCGTCCCATCTAAAGGATTGGCAATTTACGGAAGATTTAACCGATATCCTCCACAGCGCATTATTGGTAAACTGAGCTATTAAAAACTTGTTTTAAACTTTTGGTAATTTATTATTTTAATATTTAGGAAAATGGTCTCTTAGTACCGAAGAATGGCCCTGGTATAATTTTCCTTTATTCTTTTCTGGAGGAAGTATTTTGATTACCGGTAAGGCGGTGAGTCCATTGCTAACTGCTGCTCAGACTATTCCTTTTTTCTGGATTGATGACGTTTACCTCAGTGGACTCGTAACCGAAAAAGCCGGCGTTGAACTTCGTGGACTTTCCAGGTAATTTCAAATAAGTTTCCATTTTTCCTTCATTCTAAAACTTCATCTTTTCTTATTGCGGACAGGTTCTTTTATATCGATGTTGAAGCCTACGAAAGTCCTTGTGTGATAAAAGAACATATTTCTTGGTTAACCGATTCTACAGAAGAGATGAAGGCTTCTCATAATGCTACTGAAGATTTCTATTTATATAAAAAGAGCCGCTGTTATTCATTGGGGAAGACCGGTACCCTACTTGCGGTAAACTTCTCCACGGATTCACCTTAATCCCTTTTGGGTTTGCCCATCGCAGATGCCCCATCCCTTCTCCTGTTAATTTCAAATAGTAACGCTTTATTTATTTATTTATTTTTTTATTGGTGCAAAATTTAGGTTTGCTTTATTGTAATGATTGTAGCGCGGTTGGTATGGATTTATAAATTTGCTTTTCGCCGGTTTTGTTTCCGTAACTCAGCTACTAAGTTTGGTTACATCTAGCTTGATGTTTTTTGTTATCTTGATGGTATCTATACAAATCTAGATATTGTTCTTTTTGTTGAATATGGAATAAAATTATGACAGTCGTGTTAGCTTTTGTTGAATGACCATTCTTTCAATTGCACTTACACCAAGGAATGAGCTGTTGGATTTATATACAGCAATCTTACAGAAAATGTAAAAAAAAGCTCAAAAAATTTAAGTTTTTCAAAATTGCTAATCTACTATATTATAATTTTAAATGAATGCTTAATAAAGAAAAGAGAATATCATAGGAGAATCATTATTATTGTATTTGTTTTTACCCTTGCGTTAAATTTAGTTTGAATTGTCCAATCACCTTCTCTCAATCTTTTAAAAGTCCTTCGACTTCAGTGTAATCGAAGCTAGCCAATAACCGGCGCACTTGGAAATTATTGAATTGCGTTTCACTTAAAAGGATATTATCGGTTATTGCCCACAAGACCCATCAGCGGCTTATGACGTGAGTGCTCGGGAGAACAACGCTACTGAATCGCAAGGTCTTTAATGAATTGTTTCTATTTTTAACACGTCGACTTGCCCCTCCCCCCCCCCCCCCCCTTATACCCTTTTAAAAGCGTTGAAGAAAATATTTTGTTGTCATTTTAGAATTTTCTCCTTCCCGTCCGTCTGTCTATCGTCTGTAATTTTTAATAAATAGAAAGAACTAATTTAGAAGCTCTTTGATCGCAAGATGACCAAGTTTGTTTTTCCCAGTTCGTCAAAAACAAAGGCGCTGCAATCTATACTTGCCTGGTTAATGTGCTTTTGCATTTGCCAATGTGTCATCTTTAAATTCGAGTCTGGATTTTCTACGATAAATCGTAGCAACACAACTCAAGTAGCCCTTGATGGTAACAATTCGCAACATTTGGCCAAGATGATCGAATTCTGGGACGGAAAACCTTTTGCCGGCGCGGATAACTACATCCAATACCAGATCCAACGTTTTTACTTGAATTCAAGTATCAAACAAGATAACGAACCACTCTTGATCGACATCGCTGCCTATCGTTATCCAATAACTGTTCCAAAGTGTATGGAAAAACAGGGCGCTTTCATTGCCGTCATCTCCGCTGCGGATAACTTTGAAAAACGTGAAACGATCCGTCAAACTTGGCTACGTCTTCTCAACTCTTCTTATATTGGATTCGCTTTTGTTGTTGCATTGACGGGTGACGCTGGCATTCAACGCGGAATTGATAAGGAGAACAAAGAACACAGCGATATTATCCAAATGAACCATATTGATCATTACCACAATTTAACGTTGAAAGCTGTAGGCCTCCTTAATTGGGTAAACATCAATTGCCCTCGAATTTCTTATCTTCTTAAGTGCGACGATGACGTCTACGTCAATTTACCGAATTTCTATGCATTTCTATCGAACGTCTCGTCAAGAGAATTGGCCATTTACGGTGACTTCATCCGAAATCCTCCACAGCGTAATGTCGAAGGTGACTAATAGAGCGGACTAATCCTATGTTTTGTTCAGTTTTTTTAAATGATGTGCTGATTATCTCCATTATTTTGTAGATAAATGGTTTCTTTGCACCGAAGAATGGCCTTGGTCAAGTTTCCCATTATATTTTAATGGTCCAAGTATTTTAATCACCGCAAAAGCTTTGAGTCCACTTTTAGATGCCGCAAAGTTGACTCCATTTTTCTGGATTGATGATGTTTATGTAACTGGGATATTGGCTGAAAAAGCCAGTGTTACTCTCTACGAATCTGCCAAGTATATAAAAAAATATTTATAGTTTTAGATCCTCTTTGAATAGCATTTTCAAGTAATTTATTTTTTTTTAATTCTCATCAGATTCTTCATCTCCAACTCTGAAGCATTTAGTGATCCCTGTTTGATACGGAAATCCGTTTCTTGGACAATCGATTCTTCCGACGAGATGAATGCTTCTCAAAAGACCATCGAAAATGATGATTTCAAAAATATGGATTGTTGATTGTTTTTAAATCATTCACAAGGGCACTTTATCCTTTCATATATTCTACATATATATGGTCTAGTGGGTATTGTATTTGGTATTTATGCAAATACAGATTTTCTTTCCGATTTCCATTAGGATTTTCTTTGATACTGGCGATTATTTATTAATGGCACTTAAAAAAATGGTATTGTCCTATTTTATACTTCATTTTTCTGGTTATTGTCAAAGTTTTATATTGAAAGTTTTATACAGCGGTTTAAAATACCTTTTTCAAGTGGTTTCTTCTTATATCGTTTTATTATCAATATAGATATGTCTGTTGCAACTTATTTACATTTTTTTCCTTTTCCTTTCTCTTAATAAGCTAAACAGTCCTTAATTTAAAATGTGGTTATTTTGGAATATAGCGAATACGTTTTAAAACTATTTCAACATTCACATGTTGAAGTGTTTTATCACTCTTAGAATGACATCATTTGAATAATGTTGGAAACTCAGGAGGGCCCTATTGTCAATAGATTGTTTCTATTTTAAACTCATCGACTTACTTTCTCCTACGGAATGATGTCACTTTACTTTCTTCGTTTTCATTTTTATAAAATGAATTCTTTTCTCCCCATGCGGATGTTTTCATCATCAAAGGGCGGAACAAAAGACGATTAGACAATAATAACGTCAAAAGTGTTACACAAACAAACGCCAGTCATTCCTTATTCTCACCTGCTGTGTCGTCATTATGAAAATATTTCAAATAAAAGAAGCACCTTCGTTTTCCCAAATTTGTTTTTTATCATCTCTCCTTCACACTATGATAGTTCTGTTAAAAAAGAAACCTGTTGATAAACCGGTTCTAGAAGATAATATCTATTGCATCTAGTTTGACCTACTCTTTAATAATAGTCCTATGCTTTTCAAAAATAGCTCCTGCTGGGTCATCAATGACTCAAAATTCTACAGGAAATCCAAACGGGAAATATAAATCACGTTAGAAGCGTGAGAATTTTCTCAATATAATATAATCCGCTGCTGTTATTGATATCCATACACCATAACTATTGTAATCTAATCTTGTAGCCTACTCCATTCGATTCATTCTAGATATTCATGAGTTCAAAGTAAGAAGATTTCCTAAAATTTGATTTAGATACCTACATCCTAATAATTTTCTTTAAAAAAAAATAAAAATAGTATAAGAACTTTAGATACGCTTTTCCTTGTTCTTATATTATTTGGTACGGTTTATTTCTGAATATGTGATGAGAAAATGTCCTCAATCAGCAAAGAATACAGAGAACGACCGGCTTTCCCTAGCTCTATAATACGTCTTTTATACCAACCTCTGTATATAACAAGGCATGACATCCTAGCGACCGCTTTCAGTGTAGAGTGATGAGCCAAGGCGGTCTAATCACTGATGTTATAACAGAAACTGAAATACGTGTCCAGAATGACAACAACAAGGACAGCAGTGATTATCATTTTGTTGTGCTCCTGTTTGTTATTCACTAATCAATTTGAAACAGAGTTTAATAGCAGTCCTAACCCACACTGGAACGGAAGAGGTTTCTTATCATCGGATACTGGATGGTACAAGAGAATCATGGAGCCAGTTTGGTCCTTGATGGGCACTCGGGCTAATGATCCTTGGCGTTACGTTATGCCTGTTAAGCGTGTGAGCCGGACTACACGAGCAGCGGGTGGAGAAATCCCGAAAGAGTTTGATGCCCGGATTCAGTGGCCTTACTGTCCTACAATTAGAGAGATCTTCGAGCAAGGAAAATGCGCTTCCTGTTGGGTAGTTTATAATTTAAATCCATCCATTCATTCATTCTTTTTTTTTTTATAATGAAATTCAATTAAAAAAGGCTGTAGCCCCAACGGATGTTATGAGTGACCGGATCTGCATCCGCTCCCGCGGCCGTCAGATTGTCCGACTCTCAGCCGGAAATCTACTCTCCTGCTGTAAACTGTGTGGGAGAGGCTGTAAAGGTGGATATCCTGGAGGAGCTTGGATGTATTGGTAATGAGACATCCTTTTCTCATTCATTAAAATTGTCATTGTAAAAGAAATCAATTTTTAATAGGTTGAGAAATGGGATCGTTACAGGATCTTCCTACTCTTCCGACTACGTAAATTGAATGCTAAACAAATCAAGAAATTAAAATTAACTTTTTTTTTATTATAGGGATGTCAAAGGTATCCATTCATTCCTTGTTATCAACAGAGAGAAGCAGCAGGATCTCCTTGGAAAAAATGTCACGAAGAAGATAACTCTGCGCTCAAATGCCGGCAAACTTGCCAGCCATCATACAAATTGAGTTACAAACAGGATCTCTATTACGGTATAAAACCATTTACAACTATCCAATTCTATTAGTAGTCTATAACCTTTTGTTTACAGCACAAAGTGTCTACCGGGTTCCTAATGACGTCCAGGCTATTCAATTAGAAATAATGGAGAATGGCCCTGTTCAGGCTAACGTCCGAGTTTACGAGGACTTTCTAAGCTATAAATCAGGTAATTCTACACCTATCTTTACAGTGGGAAATATATGATTAATTTTATGTTGGTTGTATAACAAGGAGTTTATAGGCACTTGAAAGGTAAAGGGTTGGAATATCACGCCGTTAAAATCCTCGGATGGGGAGTAGATCGAGATGGGACGCCTTATTGGACGGCAGCCAATCCATGGAGCAAACGCTGGGGAGATCGAGGCTTTTTCAAAATCTTGAGAGGATTCAATCACGCTGAAATCGAGGCTCATATTATGGCTGGCATACCTTTACTATCTTCGAATGAGGTTACGATCAATGGTAACGAAACCTGGATGGATACCGACGAATTTAATATGATTGATGTATCAACTCAAGGATGAAGAAAAAACGAAATTGTGTATTTATTGAAAGTAAAAATAAACGGAACATAATTGGTGCGTAGAATGACTGAATCGAGTGCATATAAAAGAGATCAACTGAGAGAGATTATCACCTCTTATTCCGAAGAAGGGATGCGAGGCCACTACGTGAACTCATTTTTTTTTTAAAGCACCACACGACACATAAATGACCAGACAAATTATTAAGAGAAAAATTGGGATTGTTGCATATGGCACGAATAAATAACCGATAGATAATATTATTCGTTTTTGGCTAATTTAGCCGGGATAGCAGGACCACCGGTTGGAGGTTTAGTCCCGATGACTTTAGTTTGGCGCTGCAATTGCCATTCGACGACTAGGCGGCATGTCAGCATGAAGAAGAAAACCAGGGCCGGCGCCGAACGTTCTAATTTGTCGTCGACCATCCAGTGGAGCCAGATGGCAGATACCATTAAGGATAGTAGAATGATGTTGGCCACTTGCTTAATACGCTCTACAAAGAATAAAAAAATATAAGTTTAGTTTTTGGCCTTCATTTACATTCAATTAGGCTGGTTAGAATATGAATAAAATTATTTCAAGTAATAGATGAAGGGTCTTACTGTGAGGAATAAAAGTCAGTGCAATCCCACAAATGATCTCCAAGGCTCCAACGACGCGCCGGTACCATTTAGAAGGTATTTTGACATTGAGCAGGCGAGCTAGTGGAATGATTTTAGCGTACTTGACGTACTCTTGCCGCTGAAGAGAGAAAAGAGATATTAAAGCATTTGTGAGAGCATAAAAGTTATATAAATCGAACTTACCAGGTCCTTATGAAGATCTTTACTAATGTAAGGAGTGATTTTCATAATCCCTACGAATATGAAAAACAATCCCAAAAAGATGGAAAGACTTTTGAGAACGATGGACGCCATTCTTCGTATTTATTTTGACGGCTAAATCTGAAAGTCCACCTAGCGGTCACAAAAACAACTTTTCATAATATGTACTCACGAAGATTGGTCACGCACAGTCACAGATCGTTCATCATTTACTGTCGTCGAAATGTAAAAAAAAGCTTGTCGAGACTCTATGAGAAAATAACATCCCACGCTAATGCTAAAAAGTAAAAACTTAGTCATGAGACCTCAATTTGCCGACGGCGAGATCGACTTTGTTCATGTTCCATTTCGCAATAAAAAGGATCAATTTTGAAAGAGTAGGTTACACAGATTCTATCCAGGAATTTTAGAGGCATCATAAATGGTTCTTGTGGTTGCATGCGGAATGCTTTTATCTCCGGAAATGCTTCACATTTTTCCCCCCTCCCGATGTTACATAATGATTCGCGCCTTTCTCTAGTGTTAAAATCGTCCGTTAGATGTCTCACACTCATCAAGTTTACTCACTCGCCCCTCCTCAGTTCGTTCTGTGGTAAGAGACAGCTCTTCTGCTGCTCATGACCGTTCGTTCGACTCGTTCGTGATATTTTTTCGCCAGTTGGACTCGTGCCTCTGACGTGAAAACGCCGTTATCCTTCATATCGCTCGACACATTCGTGCGACTTTTGTTTAGTTCTCTTGTGTTTACATCCTAATACTTCAAGAGCTCATTCTGAGTAAGTAAAAGAATCACGCCATCTTTCTTTTTCTCTTTTTCTGACACTAAATCCATACGACGAGATGTCGATGAACCGAAACCCTTTTTTTCTCATTTGGATCAATGCCCAATATCACATTCTCTTTCGCCATTAAAAAGCATATTAACGATATACAAGTCTTATCAGTCTTGTTTACTCGAAGCAAACACATTGGGGAACGATTAGCAACCGAACGTCAGGTGTGTGTCGCACGTACAGTATACCTCTCACTGTGTATTTCTTTAGAGAAATCCGAACGCACCCATATAAGGTCAGAAATCTGCCTCCGGGCTGTAACGAACGCTCACGATGAGGATGACGAGCTCACGTATGGCTCCTCAGGAAACGATTATCTCTGTAACAACCAGCTTGGCACCTACCGTTCTAAGAAATACCGTAATTCTTTTTTCTTTTTACAGTGAGAAAATGAAGGCGGCTTCTTCTCAGCTATCCTAGTAAAAACAACAACAACAATATGTACGCCACAACCAATAACAGCGGTCGGGGAGTGACCTCTCCGGATTCGGCACTGGCTTCCGATGTATTCGACAAATATTGCAATGCCGTCACGTTCAAATCCATCATGAATCATCACCGGCAACTGTGCGACCTCCTACGGCTCAAACCTACTTACTTTCCGCACTTTTACCCTAAACTCAAGGTAAGAAGCTACTGGATTTTTCTTTAGAATAATGACATAACATTTTTCATTGACACAGGCCAAACTGCGGTCCTGGAAGGCCCAAGCTCTTTGGAGTAAATTCGACAAGAGAGCAACTCAGCGGGTCTATAATCGAGGCAGACCTTGTGCCAATACCAGGGTAGGTTTTCTTTTAAATTTTATGTCCGCCATATATGGAATGAGAGACGACGTGATATCCGTAAAAGCTAAAGCCTCGCGTTATGTTGAAAAAAGAAAATATCCAATCTCATAATTCTGTCACGTACTTTTTTTCTTTCGATTGTTGTTATTCTATCCCTAAGTCGTTTGAGAAGCGCATGTGCTCCGCCGTAACCCTCTTGTTCTTAATTTAGAATTGGTTTTAAAAGGGAGCGGCGCCCACATATAACCAAACAGTCAATGAGAGATGCTATGTGCGTCACAAGAAAGTTTTTGTATATTTTTTGGCATCGTTTTTAACCTTTCTGACTCACTGTGCAAATGACGTCAATAATATGTCTTCTTATTCAAATTTATTTTCCAGGTGCTCATCATCGGTGGTGGTCCTTGCGGATTGCGGACGGCCATCGAAGCCCAGTTACTCGGCGCCAAGGTCGTCGTCGTCGAGAAACGGGATCGCTTCAGTCGCAATAACGTACTCCATCTGTGGCCTTTTGTTATTCACGATCTTAGGGCCTTGGGGGCGAAGAAATTTTTCGGAAAATTTTGCGCTGGATCCATCGATCACATAAGTAAGAAAAAAATAAAACAAACGGGATCTTCTCCTTTTGTTCCGTAACCAACATCTGTTCTCATCACTTTAGGCATCCGTCAGCTGCAATGCGTTCTACTTAAAGTGGCGCTCCTTCTAGGAGTGGAAGTCCATGAGAGTGTCACTTTCGAAGCCCTTGTACCGCCGCCAGAAGATCAATCGATCAGTAAGTTCCATAAACACCTCCTCTCTTCTTGACTATAAAGCTCTCTTTTTTTCTTTTTAGAAGTTGGTTGGAAAGCTAAAGTTAGCCCAGCGGATCATCCCGTTTCTCAATACGAGTTTGATGTACTCATCGGTGCAGATGGAAAGCGGAACACACTTGAAGGTTGTTTCATCCCAAATTTGAAAATGAGATTTTTGTTTATATTGGAAAATGTTCAAATAGGTTTCAAGCGGAAAGAATTCCGAGGACGGCTTGCTATCGCAATTACTGCCAATCTGGTGAACCGGAAGAGCGAGGCGGAGGCCCGTGTGGAGGAGATCTCGGGCGTGGCCTTCATTTTCAACCAGAAATTTTTCCGGGACCTCAATTCGGCGACGGGTATCGACCTGGAGAACATCGTCTATTACAAGGACGAGACGCACTATTTCGTCATGACAGCTAAAAAGCAATCCCTTCTAAATAAGGGTGTCATAATCAAGGTGATTTACATATCCAGTTGTTCCAATATATCAAATTAATTTGATAGGAAAATCTTATATTGAAATAAAAAAAAAGTTGGAGAAAGTTGTTTTTCGGTTCTCGTGACACGAATCATCATGTCGACATCAACAGCTCCTTAAATGGATCAGCCGCAAACGATAGATAGAAAGAAAGAAAAACAGGTTGAACAAGAAAGTCTTCTCTCGTATTAAGTCGACCTTCGAGGTGACAGAATACATCACTCACGTAGCGCACCCCAATGGGGGCCGTTCGAGATAAAAACCGAATCGATCCGTCACCATAAAAGGGACCATCAATATCTTATTGTCTAACATCTTTTCTGCTTTTGTTCTCGTTCTATATGGCAGGATTTTCCGGATACGGTCAAACTTCTTTCACCCGAAAATGTTAACAAAGAGGCCCTCATGGAATACGCCCGAGAAGCTGCAGATTTCTCTACCAACTATCAGCTTCCTCACATGGACTTTGCTGTCAATCACTACGGTCAACCCGACGTAGCCATGTTCGACTTTACGTCCATGTTTGCGGCTGAAAACGCATCCAGAGTCCTGGAACGGAATGGGCACAAACTCCTAAAGTGCCTTGTGGGTGACAGTCTCTTGGAGCCCTTCTGGCCGACGGGATCCGGCTGTGCTCGTGGCTGGTTGTCCTCCTTTGACGCCTGCTGGGCAATCCACTCTTGGTCTTCCGGAAAAATGACGCCTTTAGAAGTAATCGCTGAACGGGAATCCATATATCGGCTCCTGGCTCAGACGACCCCTGAAAACCTGAACAAGGATTACAGTGCCTACACGGTTGAACCCCAGACGAGGTATCCGAACCTCAATAGCCGAGTGTGCTTGGACTTTCAGGTCAAATGTTTTTACGATACGGACAATCCGACGGAATTGGAAAGACCCGTTAAGGCCGCTGTGGTTGAGGAAGGCACCCGGAAGAGAACGAAAAGACGTAAGCCCTGCATTTTAATATGTATTTATAAAAACAGTAGCTGATAATATTTATTTTTATATAGCGGAATCCTTCATTCATCCGGATACTCTATTATCCTGGCTGAAGAAGCAAATCGCTCTGTACGACATGACCGTTACGGATTTGACTACCTCTTTTCAAGACGGTCTCGCACTCTGTGCCATCATCCACCGGTACCGGCCGGACCTCTTAGATTTTTCCTCATTAGATCCGGCAAATGTGGTCGATAATAACCAGCTGGCCTTTGATATACTTGAAGAACTCGGCGTTACGCCCGTAAGTCACAGGAAAAAAATAATAGGAAATAATGCATAATTATTATTTATCGTGGGATTTTAGGTAACTACGGGCTATGAGATGGCCCAGTCTGCCGTGCCGGACAAGTTGTCTATGCTCTGCTACCTAACTCAGGTCCATGAACTCTTCCGTGGAGAGATCCCTTGCGTGAAACAACCCAAAAGGGTACATACATTACCCATATTTCTTTCTGTTGACAGCAAAATATTTTATTTCTTTATTAGGAGCTCACCGAATCCGATGAGGACATTTTAGGAGCATGCGCCAAGTCGGGTAATAACACAGCGATCCCTAAACGAATGGTCGTTCCGACCCCACAGAGATCTCAGCCGAAATTGCGTATCTCATCAAGTGGAAGTGCTGGAAAACGGAAATCTTTAGAAAGAGGATCCAGCGGAGAAGGAGGAGGAAAACTTGGAGTTGAACGAACACCTCATAACGATACATCATCACTCCGTAAGGGCCGCAAGCGACGTAGTACGGACCGCTCCCAACACAATACGGCGGTAAGTTTTTGCTTTGGTAATCTTATTTTCCTCCGGCCGTTGAGGTCTATTGGAGCAGTTAATCATTATGGGTGGGGGACTGAAAAAGGAGCGTGAACAAACTCGTCAAGAAATTGTGGCGAACCGGCTTCAGCGGAAGGAGCGAATGGCCGCCTTCCTACGCCTCCAATTCGACCGGAGTACTTTGATGCTCCAAGCGGCGGATCCATTTCAAGCCGGCGGATTTAGCAAAGCGACCGAAAACCACATGAAAGAAGAGAGGAATCTGCAGGACGATATGGCAATGTTCCTCTATCGTCTCGAATCTGATTTCGAAGACAAGAAGAGGAGATTGGAGAAGATGCTCTTTTATCACCCCGTAAGCCGGAATGGCCTCTTCCGGAATGCGTTTTATTAGTACTACTACATCTAACCTGCGTCCTTGAGAGAGGGAAAAACATTGAGCATGCCCGCTAACAGGCACGAAGAGCATGATTTTGAGAGTGTGTGTAATGCGGTCTTGTTTGATCAATCCCTCGGCATGGTTTTATTGCTTTATTTTCGTATTTCGCAGGATCGAAGTGCAAAGCCAGGTACTCGCAGTGGAGATGGAAGCGAGTCGCTCACCAACAAGGTTCGCGATTTGGAAGCTAAACTCAAAGGCAACCGGGCAGCTGATAAGAAGCCCAAGGATCTCATCCGAGCCATTGGTAGGAATTCAATTTTTCAAACTGTTTATTTTAGAATTTTCTTAAACCTTATTATTATTACAGGTAAACTGGATAAAAAGAACGACTGGCAACTCTCTGCCCTGGAGAAGAAAATTGAGGAGAATCAAACTCCTGGATTTTCTAAAGATCCTCATGAGAAAAAGGTTCCAAAGTGGAACAAAGACGCCTTTACCGATAAGGTGATGCTTTTTGTCACAGTTTCCCTGCATGAATGAAGTTTATTTATTTATAGAATTTATTGAATTTTTTATAGTTTGAAGCGATGAACCGGAGAATCCACGGTCTACCAACAGAAGCCATCAACGATAAATACGCCAATCTGGAGCGCGGGATGAAACAACTGGAGCGGAAGCTCAAAGAAGGAAGCGCTCTGGATACCGGCAGCCGGGGAAGTAATAAGGTCTCCGCCATGGCTGAACAGCTCGCTAAAAAGGTCCCAGTTGCTCCTTCAGCCGTTATTCACACCGAGGCGGAAACCTTCCGGCCAAAACCTGTCCTCAATCTACCTTCTCAGGGTGGCTCTGAAGCTTGCCATTTCTGCAAGAAGCGGGTCTACCTAATGGAGCGGATGAGTGCCGAGGGAAAGTTCTTCCACCGTGGATGCTTCCGCTGTGAGTACTGCGCCACTACTCTCCGACTTAGCGGCTACGCTTTTGTCCGCGATGACGTCCTCGGCGGAGTCTTCTTCTGCATGGCACACGTCTCAATGACCTATTATATGCGGAATAAAGCTCTTGCTGCTGGAAAAACGGAGAGAACAGGATTGGCCAAAACGGCTCGAGGTGAACCAACCGTCGTTATCTCAAAACCATCTCAAAAGACTCCAGATGATGATGAAGATGAAGAGACGGACAGTTACAAAGTTATCAAAAATCCGTTGGTCGAAGCTGCTAAAGAGGAAGGAGAAATCTTCCGTCGAGATGGAACACCAGAACGAGTTGAATTTGAAAATTCCATTGCTGCTGAAGCTGCTTCTGCTGATGATCTTAGCGAGATTGACGAAGACGAATGGACGGACCACAATTTTGGCATTTCCATCAATTCCGGATCAGCTGGATCGGAAGATGAGGCTTCTTCATTGGACAGCTCTGATGAGGACGACGATGACGACAGTGATGATAATGAACAAATTGTAGAAGCTCTAAATGAAAACATTATCGAACTGGATCGACCACTAACGGCCGATGAGACCCGAAGGTTGGCAGAGAACTGGAAGAAGCGCTACTCAACGGACGGTACTGCTTCAACTCCGGAGCGGAATTTAGAACAGCCTCACGAAGTTATCCATGAAGGTAAACACATTCAAATAGTTGATTTGATAACTGTTGTTAAACTAATGTAATCTTAGATGATGGAGAGAATGGAGTGAGTATCGACGTTCCAGCTTTCCCAGTCACTCAAGAAAGTGAGAAAAAATCCAGCGAGGAAACGAGTTCTGATACAGAGGTACATCCAGGTTAAACCCTATTATTTATTTTTTTTTACTTAATGTCTATTGCATTATTAGATGGGCTCGGATGAGGAGCTGGATTACGAAGAAGAAGGAGAGAGTGACTATGAGAACGGAGATGAAGAAGATTTGGATGAGGAGGATGAAGAAGAGGAAGATGAAGAGCCAGATTCCGCAACTGAAATCGAGACTGACTCTGAATTCGACCAGAATAGTAGCGTTGAGGTTTGCGTCGCACCTCAGGGGATCCCAACTATCATCGTCAATGAGTCGGAAGCCGAATTGAAGAAGAGTAATGATCACTTGGCTAATGGTGTGGAAGACCTCGTTGCAGATGTCGTAGAACCTCCTTCTGCCACGAATAATGGAGCGCAAGAGAGCAGTACTCCACGACCAGAGTACGTCGACCAGTACGTCTCTCTAGAAAATGCACGACCAACGCTCCAGCGTACCGTTTCGCACGAAACGGGGACCTCTGCGGCGCCTGGACGTTCCGGCATCTTGGCCTATCTCCGTCGTTCCGAGTTGTTAGAAAAGAGCCCATCCGCTGCGGATTTAATGGCATCTAAAAATTCGCTCGAGTTAAAGAAGAAATATATGTTTGATCAGCCGGGCTTAATGGGTTCCTCGGCCCAAAAATCCGCTTCCGCAACTAATTTGGATAATAAGTTTAAGAGCTTCGTCGACACCATTTCCGAAGCCCAGAAAAAGTTGAATCCAGCCCCGCAACCCAGTGTACCCATGCAGGTAACTATAAATATCTATTTGAACTTATTTTTAGACTATATAGTGTCGGACATTTCCTAGTGCGAATCTTGGCAAGTTTCCTAGTACTCAATAACATCGGTATTTATGCTAGAAGAGGTGCCAACATTTCGTTTATCTTACAAAGTTTTTCACAGTTTATTTTTCTAATTTTTAAAAATATCGCTCGGCTTATCTCTTTCTCCTGGAATTTAGGTATTCTTGCAAAATACTGGAAATATTTTCCAGCCTACTCCTCGTATCGTTCCTACTCATCTCCCACTTAAAGAGGAAGCTACAGCTACCCCTAAAATCATCGAAGAAGAGCCTCCCACACCAACGAACAAAGATTCTTCTTCGGAACTCGTCACTCCTGTTGCAGATAATGCAATCCAATCAAATGGAAAGACGGCATCAGTTGAAAGTTCTCAAGAATCCAGCGATGATGAAGAAGCTGATACTGAAGAATCGAGTGCAGACTCCTCGTCCGAAGAAGAGATACCACCTGTCCAATTGCCTACTGTGATTGTGGAAGAAGAATTAGAAGTGCCCACTCCAGCCCCACTGGAATCCGTCCGCGAAGAGTCGGAAGAGCGTGAAGTTACTCAGCCGAAACTTGCTCTCCAGGAAGACTTTGATCTTAGTCCATCCAATGAAACGGCAGATGCCAGCCTTTTAGCTGAACTAGCATCCTTACCGCCACCTCCACCAATCCCTCGATCTCAATCGAGAGAGTCGATCGACTCTTCAAAACTGGCTTTAACGGAAACCGAGTTCTCCGACTGGGCAGACAACAGTCTGGGTGGAGACTTGAACAGTGAACTAGATTCCGATCCCGTTCAGCGTTTAAAGGATAATCCTTTTGAGGCTACTACTCCGACCAAGAGCAACGGAGCTCACCAGGATTTCGACGATATCGGGTTTGCTGATGAAAGTGAAGCACCGGACTCTAAGGGCTACACCAAGCTAGTTGAAGAGCTTCCATCACCAGATGTGAAACCTTTCAACGAATCGGTAAATTACACTCTTTAAACTTTTAAATTCGTGGATTAATATTGATTATTTGCTAGCTTGAGGATTCGCCGGATCTTTCTTCGATGTCATTCGGTCGTCAGAGAGACTCAATCGCCGTCTATCGGGAAAAACAAGCTGCAGCTGCAACCCCTCAAGCTCCTCCGAAAGACGACAAGGTCCAGCGAGAAATGCACCGTCGTATTTTAGAAAAGAAATGTGAATCTTCTCCCAATTTGCTACGCAAAAAGTCGGAAAGTCTCTCTCAGGTAAAAGTCACTATTTTCATAATCTACTTGATTTGATGATGATTCAATTTTTATTTCAATTTTATAGGCTGATTTGGTTCGCGACATGGTACTCAGCCGGATTCGACGCAGTCCAGAAAAAACCGGAGGGCGAGACCGACGCGGATCTCAGGGCTCTTTGACTCCACCCGGCGGTTCCAATCGACACTCACGATCCGATTCTGAGCCCCGCACCGCAACACCTGACAGGTCGGATCTCTTCACCACACCTAAGACCCCCCTTCGTCCTCTAATGGAATCCAAATCCAACGAATTCGTCACACCAACTTCCGGTAGTAAACAAAAGAGATTCATTCATTCCCTTTCTTTTTTTCTATCATTTCAATTGTTTGTTTATGTTTCTAGATCATCAAAAGAGCCAGAACGGAGATATCGGTCCTGCATCCGTTCAGCGCGAACTGTTCACGCCATCAACCAATCCGCCACAGCCGGAATTTAAGACTCCTTATCCCAAAGAGAGGCAGGAAGAGCTCAGTTCATCCATCGATCGTCATCAGTCAGCTCGAATGGAAGCCAGGGCTAAAGCTCAAGCTAAAGCCGACCATGATCTTGGAATGAGTCCACCGGATTACATCGAAAACTTGAAAGAGAAGCTACGGCGTAAACCGAGCACGACGGATGAAGATGTTCCTCCACCGATACCTCAGAGGACACGTTGCTTCTCTGAACCCAACTCTGAGGTGGAAGTCAAGCCACCGGTTCCTTCCGTTATTCCGAGAACTCCCGTCCTTCCTCCTGCGGCCACCCTGAAGACGGCCAAATCTGTACCTCAGATGGTACCGCCACCTAGTCCCCGGTCGGATGTCCTAGGCCATCTCTTCCTACAACAACAGCAGGCCCACACATCGCCGTCCTCTTCAACGAGTCCTCCACTCAGTCCGCGATCCGGCAGCTCTTCAAAGTCAACTAGCTACCTCTGGGCTGGTCTCTCTCCGGCCGAGTCACAGAATAAGTTGGACGAAGCTGCCGTCGTTTCGGTTCCTACATCCAGCACGTCTCCAACACCGGTTAGTAATTTAAGAAGTTTAATTTTAAAATGAATTACACTTACTATATATACATGTATTTTACAGAGAACTGTTCCGGTTAAGAAGTCCAAGGATCGAGAGCGACGCCGTAGCTTAATTCAGACTTTTACGGACCTCTTTAAAAAGGAAGAAGTTCCCAAAGAGCCTGAGAGAACCAGCGTTTCTCCCGTCAACAACACCAACGGTAGCGCAAAGAAGCCCAAAGAGACAAAACCAAGTCCGTCCAAGTTCCAGCTCTTCAAACTGTCACCGAAGAAGGATAAATCCAAAGAGAAGTTGTCGGATGAAGCCGATTCTGGTCGACTCCGTTCAGCCAGCTCACCTGTGGTACCCAATAATGGTATATACGCAAACTAACTCAATATTCAAAAGAACTTGATTAATTTATAAAATTTTTAACAGATGGGGAAGATAATTTAAAGCCAAGAGCTGGATCTTACGCTGCAACGAGTCCCAGCTCCGGAAGCGACTCCAGACCCAACACATCTATGGCGGAGCAGCGGCCATTGAGCTCTGCTTCCGGCCCTTTGCCTCCCAACAGCCCTCCTTGGTCCGCCTTATCACTATCTACAGCTGGCGGAGCTGGTCCAAAAAAGCCATCAAAACAAGCGAGACAAGCTGCTCGTCAGACAGAACTCAAACGATTACGGATGGCTCAGTCCATCCAGCGTGAGCTGGAAGAGATGGAAGTGAAGCAGAAGGAGTTGGAGGATCAAGGCGTCCGTCTTGAAAAAGCTCTACGCGGCGAAGATGGAGGTAAATATATAAAGTTCTCTCATTACTGAGAGAATACTTAATTTCTTTTTACGATCCACCAGGAATGAGCGGCCGGGATGAATCTGCCCTGATGCAAGAGTGGTTCCAGCTTGTCCACGAGAAGAACGCACTGAGCCGGTACGAGCAGGAGCTGATGGTCCGAGCCAAGAAGCTAGAGCTCGAAGACCGCCACGCACGCCTTCAGCAGGAGCTCAAGGATCGCATGTCTGTGGATGGTACAGCATCCTAGATCCTCACATTTGCACCCACTTAAAAACCCCTCAAACTTACATCATAGAATTAATTCGCTTTTTTAGAATTAAATTAATATTGTTTAAACTAACATTTTAAAATAATGATGAATATGATAGACTGGATGAGCGGCGATTTTAGTGATCCAGCAGATGACATGCTGGAGTCAGGTAGGGGCTTTAAAAATCCCGGCTTGCAATGGATTGGAAGAAGGTCGCATGTAATCCAGCATCCAGAGTCGGAAGTGGTTGATTTGTCTTTTGCATCACTTAAGCTTTATTTCTGGGGAAGGGCACTATATGGTGGATGGACTCTTCTAAAAAAAATATGTCATTATTATCAGAGATGGAATAATAACTTGTATAAACTTGTATTACAGAGTCCCTGAAGTCACCGGCGGATGTGGACAAGGAGGGAGCCATCCTAGCGGAGATGCTTAAAATCGTCGAGCAGGAAGACTGGCTGAGCAGCATGCTCGAAGAGGATCGTCAAAGGTGGGCTGATTTTTTACGACTGATTGATCTGGCTCAGAGTAGATTAGCATATGATGATGATGTCTTCACCATCGATGAGCAACCGGGAGGGGTCGTTCCTGATATGCCAAGTTGGGATGATATAGAGTCCGCTTACTTAAAATGCCAGTCGTACTTGGGACGTAAAATGTCATCTGCTTCTTTACTTGTTGGTCCCCTTAACGATCCTCTCTCCATTACGGAAGATCCATCTCCTCCCGAAGAACTGGGAAGTGAGGAAGAATTCGAGCACCTCTTTGCCGATGGTGAAGACTCTGACTCACCTCTGTGCACGGATTCTGTTGACGAGCTCTTCAAGTTAGAGTTAGAGGAGCATTCTCCACTGCTTCAGCACGAATCCACTTTGCTGGAACCGCCACCGGAAGAGTTCCAAACATGGAGTCCATCTCCAGTCATTGTCGATGGAAGCAAGATAAACGTCAAAGAGCTCTTAAGTCCCGAAGATCTTGCACTGGCTCGGAAGGGTCCTAAAGAAACTGAGAGCGAACCTGAAATCCGATCCTTTGAATACTTTTACGAAAAGCGAAAAGAGGCGAAAGAAAAGGCTCGTAAGGTATCGAACCTCATCCAGCCCAAGATCCAAGTCTTTGATGAGCTAGATCGGGGCATCCATCGGGAGAGTGATGAATCAAACAAGGATTGGGGTTCCTTGGGTGTTAAATTTGAGAATCGTGGTGCTGTCAAGGATCTAGTCTGGATGTGGGAGTACAACCACATGCAACAGAGCGGTCGTAGTGGTGCTCCACCGGAGCTAGAATGGCGCCCTAAAAGGAGAGCTACGCTTCAGCTTCCTCCTTACCGAACTCCGGAACTTTCTTCATCCGGAGTTGATGATGAACCTGCTAAGAAGAAAACCAAGTTGAAGAAGAAGAAAGGCGAACAATGTGATAGTGTTGCTGCGGATGGCGGAGGCGGCCGACCGGTTTGGCACACCGGTCTGCTCCTCTCGGTTGTGATCTTCTCTTTCTTCGTTCTTTACTCGCTGTTTTCGGATTATTTGCCTTTCTTTTGACATTTTTTTTCCTTCAAATTATTATTTTCCTCCCTCTTTTTGATTGTGTTTCCCCCTATTTTGATTGCTAGAAAGACGATTAATTTAGTTTTTGCATGCTTTATTATTGACTATTGAGACTATCCTCTTCACGTCACCTGCTCAAATTTGAAGCTTTCTTTTTTTCTATTATTTCGAGCTTTTCTTTTCTTTCATTTCTGCTTTTCATGTGGTAACTCAACTACATCGCTCGGTTGCGCTCAACGAACAAATTAATTGACCACATACATCTGCGAACAACGCAAAGGAACAAAGGCTCAATCTGGTCTTTTTTTCTTAAATACCTGAACAAAATTTAGTGATATATAGAGATCGAAAGTCATTTGATGATGCTAAACAAGAAAAAAACAATTTTATTTGCTTTTTGTTTAAAACAAAAATATATAGTCAATGGATCAAATTTATATTAACCGGAAGCTACCTCTTTTTTGTTGTTTTTTCTTGTCTGGCTCTCGCCCACTTTGCAGGTACCGTGAAGAGGACAAAGACCTGGAGGCGCAAATGCTTGCCAAGGGCTTGCGGCTCGCAACCATTCGTCCCCGAAAGGAATCCCAAGTCTGATGACGAATAAAGCACACACGCACTAGCTTAACAAAAGGGGAAATAAGGATGATGATGACACTACGCCCTATATTATTATCTGCATTCAAATACCCTTTGGCTTTTAAACAAAAAAACCATCCTGGATTCCCTTTGTGCTCGTTTGTGTTTGTCGCTAACCCATTGTCCACCTTTTTTTAAATTCCTTATTGGTGCGATGTTTTGGGGGTTATTGTGCTTGAATTGATGAGAGAGTGTCTCTTTTTTTTCTGGTTAACCTAGTCATTTATAAAATATTCATGCGAGAGCCTAGATAGAAGATCGTGACATTATAAAGTGATACAAAAAAAGAAGAAGTAACTCATTCATGCATGGATTTGTTTTCTTCCTTTGATCCATTCGCCTTGTTGTTGAAAATTCGTGTTTTCAAAGGGTAGTAGAAAGAAAGGAAAAAAGAAATGTGTGTGCAATATGCTTTCGACTTTTGCAGCTCTTATCTTTTTTTCATCAGGCTTTATATATTAAGATTTTTTGGCGCTTTCTTGATGAGATTACCCTATACTGATCAAGTCTAATTTTTTAACATTTTCTTGCCTTTGTATTAGGATATAAATATATGCAAAATGAAGAGCAAATCGTGCCCTCCTTTTCCTGTTTTTATTACCGAACCTTAATAGCAATTCACTATACATAAATGACATCTTCCCTCTTATCCTTTTCCTCCTTATTTTGTACACTACGCGCCGATGTTAATTGCTGTTGTAAATAAACTTTTTTTTGGCGCCCATAATTCATTGATCGGAATTTTTCGGTAATTTCAAAAACTTTTTGCCGAAATTCAATTACAATCGAATAAGTAATCTTTCTCAGAATAGTAAAATTTCGTGTTAAGTTGCTTAAATACTAATTTGCATTTTAGAAATCGGTAAATTCCCGTATCACATGATGCTCTCGTTGACGTTTATTTGATTCTTAATAGTGAAATCATGCGATCTATTTCAAATATCGTTAAAAGTAGAAAAAATATTGAGATTCTTGTTCAAGCGTATGTTATCGGTATACAATACAGTCTGATGGAACAAATAAGCAATATACTTCCATAGGTAGCTAAAAAAAAAGTTGTTGGAATTCCATTTTAAGCAATTCTTAAAGGATATGTATGGTACCTCCCCACATTCTCTTTACGCTATCCTTCTCTTTTCTTTGTACACAACGCCCGAATGACTCGATATAAAAACAATGCGATCATTCATTGACTGTGCCGCCCAGCTTTCTTCTTGACGGACCATCTGGAGAATGCCATAGAGACTTGACAGCAGCAGTACATAACAAACAAGATACAGCAAACCCGAAAGACTCCACCTAAATTGCGCAAAAATGTTTTAAAAATAAAATAAAAAAGTTTCAAAACTGTGATTAAGAAACCAACCTTCAATGAGAGCCTTATAGGCCAGAATATAGCCGACATTTGCGTCAGTGAAGAAACAGAAATTGGCTAGGGCTGACATCAGTAAAAGAGGAGCGGCAAAAATGGCCTGGAAGCGCAACCAGTTGGCTGTAGACCAATTTAGCTACTCATAAGAATAAATTATACAAAATTCTTGTGAAAAATGAATTTCAAATAATTACTTTCCAGCTGGCAATTGGTTGTAAGATGGAGCAGAATTTAGCAGCTATTTCTATGCACAATCCTAAATAGTTGGCCACACACCAAACCACCTTTAAAAATGATGCATTCAATTTTGATGAGTGATTATTTAGATTTGTTTTAAGCACATACCACTGACTTGGACGCTCCGTGCCATATACAAACAAAACTAAAGCACAACGCGGAACCGATCAAGGATGCCAATGTGCTATCGCAAGATCTTTTGAATGGAATATAAATGTACCTATAAATTGCTCAATAAAAATGATTGGGTCAAAATTATTTAAGAAACTATAATATACTTAAGCATAAAGTTGTACAGTCCTCGATCAAAGTCCCGCCACATTTGAGAGTAGAGATGGATTCTTCCAATACATTTTGGTGGTGGCGGAGAATCTACTTGATCTAAACTGGCTAAGGCTGACGGTAATCCATACAACACGGTGTATTTCATCATGAAGAATTGGCCCAAACTGTACCCAAATCCGGCTGCAGCCCAGACGTCCAAATGTCGGACAAACCCTGCGTAAAAATAAAGAAAATTAAGTTTAAATATAAATTGTTATTTTTAAAAATCTACTTTTGTTGTAATGAACTGCACTATGATAGAAAAAATGCAGGGCTAACTGATGAAAAAACCACCAGAAGGAGTAGCGCATCACTTGTGCGATTGCGTGAATAAAGGTAGACCACTTCAAAATTGATGGAGTTTTCTCCACCTAAGAGGCATTAAATTAATTATACTTGAATTTCAAATACAAGTTGGAAGTACACTTACAGATTCTTTGAAACTATGATAAAGCAAGAGTGGGCCGGACGGTAAAAGAGGTAAATAAAAGCAATATCGGTAGCATTTGATGAAACTCCAGTCGTCGTCTTTTTTGGTGCTTTTTGTATCGGCTATGAAGCTTATTGAACGAGCATGAGTCCAAGTCAATAATACAGCAAATAATACTTTTTCTTCAAATATGACATCCTAAAAATGATAAAAGTAGCAGGAATTACAACTGACAAATTAAAAATTGTAGGAATGGCATATTTTTTTACCTTTAAATGAGTCAAAAGAGAAGAATGTAGAGCATAAGTTAAACTCAAGCAAACTACCCAAACAGCAGTCATTGAAAATAACTTGAATATCCAGATAAAAATTATGGGCTGCAAGAGGAGGAAGAGGCTCAGTGGAAGCCCAAGTGAACTCCAGAGCCATGCAAACGAAATTAATAGGCTGTAACCTACAGCTAGCTGAGGGAACTTTCTCCTAAGGAACTGATTAACCACCAAATAAAAGGCTACAAATTTGAGCCACTCTAGTAGAATAGGTGTCCATGTATTCCATTCATTATCTGCAATATCTACTTTCCGGCCAACCCAGCTCCAACCAGGTTCAAGATCTTCAGACAACAAATAAGAGAAGTCTGAAAAAATAAAAGTAAAGTCCATTAAATGAACCAAACATATTTTGTGTACATGATAAATAATACCAGAACAGATGAGATGGAAATGGTACATAGAATACAACACAGCTCCAACCCATCCTACAAAGTAGATAGTTAACTCTATATCACCCAAATCTGACATTTCTCAGAAATTATCCTTGTTCACAGAGATCATCAAAACAATATTTCCAGTCTCTTTATTTTTTAATCTTACCCAACAAGTTACAAAGATTCTGTGATCTAACAAGTGGTTTCAGAGTTAAGAGAATTGACGTGCAACACCAACAACAACAAACCAACACATGTGTTTTTCGGTGCGGGGATGCCAATTCGCCTGAATCGAGATTGCGGAAGGGAAACTTCGTTTTTTTGTGATTTCTTGATTCTTCATTTCTTCTTATTAAAAAAAAATGTGCATCACCGATTTATTTTATATTGTTGTATAATCCATTCACCAAAAATTTGTTAGAATAATGACTACACAAAGTCGGAAAAATATTGTATCATAAAAATTAATTTGTATCAGGCATCCCCAAATAAAAGTTTTCCGGTATAATGGGTATTTTTAAAACTGTCGTCGAAAAGCACTCCCCCTCCCGCATTGTACACATCTATACGGTCACCTGTTTTAACTCTCAATATAGAGTGCATGACAAAAGGAGAGTAGAACTTGTGACCGCGAACATAATCTGCCCAAGCAAATTCAATAGGCTTTCCATTGAGACGAAGAGCGATATAAAGGTCGTTGAGTACCGTTGATTTGTAACCCTTCAAGGTGAATTCGTAGATACCGCTTCTGGGAGCTGTGAAACAATTATCTTTCAAACTTGAAAATGCTTCGCCATGATTTAGAACCTCTACTTCAAAGGGAATTATAGATTCAGGTGTGGAGACTTCAACATTCTTCTGGACATTGAAGAACACGGACATGGGATCAGAAGCTTTTTTATCATCACTGTTGCTGGTTTCCTTTAGCAGCTTGCCAGTAAATTTGGTGTAATGATTTTCGTCGTCATACAAATTTCCAGATGAAAGGTATAAGTCGATCCGATCTCCCTTTTCAAGTTGCAATATAGAATAAATAGAAAATGGTGTGTGAAAACTCTCATATCCCAGAAAATCAGTCCAAGTCTTTGCAACGGATTTTTTGTTGAGGCGAAGAGAAACTTCCAGGTGTTTAGCCTCTCCAGTTTTATATCCTTGAACTGTAAATTCGTATATTCCGTTCACAGGAGCGATAAAAGAGTAATTGTTTTCCAAACCGAAAGCTTCGCCAACATTGAGATCAACTATCTCAAATGGAATTACTTCTTCGCTATTGCTAAAACTAATGTTCTTCTTAGCGACAAAATAGACAACCAGACGTCCAGCTTTCTTCTCCATCTCATTATGGGTATTATCATTAATTAAGTGAGTCTTCTTCAATTCGTCGGTGGTATTTTCCCACAGTAACTTTCCAGTAAATTGAGTGTGAATAATATTATCGCCATGCAGACTTCCTTGCTTGTTAAAGAGGTGAATGCGGTCGCCCTTATTAACTTTCAGCATGGAATGCATATTTATTTGATTGGTATATCTATGCTTAGTGTCAGACATATAACACTGATTTGACCAAGAATGATCGTTCATGCGGTCAGACCAAGCATTGAGAACATCGTTGCCATTTAGACGGAGAGAGATGTTCAAAGTTTTCCCAGTTTTGTGACTGTGATAACCATTGAAAGTGAACTCATAGATGCCTGTTTTGGGGGCGGTAAAAATACTCTCTTTCAAATCGAAAGATCCATCGATATTTAAAACCTCTTCTTCAAATTTTAAAATTTCTTGAGTCTTGTTAAAAGGAGGAGTTTTCGTCCGGACGACGAAACATACAACGGTGTTCGAATAAGGAGCCCGCCCTTAAAAACGAAATTGAATTATACAGTAATAAATATTGAATTTTACATTCAGTTGTTGAAAAATAACTACCAGTAATAGGAGATCGATCAGTATTGGTAGAAGCTGTAACCATTTTATCGGGATAAAGACAAAATGTGCTAACCGATACGCAGTTTTTCGATAAATACGCCGCATCATTACAACTGGTTGAACTCGATTTTGATTGTTGATGGTTATCAATCAAGTTAATGGCATATTTAGCCCCATTATTTGATTCTGGAAGATACGTTTTTTTTAATGCTCAAACATGACTGTTTTACTGATTAAAAAAAAGTCAACTCACCTACGCACGGATTATCAGCATAAATTCTATTCTTTTGATCAGGATGCAAACAAAATTTGCTGACCGTCAGACATTTTCCCGATAACATTTTCTCTTTTTTGGTTGGCGTACTATTTATAGCTTTAGAATCATTTTTCGCATGATTAGACCGTCGTTTAATAATTGAATGGCCTTGACTCGATTCTAATCGAAATGAGTTAACTATTTCCTGCAGTTGGGCTATTTCCTGTTTTAGTTGAACGCTCTCTTCTCTGTCCATCTGTTCCTTGAATCCTAGCATTTTCATCTTTTCTTTTTGATCCTTTAAAATATAACTTTCTAGGAAGGAGAGTCGTTTAGATTGACGCTCGATAATTTTGGTCATTTGGTCTACCACATCCTAAAAATGAGTATTTAGGTAATGTAAACGTTTAGTACTTCAACTATTTAAAAAAAATTTATTTCCTTACCTTTTTTTCAACTTTGCACTGCTGAATGTCGTCGTATTTAGAAGGAATGTTTTCGCTTGTTGCTACTCTCAGTAAAATTATATACTGCGTTAGACTCATCAGCCACGCGATTCGCATTTTCTTTTTCTTTTAAATTTCGTATTAGGAAGACCACTGATCCGTTCCTTTGAAACTCACACACACTATTATCAGTTTAAAAATGTATTTAAGTAAACTGCGATATGGTTATCGTCATCAAAATATTGCATGCGCATTGGACGATTAACAATTTAAAAAATACAAATCATACACAGTTTAAAATGAATTAAATGAACAATAAACTGGCTTTATTAGGGGAGCATAACCGATGCGGGTAATAAACTCGATATCGGTACGAACTTATTCTGGTATTAACCTTTGTTATTTTGATCAGCTTAATTAATTAAAAAATATATTTATGAATTTCATAAGAGCACAAAAAAGTTTCCCAATGTAAGGATAAGAAATTATTGCTTTCTTCTCTGCTAATTTTGATGAGTTCTGAAAGATCTCACCCTTGATCCAACTGGACTACTTCCATTGGTCTTTGAGAAAATTGTTCTTGTCTGGCGCTGATATTAGTAAGCAAACGCAATCGATTTAAATTTCCCGCGCCGTCATGGCTCTGGCACGGGCGCACGGCAGTCCGCAGTAGTACCCTGGTAGACGCCTACTACCTATTGGCTCTACGCCTACCAGGAATACACACGGCGCCTCCTTACGGGCCATCGCAGATACGTCAGATACTATTGAACGGGCCTGTCAAATCTATTGGGCTAGAAGCAAAAGAATAATAACAAACCGGCAAAAGTGACAGATGGCTGAGTTAATTTAGTGTACGATCGAAGTATGCGAAATCAAGACATATCAAATTATTAATCTTTCAAAAGCGGCACGTTATTAAATTTGCACCTGTTTCTTTAGTTTCGGCTGTGATTTTTCGTGAAAGACATTTATTTCTTCCCATCTTTATACCACGTACCGTGCGTAGCGAGAAATCCTCTTCACTACACAAATACGGAACTAAATTGTAGACTATTTATCTAGCAGCCGTGTCCCCTAAGTGTAATTAAAGTTTTCGATCCATCGCTCTGTACGTATTTTGTCATCCGTCAACATTATTGTCAGCTCAAATCTCACCCCTCATTAGTATGCCAGTGTAATTTTCCACTTGAGTAGTTTCTTTGAACAGTAGGTGATAAAAAGCCCCTGTAACACTGGAAAGTTCATCAGTTCAGCCAAAACTAGAGTGAAGTGTAGAGATGGCTGTTGTAAATGGAAATGAAACCAAAACTGGTGGATCAGCTTCTACTGGATCTCTCATTCATCCTTCTATTAAACTGTCATCCTACGTGGAAGCTCTGAGGCCCTGGTCCTTCAGTGCATCCCTTATGCCAGTCTTACTGGGCTGTGCTCTGGCCCACAAAGCAACTGGAGATTTCAGCCCTTCAATCCTGGTCCTCACAGCTCTCTGTGCTCTAAGTGTGCATGCAGCTGGCAACTTAGTCAACACTTATTTTGACTTTATCAAAGGCATAGACAACAAGCAAAAAAGTGATGACCGTACCCTCGTGGATCAGCTGCTCTCCAAAGACGAGTTAGTTACTTTAGGCGCCGTTCTTTACGGCCTAGGCTGCGCCGGTTTCATCGTACTGGTCCTCCTCTCCCCTGCAAGAATGGAGCACTTAGCTTTGGTCTACTTTGGTGGGCTATCCAGCTCTTTCCTCTACACAGGAGGCATTGGATTCAAGTACATTGCTCTTGGAGATGTTATGATCTTGATCATCTTTGGACCAATCACGCTACTCTTCTCTTATCTGGGACAAACCGGCCATACAGAATGGGCAACAATGTAATATATCTGAAAAAATACCTATAATTAACTTTACTTTACTTAATTTTCACAAATTAATATTTCAATATAGATACTATGCGATACCATTGGCGCTAAACACGGAGGCTATTCTTCACAGCAACAACACGCGAGATATGGGAACAGACCGGCGAGCAGGGATCGTTACTCTGGCCATCCTAATCGGAACACCGGCTTCTATAGTCCTCTTTGCCTGCCTCCTCTTCCTTCCTTACATGGTTTTTGTAGTGGCTTCTCTTCACTATTCAAAGTGGTTGTTATTACCACTGATTACTCTTCCATCCGCCTTCCGGCTCGAGAAAGAATTCCGCAGCGTAGATATGCGCCAAACGCCGAAGAAAACAGCCAAGCTCAATTTCTTTTTTGCTTTGCTCTATGTGGTTGCTATCGTGTTATGTCCTAGCACTCAACTCCCTTTTCTCACGCGTTAAAATTCTTGTTTAGCTACAATTTTCGTCGTGAAGCTAGTCGTTCTGTGTGATCTGATGTGGAGGGATAATACAAATTTATTCGCTTTGCATTGAAGGAGTTTACTATAAAAGAAAAATGAATTCACAAAGAACTTCCATGTATATTTTCACCGCGTGGAGACATATTTTCATTTTAAAAATACCAAAAAGAAGAGCCAGTAAAGCAACGAGAAGCTAGCTGGCTAGATAAATTAATAGTGGACTCGTCTTCAGCAGTAACGGCATGATCAACTAAACGCTAGAATAAGTTGCAGGGTTCCATTTTTCTAACATTTCTAGCTGCAAAATAAAAGAGTACAATTTGAAATCAAAGAAAATATTGGGAATATTTTGGTTTTTACCTTCATATTTATTGTCTGAATGATCACATCTCGATTCTCCGATTGCAATTGTAGGACACTAATGTAATCGTCCTGAAGAGATCCATAATCGGTGAGGACACTTGCTTTGATGCAAAGCAAGGCGCAAAGCAGACGTTCGTTCTCCTGAACATGTTCTTTCAATGATTTGAAAAGCGCAGCCTGTTGCTCTTTCATTTTCCGCAAAGTTGACATTTGCGCTCTATTCCAATCCTAGAATGGTAATATAAGATATAATTTTTTAAATAAAAATTTTTACTGCTTTAAATTACCTCTATAATGGAAATGTTTTCAAGAACAGCGCGTCTTTCAGCATACAATTGACCGATCCCCTCTTTGGCCATCAGATATTGGCTGCGCCTTGACCATGGTCCTGTAGAAGAGGTCCGGGCTCTGATGTCCGCTCTCAGTAGCGCGATTTGGTTATTGAACTTAGTAAGGATTTCCTCCATCATTGGTAGAACAAGTTCAATCGCCACTTCTTTGTCCTTAAGACAGACAGATTCACTCAACTTTTTCAACGCAATAATTTTGCCAGATTCATCTTGGTATCGGTCCAAATCACTTTGAAACTTGAGCTCAACGGCGATGAGTGGTTCTTGAAATTCGGTCAACGATTTCAATGGCTTTTGGTGCAGGAGCTCCAAGGCGGAGAGCATTTTTAGTGATTTGCTAAACGATTTCAGAAACTTCTTTTGCTGATGAAAACAAAATCAAATTAATAGAGATTACTACTTTTAAATTTGAATACAATAAACTTACTTTTGCAATGATGGTTTGTTGGTGAATAAATTTTTCTTTGAGACCAACTATCACTTGTTCTTTGTTTTCTTCTGACAAATTTGTAAAGTTGAAATTATCCTGCAGCTCAAGGGACTCTGCTTTATCACATTTTTTCATCTCTCCAATGGCTTTTACTTTAACGGCTAATCGCTGACAAAGTTGCGAATAAAGCTGTCCGATTTTCTCGACGTATTTCAGATAGGAAACAGTGTGAGGAGGTCCACAACATTCTATGTTGAAGAAATGGTATTGCTTACAGAAAAACTAACTAAATAAAAGAAAATTCTCACCAGTTATTTTCTCTATTAGTTCTGGCTTTTGATATCCATAAGACATTCTCGCAAATAGAACAACACACTCAACTAATGGAGCAATAAATTGTTTATGCCGAAGGTAGGTGTAGCCTACGAGACGAGGTAACCAATGGTTCACGTGTTGGCCATCAACTTCTCAAAAAAACAATTTTAAAAAGCAGCAAAAAAAAATATTCTACTCTACTACGAAGCTTAGAGGAAGGCTTCCAGACACATTAATCTACCGAGAATCTAGAATTGAAATTATTGTAAGGAATTTATGTAAAATCACAAACACGAAGCAATCACGACAACGTTTTTTAAAAACGTAAAAACCAGACAGAATGGAGACTACAATAACAACATGTGTAGTCACCTAGCGGTCAGTTGAACACTCTTAATACTGCGGATTTTGCGCAATTTTTAATTCTTAATGCTCGGGAAGAATTTTTCTGTATAACATGGCTTTTAAATTAAGGTAGGCCTATATGCCCTCTGTCTCTCTCTCTTTCGTCAACTTCGTCTACCGCACTAGAACGTTCCGGGCACGATGGAACAATATAATAAAAAAGGGAATAAAACATAATAACAATAAATAAAAAAGAATTTATCGAAACTTGAAGAGGTTTTTCCAACTATATCTTACCGTTATACTCTTCATAAGTGGACGAAAATCTCTATTATGAATAAGCTTGAGTCAAAAATAAATTTTAAAGTTTAGTAATCTTAGTAGTTAATCCGCTAGGTTAATCATCAATTCTGCCGGGTTTTTGGCTAGCACCTGTAATCCTGCTACTAGGAAGTTAATGAAGTGGATAAATTGAGACTGCGGGAGTACTGCTAATAAATAGTCGCTTTTGCCATTTAGGTGCCCGTTGGACATCAACATGGGTATTGAAGCTAAAGGAGTCCGACAGGTTAATTTTTTAAGACAATAACAAGCAGGAAGCTTGGTTATTTTGAAAGAAACAAAGAAAAAAGTCAACTTTTTTCCTGCATAAATATTTTGAATTTATTTATATTTTTAACAAGGTTGATGATTATAACGTCCTTTTAGCGAAAGATGACGAAACACGACAAAATACTTACATTTATAAAAATTGTATTAATTAAACGAAGAAAACAAACAAAATAAATGCACCCTTTTTTAAACTCTAAACTATTATTACAAGAAATATGACGCAATGATTCTACAAAATTGTGACGTTGCATAAGTGGTTTGATCAATTTGCTCCTACATGAGGAAGTCCAACTTAATGTAAAAATCGAATCCAATATGAAGATGGACAAGTCATTCAAGGACAAGCTCGTCGGTGCTAAAGAATCATTGAAAAAGAAAGGAAAGTCGAAGTTCGAAACCGAATCTGAATCTTCAGAGTTGAATCAAAAGAATAATGAAAAAGATTCGGTTCAAAGTGCTGCTGATGTATTTGAAGCGTTCGATTATGTGCAAGCACAATCAGGTAGTATTATCGAGTGTTATCGACGGTGTGTGTCCCAGCGAGTTTTACGATCTCGGAAAGATCGCATTATTGGTAAAGAATAGCCGAATCAGGCTCCACTTCCACTCGTTATTAAGATCCTTCCGATCACATCATGATGACAAAATAGACCTTAACACTTTGCTTCGATTGTGTAGTAAATATAATAACGCGTTTCTTAATTTATTCCGTCTCTTATGTGGGTATATATCTTTGTATTTAACTTTGTATATTAACCATTGGACCATTACTCTTAAATACGATATACGGTAGTAAACTTGATGTCATATCCAAATATCGAAGCTGGAAAAAGCAGGATCGAACAATAGAAAAGTCAACAAGATGCAATAAGCGCACACAATTTATTTCAAACTTGAACTTTCCTCAAAGATTAACACTGACTCTTGCTGTTGAAATATAAATCTACAGTACGTGGCGTTGTGAGAAGCGATGAGCTCTTGAGAAGAATCGGTTATCCAAGAAATTGTTTCTTGAATCCAACACGGATCTTCATATGGTGGTGTATCCTCAGTTTGAAAGAAACTTGAAGAAGAAGAAGAATAAATCTATAATTAGGGCACCAATTAGGCCTATATCAATTTACATGTTTTATTACTTATAAGATCCGTAGAGGATAACGCCAGCTTTCTGAGCTAGTAGCCCACTGAGGTAGACATCATCCAACCAGAGAAAAGGCGTTATCCTAGCAGCATCTAATAACGGACTCACCGCCTTACCAGTATAACCATTCTGAATCCACCGGGAAGAAACAAGGGCCATTCTTCGATGCTAAGAAACCATTTGTCTGCGTATTATATATAACTTATGTTTAAAGCGGACATTTTTAAATTAATTCACTAGCATACCATCAGCAGGAGGATTATAGTTGAAAGTCCCGTAAATGGCTAATTCTTTTGACGAGACGTTGACGAGAAAATATTCGAAAAATTTGGGACGTTGACGTAGACATCATCATCACACTTGATGAGGTACTAAATCCGAGGACAATTCATTGTTATCCAATTAAGGGAGACCGACAGCTTTCAAAGTCATATTGTGGTAATGGTCCAAGAAATTGACCTGAATGATGTCCCCGTGTTCCATGTTCTCTTCTTCGATTCTTCGCTGATCGGTCTGATCTAGGACAATCCCTAGCAAGTGCCAATCTTTTTTTTCTTTTACAGATAACAGACAGTAATTGTACAGGGTTTTACTAAATTTTATTGCTGCAAATATGAGGGGCTTTAGAGAAACAATGTTTGAGGTAGAATAAATTTTCCTTTTCACAATATTATTCAAATTTAGAATCATTTTGGCATGCCTCGATAGCGCAGTAGGCAGCGCGCGAGTCTCATAATCTCGAGGTCGTGAGTTCGAACATCACTCGGGGCAAATTTTGTTGAATGTCATGTTATTCATTACATTATAAATAATTTTACATGATGTTGTTTGTCAATATATTTTTATGTGCGATTTTAGCCCATTTAGTTACAATCAAGTACGGTTAAAAAAGCAAGAAATAATAATTTAATATTACGAACAAATCTTCATTTTCACTTATTAGTTAAGAAAAGAATACTCTTTAAAAATAACATCATATATTAAAATAAAAAGTTTACGCAGTTGAACGGATATTTTCATTCAAGCAGAATAAGCTGTACCGTTGTTTTAGGCTCATCGCCGCAAGTTTGTTATCCTAACTGCAATACACCAGCATAATTAATCATTCAGTGAATCCGAAAAGCACTTTTCAGTTAGGTTGCAATGTAGACAGTACCACCAATCAGCACTCAGTCATCATCTTCCGTCAGATCATTTTCCGCTTTTCAAAATAATCAGGAGCGGAGAAAATGCCGACGAACACGCTCTGATGACTCGAGCACTTTTGAATATTTATTGGGTAGTAGTAAGCACTATTTCGATAAAAAATGAATTGAAATTCTGCTTCTCCGATGGATTCAAGTTAAAATGTTTGGTAGAGAATTCGATGTATTTATCCGCACCTGGAAATGACTGAAGAAGCCGTTTTCCATTCCAATATTGGATCACTTTTGAAATTTGTGATGGATCTCTATTAGAGATTGTTGTCTGCTTATTATTATTTCTGTAATTAGGTACCCAAGAAAGGAGTAATAGATATAAAATTAAAGACGATGTAATGGTAAATAAATAGGCACGCGAATAATACGTAAATGAACAGTAACTTTTTGGGAGAAAATAAGGACAAAATCTAGCCATCTAATAGCTACTTACTACTCCCCCCCCCCCCCCCCCCCAAAAAAAAAAAAAAAAAAAAAAATCGAGCGCCAAGAATTTACAAATTTCTAGTCGATAGTGATAAACGCAATGATTATAGTTTAGACGAATTTTTAGGTCATGACAAATGTTAATTTATATTAGCTGACGCAATGCCATTTGGAGCTGCAGCTGTACTACCAAACGAGTCCAGATGTATTGTATATTAAAAATTCAGCATTCAAATGTGAATGAAGAAAAAGCGAGATCGTCATTTTTCATTAGAACGGCTCAACCATCTATCCTCGAAGCATCGTGCCAAGGCGTCCGCACTAAGCTGGGCATCAACATGGGCCAGTTGGAGGAGTCCGGCAGGCCCAGGTTGTCAATCTAAGGAGGAGCGCACCGGGCGAGAAAGGAAACCGGGCAGCTAAAAGTTTCCGTGTCTAGCAGTAGTGGGATCGCGCCAGTGAGCAGATGTCTACCGGCAGCCCAGTTAATAAAGCCAAACTTTCATTTTTTTATTTATTGAATGGAATGAATGCACCACATGAATGAGCAATAAAAAATTCGTCGAGTAACCCGAGAAAAAATAAATAAAAGGAAATTATTTAATGTTGCCGAGGATTTTTTCACGTTTCGTATTACAATGTGGTTGAAAGAAACAACATAATTTTTTAAAGGAAGCGTGGCGTAATTTCGCGGTTTCGCATAAAAAGAACAAGTCTGGGCTTGCCCGCTTTTTTTCTAGCCTTGGAGCCACCAAGTCTTTTAGCAATTGTTAAACATATAGTAGCTGCTAGTCAGTGACTTAAGTAAGCTACAGAGCTACTCTCAGATTTGTACCGGCAGTTTTCTTAAGGTTTTCACGCCACGCTTTTCCACAACTTTAAACAAGGTAAGCAATTGTGATGATTTCAATAGGCATATACCGTAAAAGCTTGTTTGTTAAGTGGAAGTGAATTTGATAGAGCGCGTGAAACATTTTTTAAAGTCGTTTACGGTTTTGTCTTCGAAAAATCATGTTTTTTTATGTTTATGGAATCAGTGTGAAGGCGAGAGAGTTCAGCATTTTAGCCAACAGAAATTTTTCGATTTTTTTTTCTACTACGACGATTCTCAGTACAAAAAGTATGGTGGATAATTAGGATCCATGGTACAAATAGCACGTGAATTGCTATTTTATTATTTAGGCTTAAAATGTCGATACCTTCATTTTATTTATAAATGAACTGCCAATCTTCAGTATGGCGCCACTTAACATACATTAAGAGTTATTTAATTAACAATAATAAATTGTTTGTGTGAAATTTTTCATTTGTGTCGTTCCGGCCTAAAAAAAAATGTCGTTCCGGTATAGCCGGAATGACCTGCACCAGAATGACTAATACCGGAACGACAGTGAATCAAATAATAGTTCCCCAAACACTCTTGACATATTTAGAAACCAAATATGTAGGTATATTCTGTATCTTCTTAACTTTTCTTGTTTGATATAGTTCTAGGCCAAGAGGAAAAATGGTTTTATGTCAAGATGAAGGCGAAAAAATTCGGGATTACGTCAGCTACATCAATCGAGAATTTGCCAGCCAATACGGTCGTGGTTACAACAGTCGTTTTCGGAGGGAAAAGAAGAAACAATGGCTTCTTAATGGAATGAGAGACGAGATCCTGGAAGAGATGAGGTTAGAGTACACGTCAAGTGATTCTACCCATACTTGGCCGCAAATTGTCGAAGGAGCCCAAGACGCCGAGTGGCTTGACGACTTGCGCCGACGACTAGCAAATGAGAGCTACACCAGAAATGCATCAGCTAGTTATAATGCATATTATTACGATTTCCAAGTAGATGATGATGGCTATGTCATCGTCTTCACTGATGGGGCCTGTTCGAGAAATGGTCAACCAGATGCGGCTGCTGGCATCGGAGTGTGGTTTGGTGTTAACAATGAATAGTAAGAAAAACTAATATTTGATCGATTATTTTCCATTTATTTTTATTATCCATCTTATTTATTTTTATAATTTATAGCAATGTTTCGAAGCCTTTGGAGGCAAACTATCCTACTACCAACAATGTTGCAGAGATTGTTGCTGTTATGGAAGCCATCGAAATAGCGGAAAAGCTTGGTAATATTTTCTATTTTGTATGCTATGCGCGCCAAATTTATTGTTTGAAATATTTACTTTAGGCATCGGCAGACTTGCTGTCCACACCGATTCAAAGTATTTGATAAATTCTGTCAATGTTTGGATGGTGAAATGGTTGCGTAATGGCTGGCAAAAGTTTGAAGGAGGTGAAATAAAGCACAAACATGAGTACCGCGTGCTGCTTTCGACTATGGAAGATATTGATTTGAAATGGGTAACCACTTCATTAAAAAATTTATGAAGCACACCTTTTGATTTGTATTTTATTACCTCCTTAGGTTTACGTCAGAGGCCACGGAAGTAGTGAAGGAAATATTGAAGCTGATCGGCTTGCCCGTTTGGGAGCTGTTGACTATAGGGCCTAAGTCGAACCTTTTGGTTAATTGGATACGTTGAAGCATTGAGTCGAACTCTTGATAATATGTTGAATTTATAACTTCTCTTAGCAACTTAATTGTTACTTTGATTTGTTTGATGACAAATTCAAAAAAAAAAAAAACCTTATGATACTTAAAAAAGTTATAGATGGGAATAGTAAGCGTAGGCCCACTTTACCCCGTCTTCCTTGTTGTTTTCCCTCTTTCTTATTTGAATCAAACGATAACTTTTTTTTCTTCCCTTATACTAACTTGAAGATGAGTTTCTGGTCTCGTAAGTTTGTATCAACTCAGAAATAATACAAGTTGTCATCAAATTGCTAAAATAACACAACAAGACCAACATATGTGTTCTCGCGGGATTAACCCTAATAAGGGCATCGTTTTAATTGTAGTAAAATTCAGTTTATGTAAAAAGAAGTAAGAAAGCGACCAACTAATGAAAGCTATGATCCACTTTAAAACTGGATAATCAAGTTTTTTTTTCATATTCAACCAATCAGTTGGAATGCAGCCCGTAGCTAGTGTTTATCTTAACTTTGCTCGAACGCAGACATGGATTCTTATTCGTCTACAACTCGTATCGCACTAATTGGAGCAGGACCTTCCGGGTTGGATTTCATGAGATCCTTTAGTGTTGCATCGAAAAAACTAGGCGAACATCAAATCCCAGAAATAGTTTGCTTTGAAAAACAAAGTGAATGGGGCGGGCAATGGAATATGACTTGGAGAACGGGACTCGACGAATATGGTGAGCCCGTTCACAGTGGAATGTATCCACATTTGTGGATCAATGCCCCAAAAGAGGTCTATGAATACGCTGACTATACTTGGGACGAGCATTTTGGACGACCTTCTCCTTCATACGTGGAAAGAGAGCAACTTCGAGACTACCTTTTAGCACGAGCTAAAAAATCAGGAATTAGAAACTGGATTCGTTTCAACCATGTCGTAAGATACGTTGAACACGATACCCAAAAAAGTATGTTTACAGTCCGTACTCAAGACTTGGTGACGGGCAAAGAGAATTGGGAACAGTTCGACTACGTTGTCGTTGCGACTGGGCATTTCTCCTATCCAAATGTACCATATGTTGAAGGAATAGAACAATTTCCAGGACGGATCATTCATAGTCACGATTTCCGCAATGCTGAAGAGTTCTCCGGCCAAAACGTTCTTATAGTCGGTAGTAATTTCTCTGCAGAAGATATAGCTCTCCAGACTTACAAATTTGGGGCCAAATCGGTTACGATTAGCTACCGCAGCCGTAAATTTGGATTCAAATGGCCAGCTAATATTAAAGAAATTCCACTATGGACTGGTATTCTAGGGAAAACGGTAGAGTTCCAGGACGGAACTCGCGAAGACTTTGATGCAATCATCATTTGCACTGGATATCGTCATCATTTCCCTTTTCTTCCGGAAAATCTACGGCTCGTTGCAACTAATCGACCTTATCCAGCGAATTTATACAAAGGGATCTTCTTTCAGGATGAACCGAATCTTTTGTATCTGTGCATGCAGAATAATATATATACACCTATCCTTTCCAGTGTTCAAGCAGAGTACGCTTGTGAAGTTATTCTCGGTCGAATCAAGCTGCCGGATCCGGACGAACGTAAAAATGATATAGAAAATTGGCTATCTAAGGAGCCAAATAATCATGATTATTTGGGATGCATCCAGTTTCAAGTGGATTACATCAAGGATCTTCTCTCTAAAATTGATTTTCTTCCAGTTGATATAGATGGGCTTGCTGCTATAATGCATGAATACGTAGCGCATAAGAATGAAGATATATTAAACTACAGGAACAAGACGCATCGCTCCGTTTTCACAGGAACCATGGCTGAACCTCGTCCAATTCCTTGGATTCTATGCGATAAAAAGGAACAAATAAATCCATAAATTGTTGCATAAGAATTTGTGTTTTTCAACATAGCTACATCTATAAAGCGGTTGACCAGGGAATTGATTACATATACCGGTACTAATTATGTATACGATCGGCAATAAAGCACAACAAAACAAATTAATTGCTGTGAATGGTTTTCTTAGTTATTAGAATATTTTCGTACATAATAGCCTCTAGGCTTGAACGTTGATTTATAAGAAGACTAGGCAGACCCTCACCCTATTCAGATATCTAGTAGGTATCACATTAAATAACGCTCATCGATTGTCGCAATTGGGCAAAATCTCGAAAGAGGAGTGACCGAGAGTAACCTGAACAATGGACCCATTAGGACCAGGAGTTGCAAATCTATTGCGGAACAGAGACGATGGAGTTTCATCCAACTAGTGAAAGCAGGACGAGCAGAGGTATATAATCCCGTCTCTCCCTCTTCTCTTGAGTTACTCCTTACTGAGCTACCCGTTGTCACTCTGTTCTACACTTCTACTCGTCTCTTTACTTAGTTTACACAAAGACTCGTTCTCTCTGGACTCTTCTTATTCGAACCTAAGGTATTTTTACAGCTTTAAGTCCACTGAGGTTTTATTACAGATCAATAAAATAAATATAAATAAAATAAAAGCGGCAGCCACAAAAGTATTTCCTTTTAAAGAGAACAATAAAAAAGGGTTCCGTTTAGATCCTAGTAAAGATGCCCACTCTATTGATACCACCGCAAGAATGTTGCATTTTAATAGACTTCTTTTTGGTCATCGCTTGGTGTTTGGCGAACACCTAGCTGCTGTAACCCTGCTAGTGGGAAACTTGGTGAAAGGATGGCTCGAGACTAGAAGCTCTATCGCGCGGTCAGGCTTACACGCACTAAGATGGACGTCAACATAGCTCCGTTGGAAAAGTCCAGTTACTTTTTTCACCTAAGGAGGAAAACCGGGCGAGAAGGGAAATATCAAACCAGACAGCCGAAAATTCTCTTGTGTAGTCGCTCGCCAGCTCAGTCAGATTTTCATCCTTTTTGTTTTACTTGTGGAATTATTTTTCAAGTTTCTGCACGGCTGCGCCCAAAAAATTTATATAAAGCATCCTAGTTTTAATGCTAAACTGCGGAGCCTTCTTGGTCGATTCAGATCATTATTAATTCAAACAACAAATCAATGTCAATAGCTTTGGAATTATTCAGCTATGCACTGTGCATCTGCTGCGCCGTATACGGAGCCCTTACATAAAATGCAATGGACATACATTATAACACAGGAAAATAAAGAAACTATAGATCTGATCTGCATGCATAATTAATATGGAGAAGCTACAACCTTTCCAGTTCCTAGTTATAAACAAGTTCTTATTGCGCAACGTGGCGGTATTCCGCTCTTATTCTCCCGTTATTTCTTCTACATCTTTTTTGACCTATAACAGAATCCAGTGTCTCGTTGTTTTTCAAAGGAGCGAGTGCTATATTTAATAGCTGAAGCATCTTTCATCACCAGTCCTCGTCGTCTCGCCCTATGAAAACATCTTCATACAAAGTAAAAGGTCTATTTATATTATCAAGTACAATCGAACCATTACCGCTACTTGAAATAGAATTGCTAGAATATTATTTCAAACATTTCGTGGTAATGGACTTGTTTGATTTTACAGCACGCATGAGAATCGGCAGAACCAGAATCCATCTTCAGTTTTGATAATGACTTCTACAAGCCAAATAGCCGAGTTTTATCGGGATCGCTCGGTTTTCGTTACGGGCGGTACTGGATTTTTGGGTAAAGTACTGGTAGAGAAACTACTTCGATCATGTCCAGACATCAAATCTATTTACCTGCTCATAAGACCAAAAAAAGAAAATTCAAATGTATATGATCGACTTACTCAAGAATTCCACAAGAATATTGTAAGTACCAACCACTACTTATTTACATAAAAATCTCATTTTATGGTGAACCATATAACTGAAAAGGTGTTTGAAAATCTGGTCCGGGAGCGACCCGAGGTGATGGCCAAGATTATACCAGTGGAAGGCGACGTTTCTCTGCCCATTTTGGGAATATCCCCAAGCAATCTTCAGCTGTTGGTTGAAAACGTCTCGTTGATTTTTAATTCTGCTGCCACGATCCGTTTTAACGAACCCATGAGAACGGCCGTACAAATGAATGTGAAAGGTCCTCAGGAACTCCTCCAAATTTGCCGCCAAATGAAACATCTTGACGTAATTTCCATTATTTCACACGCTCAAAAAGCACTTAAAAACATGTAATTATATTAGGCTCTGGTGCACGTATCAACGGCATTCAATAATTTAGACAAAAAACAAATTGAAGAGGCTATTTATCCGACGGCAATATCACCCAACAAACTAATAAACATAGTCAACATGTTGGACGATACATGTTTACAATTAATAACGGACAAGTAAAAACTCATTATTTTAACATTTTTCTGAGACTAATCAATCATCTCTCATAACAGACTTGTGGGCACATGTCCCAACACTTACATCTACACGAAAGCTATTGCAGAGCAGCTACTGAAAGAGGAGAAAGGCGACATACCGTTGGTCATAGTGCGGCCATCAATCGTGACGGGCGCGGCGAAGGAGCCAATGCCCGGTTGGATTGATAACATTAACGGTCCGACTGGAGTCATAGTGGGAGGAAGTAAAGGCTTCCTTCGAGTAACACGAAGTAATCCCGATCTTGTAGGAGACATTATTCCAGTCGATTTCACTATTAACTTGATGATTGCTCTCGCATGGTACACGGCGAATCACAAGTATTATAAATAAAGATGCTAATGATGAGGTTGAGATAAGTTAATAATATTCAATTAACAGATCGAATGAGATTAAGGTATT
The DNA here is from genome assembly GCA_030141595.1 of Chydorus sphaericus. Lineage (NCBI taxonomy): Eukaryota > Metazoa > Arthropoda > Branchiopoda > Diplostraca > Chydoridae > Chydorus > Chydorus sphaericus. Next base: position 8,388,337 of record CM057927.1, on the reverse strand, counting down.
TACTTGTTCTACTGGTCACCAAAACCCGATCAAGTGGGGAGAACTTCATCAATATGTGGATGAGTTGAGGTTTAAGTTCCCTTGTACTGGAATGCTTTGGTATCCAAACCCGACCCATGTCACAAGCAAATACGCTTACCATATCGCCACTTTTTTTTATCATTACATACCAGCTTACATAATTGATTTCCTTGCATTTTTCATCGGCAAAAAGACCAAATTGGTATATGCCTAACAGTTTTTATTTCTTTTCGAATTATTCTTAATTATAATTTTAATATAACAATGTAGGTTTACGCATACAGTAAAGTGGATCAATTTGTGGAGTACACCAACTTTTTTTCGACCCAACAATGGAAATTCGTGAGCAAGAATTTCTTAACTGTCCTGGAAAAAATGTCGGAGCAAGACCGCCATGTCTATAATTTCGATGTTCGTCAAATCAATTGGCGAACCTACATAAAAGATTCCTGTCTAGGAGGTCGGAGGTACATTTTAAAGGAGAAAGATGATACCATTCCGGCGGCATTGGTCTCTATGAGGAGACTCTATTGGCTGCAGAAGGCAACTCATACTCTCATTCTACTAATATTAGCCTTCATCGTGTATCGGATGTTTTATTAATTTTTAAATCATTATTATTTTACTTTTGGTACTTCTTTTTTTTCACAAAGTAGTGTGCAGTAATACACATGCAATCCAGGAATATGGGGAAAAACATATCTAGCGTGTATACATAACATTAAATATACCATCTTATAAAAATCAAAATAGTGGTTCCTTTTTATTATCTGCACGTTTAAAAGAAGCCGCTCCTGTTGTCCTAGCCCTGCTATGTAGTGGATGGCTTGATGAAGAAGAAGACTTGTCGACTTCAGACTGAGTACTTCATAGGACGATCGCTTGTTCGAATCAAGTGTCCACACAAAAATGGACATCAACCTGGACCGGCTGAAAAAAACCGGCAGACACAAGTTATTAACCTAAATTAGAAGGCGCAAAACGGGGGAGAAGGAAAGTGGAGCAGCCTAAAGTTCACGTGTCCAGCAGTTGTAGGATCGAACTTGTAAGTAGTATGGGTCGTCTGGCAACCAGTTCAAATGTAGCCAGCGACCTTCATTTTTGTTCAAACAACGAGTTTAAATTAGAAAGTTTTAGTACCGGTACCGATAATATCTGAACGATAGCGCATACCGACGGTACGATTTTTATTTAAAAGCATGATGCAGTTACCATCTCGGTTAATTCACAGCTGTAGAAATGAAAGAAGAAAAAAATAATGATGTATGTCAATCCGTTTTGAAGTATTATTCGATTTAATTCACACAATATGCCATGTATTAGTTGGGGCTTTAATCATGATTGGGACATATTATAATATATGTAAGAAAGTAAAAGTGATATTAGAAATTTCAAGTCCATTCATAAGTGATTTTCAATTCTAGATCGACCAGGTTATAAACAAGTTCTTAAAGTAAAATGTATAGCGACACTTTCTATTTATATTCTATACATCCTGTTGGATAGATATAAAGATCATTGTTTCGTCGGTTCAGAGTGAGTATGCTGTCGCTAATATAGGCTATGTAATATTGTAGCTACGTTGTTTTATTCCTCCTCTTGTCGTTGAAAAATTGCGATACACTAACTAAAGAATTATTATCATATCCAAATATATGATCGTGGATCAGCTTAAAACGTGACCATTTATATAGCTTTAATGTTAAATAGCAGGAAAAACTGAAACAGCATCTGACTTGATTATCAATTATGAGTTCTACAAGCCAAATAGCTGAGTTTTATCGGGATCGCTCCGTTTTTGTTACGGGCGGTACTGGATTTTTGGGTAAAGTGCTCGTGGAGAAACTACTACGATCGTGTCCAGATATCAAATCTATTTACTTGCTCATGAGATCCAAAAAAGAAAATTCAAGTGTCTATGATCGTCTTACTCAAGAATTTCACAAGAACATCGTAAGTAATCATACCACTTATTTTTACAATAACACAAGTTTTTAAATTAAATTTATGATCAAAAGATGTTTGAAAATCTGATTCGAGAGCGACCCGAGGTGATGACCAAGATTGTACCAGTGGAAGGCGACGTTTCTCTGCCCCTTTTGGGAATATCTACAAGCGATCTTCAAATGATGGCTGCCAACGTCTCGTTAGTCTTTAATTCAGCTGCTACGGTTCGATTCAACGAAGACATAAGAACGTCCGTACAATTGAATGTAAAGGGGCCTCAGGAGCTCCTTCATATTTGCCGCCAGATGAAACATCTTGATGTATAACTTTTATTTGTTAAAATCTTAAAAGCACCCGCTACATTTTCTATTATGTTAGGCTCTGGTTCACGTTTCAACGGCATTCAATAATTTAGATAAAAAGAGAATTGAAGAGGTTATTTACCCAACGACAATATCGACCCAAAAATTATTGAAAATGGTCGACATTTTGGACGATACATGTCTACAATTATTAACGAACAAGTAAGCACTCATTTTTTTCAATTTTTCTTGCGACTAATTAGTCATTTCTCATTACAGACTTGTAGGTACATGTCCCAATACCTATATCTACACGAAAGCTATGGCAGAGCAGCTACTGAAAGAGGAGAAAGGCGACATACCGTTGGTCATAGTGCGGCCGTCAATCGTGACGGGTGCGGCGAAAGAGCCAATGCCCGGTTGGATTGATAATATTAACGGGCCGACTGGAGTCATTGTGGGAGGAAGCAAAGGGTTCCTCAAAGTAACACGATCTAATCCCGATCTTGTTGGAGACATTATTCCAGTCGATTTTACTATTAACTTGATGATTGCTCTCGCATGGTACACGGCGAATCACAAGTATTATAAATAAAGATGCTAATGATAACCTTAATATAAGTTAATAATATTTTATTAACAGATCGAATGAGATTAAGGTATTTACTTGTTCTACTGGTCACCAAAATCCGATCAAGTGGGGAGAACTTCATCAATATGTGAAAGAGTTGAGGATGAAGTTTCCTTGTACCGGAATGATTTGGTATCCAAACCCGACCCACGTCACAAGCAAATACGCTTACCGTATCGCCACTTTTTTTTATCATTACATACCAGCTTACATAATTGATTTTCTTGCCTTTTTCATTGGCAAAAAGACCAAATTGGTATATGTCTAACAGTTTTTTTCTCTTTTAAATATTCTCATAACAGAATTTTGATATGACAATGTAGGTATACTTATACAGTAAAGTGGATCAATTTGTGGAGTACACCAACTTTTTTTCGACCCAACAATGGAATTTCGTGAGCAAGAATTTCATTACTGTCCTGGAAAAAATGTCGGAGCAGGACCGCCTTGTCTTTAATTTCGATGTTCGTCAAATCAATTGGCGAACCTACATAAAAGATTACTGTCTAGGAGGTCGGAGATATATACTTAAGGAGAAAGATGATACCATTCCGGCAGCACTTGTCTCCATGAGTAGACTCTATTGGCTGCAGAAGGCAACTCATACTCTCCTTCTACTAGTATTTGGCTTTATCTTGTATCAGTTGTCCTACCTATTAATTTAAATATTTATAGCTATTATATAATTATTCGTCAGATACATGGATTTAATTAAGTTTTTTGTTTCTTGTGCTTTAACTTCTGGTGGAGTGTTTTTTATTCTCAAAATATGTAATACATTTACGTTGAGGTACCGGGAAAGCAAACTATAACTTGCATACAGTACCTACATGATATTTACCGGTATTACTATTTAGCATTTTTGTAAATATGTGGTTTTTAGAAATAACGATAATATAATAAGTTGGTATACTTGGAAAATAACTTATTTTAACATATGGTAGCCTATTACAAGGATAGTAAAAGGACCGCTTCCACTATTTTATTCATCATAATGTATATTATGTTGTAGGATCCGTACTTCGTGCACCTCCGTTATTTTATTCGTTTCCTCACTACGGATAGTATAAGGATGATAGTAGTAATACTACTCACAAAGGCACACATATTAGTAGGAAAGCTACTAGGTTTCGAGTATCAATATTGAAACGCATTTGCGCACATCGATTAAATTCAGTCAAAAACAGAGAGGGAGAGACACCAAAATGCAGGCTAACAATAAATTTGTTCATCCCTATATAAATATGACTTTTTGAATGGAAAGTTTGCCCTGGTGTTTGGCGAGCCCGCCTGTAATCCTGCCACTGGGAGGCTTGATGACTTGAGACTGGGAGCTCTGCCGGGCGGTCGCTTGTGCCGATCAGGTGTCCTTACTAAACTGGGCATCAACTGGGCCGGTTGGAGGAGTCCGGCAGGTCCAGGTTGTCAATCTAAGGAGGAGCGAACCGGGCGAGAAGGGAAACCGGGCAGCCCAAAGTTCCCGTCTCCAGCAGTAGTGGGATCGCGCCAGTAAGCAGGTCAGTAAGCAGGTGTCGCTCGTCAGTCTAGTTAATAAAGCCAAGCGTTCATCTTTTTATTTAGTGCATGCTCTACATAAATAAATGAGCAATAATGTTGTCATGTAGTGGGATCGCGCCAGTGAGTAGATTCATTTTTTTCAATATTTGGAATCCTAATGACGTCACATTTTTTATATTTTTATTTTGTCTACCCGCTTGTACGAGTAATAGGAATGTAAAAACTAACGCGGTAAGCCGGTAACATCACTTATTACGGACTATGGCAATTCGGCAATGCTGCAAGGAAGCAAGACCTGCGTCAATAAGGAAAAAAATCGTACTGCCAGTCCGCCATCTGTTGGTAAAGACGACGACTCCCTTTCAAATCCCCTCGGGGGGGGGGGGGGGAATTTCGTCTCACTCAACGCCTCAGCCATTGCCTCAGCAAAACGCCAACGGCCAACGCCACTCTTTCTGTCAGCGGCTAAAGCTAACAACTACGAACGCCTCCAAAATCTGTGGAAAAGCGACAGTATGTCAACCGTTGTTTTGTTTTTATTGCTTTTATAAGTGAAGAGTGCGGTATTATTTTAGCTACAGTGTTTGGAGGTTTCAGCTTGACAGCGAAGGTTTTCATTTTAATTAGTGATTGGATGAATGTGGTGCATTTTATTAGTTAAACCGCATAGAGGGTACTGACCTACACACTCAACGAACCCCCTCCCTGACTCGGATTTGGCGGTTCTTTTTGTTTGACACTTTTTGGACCACGTAACAACATATAGTCGATTGAATTCTCAAGAAACACAGTTCCTTAATCCAAATTACTTCTTTTCAGTGTGTTTTTACATTCTGTGAATCACCATGTTTTATGCACATTTTGTGCTGGCCAAAAAAGGCCCACTTGCTCGCATCTGGCTTGCAGCACATTGGGATAAGAAGCTTACTAAAGCTCATGTTTTTGAGACAAACATCCAAAAGTCTGTAGAGGATATTTTGCACCCAAAGGTGAGAATAAACAGGCAATTTGTTTCATAAATTGAGAGTTTTGAATATTATTTTCTTTTATTTAGGTGAAAATTGCTCTTCGTACATCTGGCCATCTCCTCCTTGGAGTTGTCAGGATATACTCCCGGAAAGCAAAATATCTGCTAGCTGATTGCAATGAAGCTTTTGTCAAAATTAAAATGGCTTTCAGGCCTGGCATGGTTGATCTGCCAGAAGAAAATAGGGAAGCTGCTGTTCAAGCTATTACCTTACCTGAAGTCTTTCATGACTTTGATGCAAGTGTTCCAGATTTAAAGTATGTGAAATATTAAGGAAATTATTATAATTTATACATTAATTAATCAATTAAAATTTTAGTGATGCTGAGATGCAAGCCCAGTTCACTTTAAATCAGTCTCGTGCGGAGGAGATCACCATGCGCGAGGATTATGGCTGCCAGTTGCCCTCACTTCCGCACGATGAGGAAGGATTTGGTGACATTGGATTTGGGGATTCCGAGGCGTTAGAAATGATTCGTGATGGCTCAAATGCAGATCATTCTTTGGAACCGGTATTTAAAAAATATCAATTACTTTTATATTTATTCGTTAATTAATTCCTTATTTCTTACAGGGAAACTTTTTTGGAGAAATTCGCGATCGGAATGAATCCCGCCGTAATCGTCCATCAACCTCAAATCGACTTCGCTCTGGTGGCGATACTCCCATCAGAGAGGATGGCTTTGGAGGACAGATTGGGAACGACGATATTGGTAATTTAAATGAATAATTTTGTGATCGAAACTTAACTGTAATATTGGTCTCTATCCTTTAGGAAGCGGCTTGTTCGAGGGTGGTGGGCTTTTTGATGATGCACCCATGGATGATGTTCCATCTTTAAATGAACCATCAGAATTGGTATTATTCTAAATATTTAATAACTAAATGCCTTTTTCCGCATACAATAATCATATACGTAAATGCACAGGAAAACAAGAGCTTAAAAAGATCCAACGATATGCTTCAAGACTCGGATGATGATGGAATCGGTGCTTACGATGACCCGCCCTCAGTTGGGGCCAGTAGCAATTCTTCAAGACCTGCCAGTGCGTTAGACGGGCAGGTTTCTTCCGCTTTCCCTCGTCCAGCATTATCACCAAGATCACCTGGTCGACTACGAGGAGACAAAAACACTTTGAATCAGGATGTGGATAATGACATTCAGGATAGAGACGATGGGATTCCTGATGGTGGAGCGGTTGACCAAACTACTCTGCTTCCTAACGACGAAGAAGGTTTTGCCCTAGCGCCCGTTGATACCACAGCCGTTAAAGGTATGTTGCTTTGAATGTTGTATAACTTTACTCTTCGGACTTACAAAATTATTTGTCATTATCAGGATGGGCACGCCACAAACGGAAGAGAAAGCTGATTGTCGACGAAGTAAAAAATATTTCTGGAGAAGAAATGAAATCCCAACTGTCAGACACGACTGATATCGTAACGACACTAGATCTAGCACCACCAACGAGGCGACTCATGCACTGGAAAGAAACAGGAGGTGTTGAAAAGCTGTTTGCATTGCCAGGAAGACCTATACCTGCCAGATCACTATTTAGGGTACTAGAAAGCATCTCTGTTTACCCTTGAGCCATTTTAATTTCATTCCTTTTCTATATTTTAGGATTATCAACGCCATTTGACGAGTCAACCGACTGACAACGACGATTTTGGTCCTGCTCCAGAAGTTGACAAAGAAAACATGCCACTGGAAACTCTAAGAGGGGCGGATACTGGCGAATCTTTCCGTCAAGAATTGATTGGTAATATTCAGCAATTTCATATCAAGCCTAGAAATACGCAATGTCATTTTCTAATATATATTTTCTGTTGTAGATGCTCCTACTCCTCAACCTGTGAGAACTAGTAAAGCCGGGCGGAAGCGAAAGGCTGTCGATTTAGAAGCGGAAGCAGAAGAGCATCAAAAGCGCCGAGAAGAACAATATCAAAGCCTTTTGGCTCCTTCTCCTCTTCCTCCATCCATCCAGTCGACCTCTTTACCACTAGCTTCTGGGGGGAATACTGACCATTCCTTGCCACATTATCCCGCACTTCCTGATGTACAACTGCCCCCAAATCAGTCCTTCAATCTATCAACAATGGCACCTCCGTTTAACGATGGACCTATTCCTGAGTTGGAAAACATGGGATATATTCAGGTAATTGTCCTTTACTATTTCTTATTTTATCTATATATAAGGTTCTAAACTATGTATTTATTTAGCACGTTGGTAACCTCGATGGCGAAGAGCCTTTCGGGCACCTGCCACATCAAACTCCTGGTGCAATCTCTGAGCGAGCCCCACCTACTCCTTGGCACGATGATTATGAAATGGCTCCTTCCGTTGGACCGGTATAATACCTTTGAATCATGTAATAAGAATATAACTAATATTTTGTTTTGGTTATTAGCTCGAAGAACAGTTGGATGATGAAACGTACGAACAATTCGAAGAGCGTGTTCTAAACAAGCGCGCAGCAGCCATGTACCATCTTGTTCGTGCCAAACTGCAGCTTAGTTCTGCTATTCCCTTCTCTGACATGACGATTCGGAATAACAAGAAACAGGTACACAGTTTTTCTCTATAAATATTTATGATATTGCCCTATTAACAAGCATCATTTTTATTTTCCGTATTTAGGTAGCTCAAAAGTTTTATACTCTCTTGGTCTTAAAAAAGAATCAAGCACTTGAATTGTCCCAAATTCAATCTTATTCCGAAATCATGGTAAGTCAGGGACCGAAGTTCGAATCACCATCGTTATGAGAGATGTATATCCGGCAAATTAATTTTTAAATTTTACTTTTCACTCTATTTTCACATCATTTCATTTTTTGGCATTAGCTGTTTTACATATGAATGTCATCAACATAATGTTCTTCGCTTTGTAACAACTGCTGATTTTGATCCCAATGTCTTCTTGAAAATGATCATTTTATAGCCAAGTTTTTGTCGAATGGTTTACAGTACTTTATTCTTCAGGAAAATGCTACAAATCCACAAGTTGGACTGTAATGACGTCTCTTAAGCATAAGTGTAATCATGTTATCTGCAGAATATTGTACCGTGGAAAAAAATCTCCCTTTCTCTCCTCTCCCTCCACATTCTTACTATCTGGAATGTTTGTAAACGTTAATTGAGCCTAATTACACATTTTGGTCATCAGCTAAGAATTGTAAATCCAATATAAAGTAAGTTGAGTAACAACTGCTATCAACTCAGTCTAGTATGAAAATTTCAATCTAGAATTAGCTTGAGTTCGAAAAAAATGCTTAAATGCTAGGAACGGGACAAGAAAACAAAAATACCAATTACAGTACTAAATTATTAGAAGGAAATGACCGAAAGAGCAATTTCTTCCGTTGAAAACGTTTATGTACATTCACATGATAGGGTACCGATTAAGTTTTAAGAGTAGGTATAGTCAGTTAGTTGCGTTGATGTTTCATACATTACAATTTTAAAAGCTTAGTTGGATCAGTATGATCTTTGCTTTAATAGATCACTTAATTCTTGGCTGCTCAGACAGGAAGTTCCTCATTAAACTAATAATAAGGATGTAGTCATATTGGTATCTGTTGGCTTTTCCAAGTTACGTAAGATTCGAAGTAAACACATTAAGAGCCAAAGTTTAAATCTTTTCCGGTCACAATTTGTTACACCTTCATCATTTCACTGTTTCAGTATATTATCTAGCTATTAGTTTCTGATCTCTAAAATAATCGGCCTGTGACCCTACGATGGTATTAGTTGATATACTATCGTATCCGCCATTCCAATCAATAGTATATTACCTATTTGAAAAAATAATAGTTATATGACTATAGCAAGAAGCGCGTAAAAATAGAGCACGCATCAAAGACCATGATGGGTCTCTAAATCTAAAAAGGAGGTGAAGGTTCCTTTCATACTACGATGTAATATAACTAAACAAGCATATCTGACGTAAAATGATCCGATGTAATGAAAAACTGGGAGCATATTGAAATCTTGTCTTATGATTGGTCAGCATGTTCGGGGGCATGTTCAACATCCAGAGCGCCCTTGAGTCGCTGAGTCGGAGCCTATTTAAAGGACGATTCAGAACCCCAGATGGTCAACAGATAAGTACGAACCATCAGCGACTCTATCGCTCCCTTCTTATTCTTAGACGGGAGGACTGTATTGTTTAATATAAGTTTCCAATTTAATAATCAGCAGAGATGATTCGACGATACATTTACCTAATGCTTGTAATGTTTTTGTGTTCATCGGTTTCTGCTGAAAAAGTACTGACGACTGCGCCATGCCAAAGAGGAAGTAAGTTCAAAGGTTTTTATTTATAAAAAGTCAGTGAAAAATGTAGTTAGAAAGAGGGAAATGTATTTTACATGTCGTGGAACAGTGTTTTTAATTTCGTGTACTTGAAATATGAATAGATTTCGGTTCCGCAAACTTACATGAAGTGAGAATTACACCTTGTCCTGAAGCAACCGCTCGTCGTCCGTGCATCCTTCGCAAAGGAACAAATGTCACCATTGAAATTGACTTCACTCCAAGTAATTTTTAAAATTTTCATCATTTGTTTATTTGCTTAAATCAAGAGTACTGTATGTTATTACTACAGAAAGTAAGGCTTTAGAGTTGAGATATTCTAAAATGTAAATATTTATATTTATTCTGATTTAACATGCTATAGAAAACAACTTCTTGGTAGGGTATTATATTTCTTTATCGCACTATGCCTATCGTATTTCTTACAACCGCTTACATGACTGTGCGAGCTATCTTTTGAAACTTAAATATTTCCAGTGTGATTAATCTATTTTAATCCATGTAATTTTCTATATTTTACCATAAGGAGGTAGCGATAACGTTGGAATCGAGGAGCACATTTATAAAACCAAAATTAATTCATTTTTTACCGTTTCTAGCGGTTGCTGCGAATAAAATTGTTAGCCGAGCATATTGGGCCAACAGAATGATCGAGCTTCCTCTACCGAATATGAACACAAATGCTTGCGAATTTATGCACTGCCCGGTGCAACCAAACCACCGTCAAACATTTCGCTACATCCTTCACGTCAACCAAAATTTTCCATCGGTATTTTTTTTCAAAATATTTCGAAGTACGATATACGTTTGATTCAACGGAATATATTTTTTCTATAGCGCCGCTATGACGTGAGATGGAAATTAACATCAACCCCCTTCAATTTCTGCCTCCAGTTTCCTATCCAAATTGTTAATTAGATAAAAGGCTATTTAAAATGAGGCGGAAAAGTGCCTTTCGACGAGTCATCACATTATACCAATCATGTAATACGACTGCAACAACTTTATCACAGATACTGGTACACATCTTTATAATCGTCATTCCATATCGACAGTCTGCAATGAACTTCAATTTCAATTTTATTACAACATCTATCTGTTTGAAGTTCCAATTTTTCAATACATACTTCATTGCTCTCTATTATATTTCTTTAAAATCGTAAATATCTGTCAACTATTTATTGTGAGCCCAGATGTAAAAGACATCTTTTTTTTAATGGGGTGAATCGTTAAAATTTTGACTTTCCATATTCGCACAGATACGCAATAAACCGATAATTATATAATCCCACGAAGTCCATTATCCTGAGCGCGGAGTATAGTAAAAATATGAAAGTGGCACTTCTTCGTGTGAAAAATTGATGATTAAAAATGATGAGAAAAACGTGAAAAAGTAACTTTTATTCCATTTTAAACCATCACCGAAGGACGGACTGATGGATGCATATCACATTCACACACTCAAGTCCAAAGGATTTTCGCTCCTAGCGCAATAGCTTCGAACTCGGCTGAAAAACAATGGCGGGAAGCGGACAGGATTCAAGTCAAAGTGCGCTTTGGTTGATTCAGCATGAAGGTACTTGGTTTCTACTGAATAGCGAATCCAGTGAAGAGCGCAGTGTTGCTTTTTATTTGCCGATCGGATTTCCAGTTCCTTTCAATGTAAAAAAAAAATAAATGAACAAAATGATTCGCAACATACAAAAAAAAATGCTTACCAAATAAAAAATTTGCTCTACGATTGGATTTTCTACCACTTGCTGCTCCGCTCTGCGTCCTCTTCTTGTTATGTGTTTTGCAGTAGGCAAAGGGGTTGCTCGCCTTTGTGTAAAAGTAACTTCTACAACATTTCCTTGGAGAGTATATTTGCCAAAAAGAATCCCAGGATGTCGGCCGCTACTTGGTTTCAACTGACCAATAACTGAAAGGAAATCATTAAAAGGTGAAAAATAAAATCGTTTAAAAAGTGAAAAGGTATGAAGTTGAAAATTTGTAACAGATAGGATATTTAAAGTAAATATTATTTAGCCACCAACTTGTTGATGGTAATTCAGAAGATGTCAACATCAAAGCGGACCGATCCGCAAAGAAGCGAAGAAATCTTGTTTAAAAACAAAACAGAAAAATTCCTTAAACCGAGGACATACTACATATCACACTTTTATAATGAACATACCTGAAATAGTTAATCAAATGCCATGGCTAGATAGCAAACAATTCAATAAGTAAATTTTTATTTCCATTACCCGAGAAAAGTGATAGCAAACCTGATAAGAAGTATCTTGAAAGCTGTTTTCTCCAGGACGAACGTAAGTCATCTTGCTAATGTAACATCCGTTAAACTGAAGACGAGGTCGAACTATAAACATGTGTCTCCAGTCACGGTAGAGACCTAAATTGCTTGGCATTCCACAGTTCCCATTCCAGATTCTATTATTTAAAATTAAGCCCGATTACTTATGTTATAAAAGTGATAATAATGACCAAACAGTCAGAATTTATTTAAAATAGCTTACCTGAGGCAAGCGAGCTTCCAAATTTCCCCTAAACGCGAGCAAACATAAAACCCTTTACACACCTGATAACAAGAATTAGAAACTAAATTCGAGCAACATATTTTTAAATCTTAATACCAGAGACACTTGTTCCAGGGATCGTAGGTCCAATTCCGACGAAACCACCCACTTAAGTAAGTAAATGATAACTTCACGCGGAAGCGCCGAAATATGCGTTCCCTATTAAGTCAAATATTCTCAAATTCTTACTCGCTTATTTTAAAACCACGGAAACGATTTAATTTGTCAAGGAAGTGAGAAATATTTCTAGTCCGCTAAAAACGTAGCGAAAGCTTACAGTGTGCTCTTCATCCTTTGGAAAACATAATCGTCCGCTTTGCTCAATAGCTCTTTGGAATTTTTCAAGAAGATTTGTGTCCACCTCCTCGCCCAAATGTTGACCGAGTCTAGATGCATCTGTCTGCTGGATATCTTTTGGAAGTCCTTCTTTTCCAGAAATATCTTTGGCACTTTTAGCTGTAAAATCATAAATTAAAGAACGAATTGAGAATAATTAAAACTTAATAATATTTTAGAAATTTTTTGAACAATCTTGTTTTCATACCTTCATTAATTTTCAGTTCATAAATCCGTTTTTCTATATCAGGATCAAGCTTAAATGCAGTTTTGTAGCACTTAATCGCCTAAAAATTAATTAAAATTTACGCTGTTGTCATGTTTCGTAAGAGGAATACTTTTTTTTCTTACGGTTGTCATCTCACCCAGCTTCTCATGATTGACACCTTTAAGGAACATTGAAGCTGCCTGTAAAGAAAAATATTTTAAAGTGAAAAGAAAATTAATTTGGTGACTTAAAGCAAATATAACTTAAGTCACAAAAACAGTGGTTTTCATATGTGTCTCAATATATAGTGGGATTTTGCACAGCTAGTGGACTGACTAAATATGTAAATTTCAAATTATAACTTTTCTTCTAAGTGAAGTTTTCTTACATCAGATGTTTCAGATACTTCAAACTCAAGAGCTTTACTACTGGATGGGCCATCATGCAATATGTCAGTATTATTGTTACCTATGGAAATAAAGAATTTTAAAATCAATAAATTTAAAGAATCAAGTCAAATTAATAGTTTAAATGTTTGATGTACTTTGATTTGACACAATTTCTTGCTGCCAACGCTTTCGGAAATCTTCCAAGTCATCATTCATATTGTTTGCAGCCTATAAATACAGAAAATGATTACATAAAAATTGGGGAGAAAAAGAGAATAAGAATAACTGGCTTACCATGATTTATTTGATTCCGGTAACAAGAAATGAAAATTTGTAGGAATATCAAAACTGGATCGAAAACTAGCAAGAAGGAACCATCAGTGTCTTCACACTCTGCAAAAGCGACCAGCCAAATTTTAAAGGAGGATTCTTTCTTCCTCCTTTTTCATATGTAACCTATAATTCAATAAACATACAATAATGCATTAACTAAATATGTAACTAAATTAAGTGTTATGAAACATACGTTTTGGAAGTTGGATCCACCGAAGGCCCATTATCGTGCCCTCTAACGAGCTAAGAAAAAACCTCACACTTGAAGAATAAACGACCGCAAGATGGCTTTCGAAGTTTTCTGAGAAGATTGTTTATCAAATTTTCAGTTTCACTTGTGCACTTGTCGAAAGAAATTCACCCGTATCTAAATATCTAATCAACCTTTCATTATATTCGTCATACTGTGAAACTGAAACCTCGTTATTTCAGAATTTAAATCAGACTCACTAACTAAACCCCACGAGAAGTATTAAGTGTTATTAAAACAAACTCCGGAAGCTCTAAAACAAAAGAAGACGAGCGAGAAATTTTCTGACCAAAAACCGAAAGTCACGGCTGAGTGGCTCACGTCATTGAGGATTTGAGAAATAGCCCTAGGCGACATTGGAGAAAGTTTCTCTGTCTTGCTTTCTAAAGACTTGTAGAAAAGAAAAATTCTTGTGCAATAGTATTTGAAGTTGCAGGTATTTTAATCTTCCTTAAATATTGTTTTAAGAATTTTACTTATTTCTTGGATTATTTTTGTTCACAATCATTTAATTTAATTGTATTACATTTAGAAATGGTTCAGAATATTATTGAACCAAGTGATGAGGATATCACTCAGCTCCAGCAAAGAGCTCTGAGTAAAGTAGAATCATTGGAAATTGGTATGAAAAGTTTGACAAAAAATTGTAGACACATAATTCCATTTTATCTAAATATATTTGCAGGCCAACAACCAGTAGGTCATCCAAAGGACATTGAAAGATTAAAAAATGATAAGAAATGGGTCAGGAGATTCCTATTGCATCATGAATTGGACAAAGAGAAGGCATTAAACATGATTATCGGAACCTTGAAATGGAGACTCAAATTTGGAGCTAATGGTAGTTGGAAATCTTAACTGGATTCTGTGTTATTCTCATTACATCTTTTTCAATTATTATTTAGACATTAACCATACAAATGTAAACATGCAAGTCATGTGCAGTGGTGGAATGTTCCCACACAGTAGAGACAAGGATGGGAAACTCATTTTTGTTATTAAAGTGAGACTCAATGTCAAAGGGATTGTTAAACCAGAGGATATACACAGAGCCTTGGGTAATGATAATTTGACTAGAACTGTTCAATTTTACTTCAGTTTATTAATTTCCTCTTATGCCAAATCCAGTCTATTGGTTCGATCGGCTTGAGAAGCAAGAGAAAGGAGACAAGATTTCAATATTCTTTGAAATGACAGGAGCCGGAATAAGCAATTTAGATATGGAGTTTGTTCAATATCTAATCGCTTTATTTCGTGATTACTATCCTTATTTTCTCAACTACATCATCGTATTTGAAATGTCTTGGATTCTCAATGGTAGGTTTGAATTACTTCTGTTCTAAGATTAAGTGAGAATGATTAAGTGAAAAATGATCTTAATATTTTCTTTATTTTTTTTCAATTAGCTGCTTGGAAAGTGGTCAAATCCTGGATGCCAGGAAAATCAGCGGATTTGGTGAAGTTTGTCAGCCGTTCAGACCTCAAGGATTTTGTTCCAGTCAATGAACAGTTGGTCGAATGGGGCGGCCAGATCAATTACCAATTTGTTTTTGAACCGGAATTTCTTCCTGCAACTGGGTCTGTTGCTATCAATGGCCAGCAGTACGATGATGCTCGTAAAAAGGTGAGAAAAAATTATATCTTATTTGTTTAGTTAATCTTAAAATTTTATTAGTTAAAAATTTTTTATTTGCTTTGGCACCGGATGATACTGATTAAATATGTTTTATTAGGTTCATTTTGCAGAGGATACTACTTCCGACTCAGGCTCGGTAGAGTCAACAGACGTCATGAAAAAACCACTTCCCGGTAATTGATCTTGAATTTCAATGCTGTTTTGCTTACACCATGACCTAATTTAAACGTTACAGGTCAGCTATTGCAGTTGCATCCTGCTGAAGAAATCATTTTCCGCCATGAAGAAGGTGAAACGACAGGCATGTTGACGGTGACCAATACGTCTGATTGCAAAGTAGCTTACAAAGTACGTTTCAATTCATTTTAATTATATTTGTTGAGAACTTTTAATGTATCTTGGAATTTTTACAGATCAAGACAACTTCTCCTGATAAATACCGCGTTCGTCCCAGTGCCGGGGTAATAAATGTTGGAGGAGTGCTGAATGTTACCGTCCATATCCAGTAATCAATGAAAAAAAAATATATATCTTATTCAAATAATTAAGAATTTTTTTTCATCTAGATCGGGCTACTCTGCTTCGCAATTGGTACGTGATAAATTTTTAGTCATGGCTTGCATTGTCGACGGTGAAACCTTGACCACCCAACAGTTGGCTGAAGTCTGGAAGGTATGGAATTATATTTACGTATAAAATTGGAACCTGTTTTTTAAATAACGTCAAATTACAGAAAACTGGGGAAACTTCTATTCAGCAGCATCGATTGCGCTGTTCTGTGGCGCCCAGCGATGCCAAGGACGATGAGTTTTCTGGCAATGCCAGTTTTGCTGCAACGATGAAAATTCTTCAAGAAATATCACCTCAAATTAATCAGCTGCTCAATGAGCAAGAAAGACTTACAAAACAGATGAAACAAATGAGATTACTCTTACTTCTAGCCCTTTTCCTTGCTATCGCACTTCCCTTTTACTTCATGAACTATCTTGAGAACGAAAGCGATGAGCAGCAGAGTTGTTCAATCTCGTCTTCCTCTCTTTAACAACTCGTACGGTACCGTGTGCTTTTTCTAGTACGATTCATCATATATCCGTGTTCATACGTGGCACCATATGGAGTAATTAATAGGTTGCGTTGTACGTTTGAAAAAAAAATTGTTGGCCTATCATCTAGTTTCTAGATACATAATCACTTTGGATATTTGGTTATAGGGAATTTGTGTAAATAAATACTTCATTTTGTGGGAATTGGATTTAAAATTCATTTTTTTATTCATAAAAATTTTATTGTTAGCCGTTTTCAACAATATATTTCAGCTGAGCAGTATTCATATTTGTTTGTTTTTCATTTTCAACTTATTCTTTATTTTGCTGGTGGATTAATATTATTCCGGCAAAAATCTCGCGCTCTTTCCACAACACGCCTGGATGGCACTAATCCGGAATGACAGAAACTAATTTGAATATGCTTCAAAGAAGGTGGCTATAATTTGTAGGAGTATTTGAGTACTTACACTGTATTAACTAAGAATCCCCACTGTCTTACAAGCACGGAAAATATAAAAAAAGTGAAACGAAGCGATATTGGAAAGGGAGAAAAATATGTATTTCGTCAACTGATACATTTGTTTGTCGTATTCAATGCATCTTTAACATATAAAATCATACCCAAGAAATCAACACCAAGTACTGCGTATATATATTAAAATTACTATGCACGGATATGAATATACAAAGTGCAACAGTTGAGAAGACGATTTTTTGAAAAAATCCGAAAAGAAAAAGAGACACAGTCTAAGACTAGTAATACATGTTTAAGTAGGACATCGCGAATGAATTAATAGTGCTCGTTCGGACACTTAAAAAAAAATAGGTTTCGTAATCGCGACAGAAAGAAAAAGGAGCGAATGGGTGGAATAATGAATAGCCACAATGCGCTTTCACTTATATACAACAAATGGGAGAATGAGAAATGGTTTCAAATATTCTACTGTTCCAGATATTTATGGACTGGTGGACGAATTACTGCTAGTCTTGGTCAAAGATGTCTGGGATGTCTGTGATGTATTTGAGACTTGAGAATCGTGTGAATCGCGTGCCTCCAGACCCAGCCGTCGCAAATGCTCTGGGCCTTTAAGTCCGCTGACCAAAGCGGTTCTGTAAGTTGACTGCCGTCTCTGTCCTGTAGAGCGGCAATACAAGATCCGGTGACGGATGGATCTAGCCACTTTGGGATTGCATGTGTAGGCCAGAAGGATGAAAACGCCTTGCAGTGAGCACAAAGCGACGAACACGTACCATAAAGGCATGAAATCCGCAGCACCGGCTATCAATCCAGCAATCCACGAAAGACCCATGATTAGAGCAAGGCGAATGTAGAGTCCCAGTTGCTTTCGGGTACCACCGTTTTGATTACTCGAAGTTGGCGATTTGGCTGTAGTGCTTCGGATCATATATGTTGAATTAATGAAGAGCAAAAGATTGACGAATAGGACAGCAGCCAAGGGAAGAGCAAAGTAGACAAGAATGGCTTTACGCTGGCCGAACCAGCAAACACTCTGTCCAAAATGTGGCCGATACTCGTTGGGTACCCAAGGAGATGATCCTACGTCAAGGTACTCAATGAGCACGGTAGATGATACGATCAGGCCTGGTACTATCCAAGCGTAAAGAGAGTACAATGTGAATTTTCCCCATTGCTGTCCAGAAGAAGAGCAGCGCAACTGAACTGTAGCTAACCGAATGGTTCGCCACACATCCCAAGCCAGGACAGATGTCCACCAAAAAGCTGATAAGAAGAAATAGTAGGTGGAGAGTGCTACACCGATGCAGGCATTCCCACCAACGGGCACGAACTGGGCAGCGATGAAAGAACCGTAAGCCGCAAAGAGGGCCAGCGAAAGTGAAGCCAAGTTTCGGCCAGATAAATTCCGTAGATCAGGACTGATCATGAAGGCGAGGAGATGTAAACCTAAGCAGAGTTCGGATAAACCTAAACCGGCTACCGTAACCCAGCCAAGGATTGGATCGAATTTCGAAACGGTGGTCGTTCCATGAGCGCAGATTAAAATGCTTCCATCTTTTTCTTCTTGAAATTGGCCTTCTACGAAGGTCTTGTTGTATGAAATGACAAATATAGTGTTGTTTTCTCGCCATTCAACTTCATCTGATGACAACGAGAATTTGGGACATGAAAGAAAGTCCATTTCGGCTGATTCATGTGTCTCATTGATGGGTTTAGATGTTGTCGTCTTTTCAGTTGTTTTTGTTGTCGGCCGTCTGGTTGAGATCGATTTGGAAGTAGTCGTTGACGGAAGGGTTGATGTCACCACATCAGGATCGTCGGGGAATTTAATAGAGTCGTGATCTGTAGTAGTATCAACAGGAGCGGGCGAAGATGGACTGTCGGTGGAAGAGGTGGTGGGAGAAGTAGATGAATCCAAATTCAAACAGCGTCCATCACGGTAGACCGATCCCGGTTGAGAACAGAACACCTGACGGCACTTTCGAGAGAATGGATCGTACAACTGTCCGTCGTAACATCTCTTTTGCTGGCCGACGACGCCACTTCCGTCGCTGTCTTTTAAATCGAATAAAAGTGCGAATGCGTTTGGGTTGAAATCCCGCTGCAAAGGCAACAACTGGCGGAAGGATATCGCAGTGGAATTGCATGAAAGATCCCACGGCTGAATTCCGTTACAAATGGCGCAGTGGACGTTGCGGTAGACTTCGAACGGTCGATAGACGAATGAAGTGTACGAACGACACTTTTCACGAACATCATCCTTTTCCCATGTAGGAGGGCAGTCATCCGTTGACAGCTGACACGGGCGTAAAAAAGGTTGCAAGTCATCCGGAAGAGATGGATCCACAAAACAAGAATGGAATCGTTCACCCTGTCCGTTGATATCCAAAGTAAGGCCCCACATTTTTTGCTCGCTATCCCATCTAATCTGTAATAGTTAATAAATGAAAATTGTTACATCTCTATTAAGAATTTTTTAAATGTATTTAATTGACTTACTTTGGATGCAAGATCCTCTTTTGTAGTTTTATTCATGAATGAATTGCCTGGCAGGATTGTGTCGCACTCGAGTCGAGGGTTCCTGAAATTGAATCAAAATATTAAATATTTAGAAAAAAATATATTTAAATAGATTAAGTTTTTACCAAAAACGTAAAGGAGATGATCGATGATTGACATCATGTCCGCTTGATGTTGCTCCTTCACGGTGACATATAGCACAATTCATGTTACGGTAGGTGACGCCACTGACCGTGCTGGTCACGGGCATGTGACCGATAGGATCGAGATGGATTTTCGCTTCAGTTGGTTCCAGCTCGCAGGCGAGAGCAACCTCCGGGTCCTTCCAATCTGCTGGACATTTGTTGACAACCCAATTTAAGTTGTACTGTTTAAACGGGAGGCAGCTGAAACGGGTAGCAGCCAAGGGTTGTTGATCGGCGGAAAACCGTTTGGAATCTGGGCAGCAGTCACCGTAAAGTGAACACAGCTCGTCACACAAGCAATTCCTCCGTTCGAAATCGGGAATGTCGCTGATCCGACTTGCCTGCAATATCAAGATTTGGTTTAATATATTAATTTATCATTTTAAAAAATTATTTGTTTACCTTATCTAACCGGCAGCTGTCCTTGGGAGGGCAAGATGCATTGAATGAAAGGATGTCATCTAAAACGGAAGAATGTGTGGCAATGATGATGTCATCCTGTTGCGCAAGTGCCGAGATGCAAGCGATGAGTAAAAAAGCGGTAACCGCAAGAAATGTCGGTGATCGTCCTCGTATTGGCCAGCTCATCTCATTCATTTTGAATGAAACAGTGGCAGAAGCACCAAGTCTAAATCAATTACACAATAGATTTCTTTAGTACTTCACCAACTCACAATCACAAACGAAATTCAAATTGAAAGTTTGTAGGTATTCAAATATCCAATGAGAAATAAACTGATGCAAACTGACAGTTGAATATTCCAACACTATATAAGTAAGAGACTGGGAAGAATCGACTGAACCGAGCAGCTGCCAGCGAACTAATAACAAACGTCCTTGCCCCAGTGCTTCTAGAAAGCCTCTTTCCTGGGTGGCGACCACGTCCGCCTGGCTCTTTCTGGTACCAAGAAGAGGTTGAGGGGAGGAGTCATAGCAGCTGTTTTGGAGTTTGCCCTGTACGTGCTACGTGGTGTGTGCTTTGCCTACTCTCTCTCTCTCTTCTATTTCACCATCAGGCCTCAACTCAGTAATGGCCTCCGGGGGGAAAAGTTTCTCAACAAGCCGGGACAGGAGAATTCCATGTGACCTACTTCACTTTCCCCTTGCTTTCTAACTAAAAACGCATTTCTTTCTCGTCCCTTTTAGTAATACTAATTTTTTTTTCTTAATCATTGATCCTTGCTTTCAATTTCAATAATATTAGCATTGACCTGATTAACAAGTTTGGTACGCAAATGAGCATTTTTTTTTCGTACCACCAGCATTTCCTCAAATTCTCAATTTGAATTTAAATAAATTTAGTCGTGATGGAAATGAGTTGCGTGTTTCATAAAAATTGAAAAATAGGATAAAGTCTTACACTTATTTAAAATGCAAACTCAGTTTCTTGAATGGTGAGAAAATACAAGAATGATAAGTGACCTTTTAGGCTGATGCAACCGGACGAGTCGTGAAATAGAAAGTGTAAGGGGGAGAATTGAATTGAGGTCATGTTCATTCCTTAAAATAGGGAATGGAGAGGAAAAGTTGAACAACATCCGGGATCTTTCGCTCTCCTCGAGCTGATCTCCCTCTGCAATGGAAAGTTGTCTTTCTCCCCTTCCTCTGGGTTTTCCCCTGCCAACTTGGCCCTAAATCCTGCGTTTCGGTATTCTCTTACAATAGAATGGTGGGTTTTCCCATTTTCCGTTTTCTTCAGAAATTTTAGTGGAAAAAGGCTAACAAGATAAGCAAATACAACCTTTACTCCCTTCTAATTGTGAAATAAGTAAAGGATTTATGTAAGCAAGAAAATGTTAAAATTTCGAAAGAAAATGGGATTTTGACCGATACCGTAATTGGTATACAGGAGCTAACACCTTCTGCTATCATTTTATTTAAATTCATCCAGATGTTTTTGAAGATACTCCCACACTCAGGAGGTTCGAGTTCTTGCAAAAAGAGATATGCGTGGTCATTGGAAACACATTGCACGTGACATGTGTTATCAAGATGGTCATATTTATAAAAGAAAAAGTTGAAAAAGAATCAGTCTGGAACTAATCATAAACCACGTATTTATGAGCCCTATAAGTAAACTTTCCAAATTTTCTTCACATTTGCGATCCATGCTAAGTTATTAAAATATTTTTTTTTAAACTAAAATTTAAAGGCTCGTATCTTTAAATTATCAATTTCCAGAAGTTATTGGATAAGCACTGACGTTAAAGAAATGAACATGCAACACACAGACTGGACTTCTCCGTCTGTGTGGAGCGTTGCGGTTATATACGGTACTGCCCAGTGATGTGAATGAACACGCAGGTAACTAACTTATTTTTTATAATTTTTCTTCGCATCAGTGATTTCAAATAGGAATATAAAATTTGGATGCAAGCCACTCGGGTTATGCAAATAGCTTTTTGCGTACATGTATAATCGAGGAATAATAAAAAGCAACCAGATATTATCTATTATAAAGTCGATCAACAACAACAAAAAACCAGTAGTTTGAGAGGCTACGTTGTTTTAAGTCGGGAATAATCAAATAATTAATGCGTACGTTACGCTTTTATAAAGAACCGTTAATTGACTGGGATTTGTTGAAAAACTTGTTTTTCCACACCTAAACATCGAAGGAAAGAGCTGGTTTATTATTAACATGCGTTTCACGCTATTGCCTATTGGTGAGAAGTTTATAGATAGGCCCAACAATCAATCTTAGACAAATGGTTTTTAGATAAAACCTTTTGACAATAAATAAAGTTTCCCTGAGGCAAGGAGATTCGACCCGTCTCGCGACGTCGTACAAATGTACCAAAATTTACTTGGCACATCATTTAGGACACCCCGATGTAGATTTGTAGGTCACAGCTACAGAAGGAGAAGAGAGAAAAAAGGTAGAGGTGAACGAACGTGAGGCGCATACCATTGACTCCCCGCGGAAATGGCACAAGCGCAAGCCAACCGCATCCAGTTAGTTCAGCTGCTGGCCTATTATTCACCCTCCTACAATTTTTTACTTGGTATTTCTTCCTTCTTTAAATCAATAGATCATCCCACTATCCATAACGGTTGACATCCAAGAAAACAGTTTTATAAGTTTGTTCTATAGTTCGATTTCTTAAAATTTAATATTCTTATCCATGTCAGGTAAAAGAGAGAGCTGGAAAAATATTGTTTTCCAAAAGAGTACAGCAAAATGAAAAGAATTTTGAAATAGAAAAGGTTGACACTTACCCTATAAACGTTTTACTCAATTTGTTGTTTGTATCACTCACGTTTAACGGTCTGTATAACTTCCGCAGTGAAAATAGAGACACATTAAAAAGTCAGACTTTGAGAGCACTATTAAGCACCAATAAATTGAATCCAAGATTGTAAACAAGGATTTTCAATAAACTCTGGAAAATACTAGTTATAATCGAATAACGACCGAGAGAAAAGGCTCCAAAAGTACGAATGTGATGACAACACGAACGGGACTGCACGAGGACGAACTTAGAAACAGTACTACTTGTTTGCTTGCGGCTGTGTGCTCGTTTCATACGAGTTTGACAGAGTACCGCTGCTCGTCGCTACAGCCACAGTCTGGTTGCTGGTTTAACCCAACAGCAGAAGGCGAGCAACGCTATATAGCTTCCGGTCGATGGCCTTAAACTAGACATTCACCGCCCACAAACTTCCCATCAATAATTGCATCGACAATATTGATTGTTTGGTACTATATGTACGCTTTTGAGTTTGAGGACATATTTGCAAATATAGTTGTAAAACTGATGGTATGTAAAAAGATTTCCATAAATGGAGAAAAAGTTGAAATTTCGTGCCACTGACTCCTCTAGGGAGGGAAGAGGAGGCATTACGTATTATAATAATTTCAAAACTAAATTTCATCAGTTTCATTACAAAAATCACTCACGGCATCGTCCGAACTTAATGTCACATTTGTGTTAGCGAAAGACGACAACTCTGATGAGTTATTTAGATTTGTTTACTCTTTTCCTAATGCAGTATTTTGAATGCATCGTTTAGCGCGATTTTTTTTTCTTCAGCGCTTCACTCGAGGCTGAATTTCAAATGACCAAACTACCGCTTAACCAATGATCGACAGTCCGTTGCTCTCCTTTCTAGGAGAATGTTTTCCATCCTATCCTACCTGTGCTTGATAACCAGGAAAATATACTTTAAATAAAATTACTACGGAATTAAATACTTAATTTCTGCATTTTTATTTGATTTTTATACCCATGGTTAATTTGTCACATGGCCGTTTAACTTTTCTTGAAATAAAAGCAACTGACTTCTACCCTTAAAATACCTAAGAATTACAACGAGAACCCAACTTTTCTTCGTGATTGATATTATGGTTCAAGTTTTGAGTTATGAAGAGATAAATGTTTCAGCATGATTTAACAACCAACTTGTTATCTGGCTTGACAGTTCCGCACCTCAAATTTTTCGTTTACGACCGCATAGGTGGAGATGGCTTCCCAAGCGAAGTGCTTTTACTAACTACTTAAGTTTACTCTCCGCTCCCCCCCCCCCTTTCATGAACATATAGGGTATTTTAATGATGATTTTATTTGCGACTTCGACGATGAGTCGATGACACACTATGCGATTTTAATTTGGCAGTTTCTAAAGCTCCTTAACAAGCACCACTGAAAAATTTCACCATATGGTTTCTTTATTTATTCCATATGACATGTTGTCGGTATGCATCAATGCACGTATAATATATTCTTAGAGGTTCCATTGAACGAAATCCACGAAAATTTTCAAATTTAGTAGTGTTTTTTTTTAAGACAGTATCGCATTACCTTTTTTTAAGATCATGATTAGGGATTAATGAGAAATTGTTAATCGTCGCTACAGTAGAGTTTGAAACTGAATTTTCAGTTGCGATTATCCTTTTATCCTTTTTTTTACACTTTTGAAAATTCTAAACGAAAATGTTCTTTCCCGACATCTGGCGGTCAAAAAATAACACATGTGAAATAATTTTTTTTTTTTAATCACAGCAGAATAAATAATAATAAATATACTTATCATAAATATGTTTTTCACGTAATTTTTAGAATATTTGAAATCTTTCGTTTTCGGCGATATGTGTTGAATGATCATGCTTTACGAAAAGAAGACTTCTCTAGCCTCTTAGCCGTAAACAGTTACAGAATGCCCTGGTTGACTTGCAGCGCCACAACTTTTCAAGTTGGAAACTTCGGTTTGGGCGTGCCGAACTGTCAATGCACATTCGCTCCCTAAGACCAACATTTCTTTTAAAATTTCCAAGTGAGAAGTGAATTGTTTCAAATGTTTTGATTCGTTTTATTTAGTGCCTCGAAAGGAACCATGTCTAATTACTTCCTCTCCGTCGCGTCTTTATTCCTTGTCGTGCTTTTGTTTGCCAACAATGTTAGCGGTCAATTTGAATGGCAGGGCAGGGACGAATATGATGCTCTTCGATACCAAATGGATTCTGTCACCGCCGACAACTGCCCTATAAAAAATGTCAATGAGCTGCACATGCCCGAGGATGCAGTATCCCACCTGCCTGACATCAAAGACATCAACATCAACCCTGTGTTTCCCAACAGAACTGCCTTGCTGCACCTGCACAACATGGCCTTGAATAGGGCCTTCTTCTGGAGCTACATTTTGCAAGCACGCTTCATCCGTCCTGCAACAAATGATACTTATGACCCCGGCATGATGTACTACTTTCTATCAACAGTGGCAGATGTGTCTTCAAATCCCAAGCTCAACAGTAGTGCTGTCTACTTCAGTCCCAACATGTCTTACACCTCATCATATCGCTCATTTTTCAACAAGACCCTTCCCCTCTTTGCTCCTCGAACCTACAGAGCAGATGACTACAATGATCCAATCCATTTGGAAAGATATTCCACTCTGAACATGTTTAATGTCAAGGATTTGGGTGCCATATCTAAAAACAGCAAGAGTGAAAATTATACAACTGACTACTACAGAATCAACAAGTGGTATCAAGCATGGCTCCCAGATCAAGTAGATGGGCGGCAAGATACGAAAACAACTTATCAAGTGAAAATTCGCTATGCTAACAATACCAACGAAACTTTTACATTCCACGGACCTCCTGGTGCAGATGAAGTTCCAGGACCTGTTAAATGGACTCAGCCTTACTTTGATTGCGGAAGATCAAATAAATGGGTAGTTGGAGCAGTGGTACCCATTGCAGACATTTTCCCTCGGCATACCGGTTTCCGTCATATTGAATATCCCACGTAAGAATTGATTACTTTTACTCATTTCTATTAAATTATATTATTAAACTTATATCTTAATAGGTACACTGCAGCAGCTGTAATGGAAATGGATATGGAAAGAATAGACATAAACCAATGTCCTAAAGGCCAAGGAAACGACGGTCCAAATCGATTTGCTGATACCGCAAGGTGTAAAGAAACCACAGAGGTACGCCATTTTCTCATGTAAATTGATCACGCGATAACCAATATATTATATTGAAACAGTGTGAACCTATACATGGCTACGGCTTTCGACGAGGAGGTTATCAATGCAGGTGTAAACCGGGTTATAGATTACCTAACACGGTTCGTCGACCATACTTGGGAGAAATCATTGAACGTGCCACTCGAGAACAGCACCGAGACAATTTTCAGTGTGACAGAATTGGATGTAAGAAATTTATTTTTATGTTCCTTTTGAACATTGGTTTAATTCAATTCTGGTTGCAGGGATTCAAAAGCAACCGGTCCAATGGGGACAGATGACTCCTTTGTTGCGAGCTCAATATCTCGAGCGCCATTTCAATTATATGAATTCCACCCGTGGCCCAAGCTCAACTCACACTAAAGCGAAAAATATTGATCAAATTTTAACATTCATTCGTTCTGTGACGGAAAATAACTGCAACAACAGGTTTCTTCCTATTTTATCTATTCAAATAATGTAGAATGAAATTCATTCCATATTTCTAATGCAGGAATCTCTTTGCCCCTGATGATTTGATATTGCACGGGGATATTGGATTCGGCGCCGAGCAACAGTTTGAAAATGAAGCTCGCCAGGCCCTTCGACTAGCCAACTTTTTGAGCGCATTTTTGCAGGTAAAATTATTTTTTAAAAGAATAATTTTGTCAACTTCTAAAACTTAACCACATTACTTCAGGTTGTAGACTCGACCGAAGTCTTCTCTGGTAATCGCATCGCTGACCGTCCGTTAACAGAAGATCAGCTTATGGCAGAAACACTTGCTTTAGTACTCGGAAATACCAAGATTTGGGCTGCTGGAGCGTTTTGGGAGCGGCGTAAATTTCCTAACCGCACCCTTTTTGCACCATATGCTTACAAGGAGCAACTCAACACGCGCAAATTCAAATTGGAAGATTTAGCTCGTCTCAACACTACTGGTATGTTCATTTGAACTCCAATTATTTGTGAGCTAGATTCATTTTTTTCTGATTTCGGCAGATGAACTATATTTGAACAAACCCTGGTACCAGCACCTCAAGTCACGGTGGTCAACCAACTTCGACGACTTGGAAAAGTACTACTTGAAAATCCGCATACGATCTGAAGAGTACGCTGACCATACTCAGAAATACGAGCACTTTCCCATATCCTACAAGTAAGGGTGTCTTCTTTATGATTTTCTGATAAATAAAAATATATTTATTAATCTTGTGCTACTTTTCTTAGGGCTGCTGAGCTTCGACATGGCTACTGGACTCGACCTTACTTTGATTGCAACGGATTCGTGAAAAAATGGGTTTCAACATATGCCGCTCCGTTCTTTGGCTGGGATTCTCTACGGTCCAAGCTTGAATTCAAAGGAGTTGTTACAGTTACCATGGATTTACAGACACTGGATATCAATCAGTGTGTGGGCAAATATCACACTCCTAATGCATTCAAGGAAACCAACAAATGTGACCTCAAAACCTCTTACGTAAGTCTTCGTCAAACTCTTTTATTTATACATTTTTACTTAACTTTTTTTCATTCATTTTAGTGTGTACCCATTTTGGGTCGAGGCTTTGACACGGGAGGATACAAGTGCGAATGCAAACAAGGCTACGAGTATCCTTTTGAAGATGCCATCACATACTTTGATGGGCAGCTCGTCGAGTCCGAGTTTCTTAATCTGGTTGCTAATCAAGCGACGCGCTATGACATGTACAAGTGCCGATTAGCAGGAGCTATAGCTAATAGCTCAACCTGGCCTTTGATTATCTCCCTGGCTGCTGTAGTAATGGTTGTTGCTTCCATGTTTGCTACCTAACCGTCCACACCACTTCTCATCACAAGATCTAATCGAGGAAATCATGGAGAATCTCATAGATCGTAGTTTTGTATTTTATTGACTATTTTTCTCGTGCAACCTTATTCCGTCCATTATGAGGCCATTGATTTAGATGTGTTGACACGTTCTTTCAAAAGCAATTTGTACGAACAATCGGGTTAGTTTTTTCCAACATTTTTTGCCCTCCTGGAGATGGTATATGCATCCATTGTTTGTCATGTTTTTCTAAAAAAAATACATTCCTAAAGCAATATCATATGACTTAATTATTGCAAACGTAGAAATCACTCTTATTTAGTGCAATTTATTCAACTCTATGCTTCTCTATTCATACTTTTCTGCTTTTGTAAATGTGTGATGTTATAAGACTTATTTTATATTTTTGATCATCGATAGCTTGTATGTTCGATACGAAGTACTCTATGGAAACGGTATATGCGTGGTTTCGTAAATTAAAGGGAGAGGGGGGGGGGTGGGAACCGGAAGCTATTATATATGGATTTATAAATAGACTTGAAAGGATGTAGTATTGCCATGACAACGTCCTAACAGGTCCGCCTTTGCCCCATTGAGTTCTCGTAGGTTAGTGCTGATAACAATGCTTCCGAAACATCGCAACAAATTTTCGAGTAAAAAAAGTGCAGCGAAAAATGAAGTGAAGTCTTCCTCGAGCCGATTTTCAGCCAATGGTCCACAAGATTTCGGTCTCACTGGTTCAAATATGAACATCAACATTCGCTTAGGATCGAATCGAACCCTCGAAAAGAACAAGCAGCCTTCCATGTTGACTGCTTGTAAGTCGGAAGATTGTTTAAATAAACCCATCGATAACTGTGATGGAGCGACTGCAACAGCAACTGCTAGGATGATCATGTCAGACCGACCTGCTACCGCTGGATACAGCTTATCAAAGTAAGTCATATATTTAGTTGATCCTATTTAATGAGAAACATGAACGGCGGTACATAATGTACCCTTTATCATTATTAGTGCATTTTTTTTAAACATAAATTTGTATTTGTACTTTCCGCATCCGATAGCTATACCATGCTGAAAGAAGATTAATTATAATATAGTGTGCCTTTGTATTTAAAGATTAAAGGGCGTTAAGTGCGGCAGAAGAATTAGATCATACGTTAATATAGCGTACCCACGCAGAGTAATTTTTCACAGTAGTTTCATGTAAACAAATTGAGTGATGTGTTGAAATCGCAACAGTTAGGTTAATATAAAGTTGTCTAATGTAAGGAATAAAAAGTAAATACTGTGTCCAAGAACCGATTATTATTATTTTCTTAATAGAAACATAACCGAAACATTTTTTTAGTAGGAGGAGTCAGTTTTCCCATGATCCACGACGCCGGAGTACCATATGTCGTTCATCTATGGCTCGAGAATACAACGACGGAAACCATCAGATGAAGTCCAAAGCAAGTAGGGACTGCTGGGATCGACCGACGAGCTCTCAATCAAATAACGGATGGTCTAGTAGCGTCGACAGTGAACTCGCTACCGTAGGGAGCTTCGAGACAGGAAGCAGCAGCTTAGACGATAAACAGTCCTTTGCTGTTTTTGGCAGCATCTCTTTCGATAGCCGTGAGAATCTGGCTCATGGAAACGAGTTAACGGATAGAGTTATGAAAAATCCCGATGTCACTTCTGTCCCATCAGTCCCTGCTGGTGCCACAGCAAACTCATTTACAGGGATCCATGAAAATTCCGCTCTAAATGGGGCTCATTCTGGACGATCAGCCAACACTCGCGCTCACTTCCAATCATCTCTTCATCATCATTTTGAAGACATAAGTGAGAATGGAAGTCGAGACAGCAGTAAAGCAGATGACGATTCATCTAAAGGGCCTTTACTATCGGAATCATCCGTTATTGCTAGTAATATTCGTGAAAGGAAAGGTGCATCGTCCTCGAACAAGTATCAGAAGCAACCTACTGCCACAAACTCACAAGAAGCCAACTCGGACCAGGCTACTGACCATGCCAAAGATAATTCTAGATCAGCACCTTCCTCAAAGTACGCTAGGATAGTGTCCGTGGATGAACCGCACCATCAAAGCTCAGATAAGACAATTGATTCAACAGCCAACGAATTTCTTCAATCGATGAACGATACGGCGGATGAAGTTAGTAGCGTCCACACTGCAATAGAGGAGCGCGAAACTATTGAAAAACCGGCAGCGGCATCAGCAAACAGTCCCCGACAACAACAGTCTTGCCAATCCTGCAGCGATGATCAAAATAAAGATTCGAATCAAGAAGAAGCCAAGATGAAAAACAAAAGAGGTCCAGACACGATGCTTTCCGAAATTTTAAATTTCTTGGATGGTACCAACAATCAGACAGCAGCTGTGAACTCACCGTTGCCACTGATCAACTCCGAGACTGAATCGAATTTAGGCGGCTTCCGAGGAGGTGAAGCTCGGCCTGGAGTCGGAAGCGAAAATATCAACAAACTGCGGAATATGTCTAAAACGGAACTCTCCGAGGAAGTCCTCAGTCTTCAAATGCTTGTGCAAGATAAAGATAACAAATTGGTTATGATGGAAAGGTAAAACTTATCTTCTTCTTTTCACTCGGGTTACTGATAATTATTTCTTGTCTTATATTTATTTATGCATTTAGAGCCTTGCAACACCAAAGGGAGTTACTAGCCAGAAGTGTGAAGACAACTCAGCGTGAAATGAACTTGCGTTGCAAGACCCAGAGAGAAGAATATGAGACGACGCTTAATAGGCACGTACACTTTATCCAGCAGCTGGTCGAAGAAAAAAAGAAGTTAGCCGAAAAGTGTGAGACCCTTGTCTCCGAAATGAGGCAACAAAATTCCAGGTAAACTCTAAAGGTAGAATGACACGGCTATTATCGCCCTTTCTAACTTTTGATTTTGTAGAGCGGAATACGAGAGAAGAATCAGCGAAGAGCGACATAACACAGAAATTCGGAGATTGAAACAGGTTCAATAATAATCCATTAAGTAATATAGCAAACTTTATTACAAGTATTTTTTTTTTATGGATGAAGTCTTTTGGGAAAGACCATCGATTCCATCAAGAAAAATGGGTAGCAGATCAAACGGGAAAAATTCGGGAAGCAACTGCAAGAGGTTTAGAGCCCGAACTTCGCCGATTGGTAACAAAAATTTATCAAATGTACTAAAAACTCTGGTCACACTAACAAGTTACCCATGTGATGTATTCGATTTTCTAAGATGGGACAACATCAGATTGAGTTACAGAGCTTGCGATCAATTCATCAGGAAGAGCTCATCCGCGTAGAGCAAGCACAAATCAGCAAATCGGTACAACAGCTGAATTCTTTGCGTGAACGAATGGAAACCGATCGAGAAGAAGCTTGTGCCAAGGAACGCGAAATGATGCGAATAAAGTATAGCAAGCAATTGGATGAAGTTGAAGCCCATCACGCAGCAAAATATCAGCGCTTGCAAGTAGGCTCAAAACTTTTAGATTTTCCGCTACCTGTACACCGTAGATATAAACGCAACGCAATTTATTTTGTTAAAAGGCAGAGATGGATCGAGAAAGGAAACGTTGGCTGGAAGAAGAGTCTCGAAACAAGATGCAAGAGGAGGAGAATATGAGAAGCCATGAGGAGAGATGGAGCAGGGAAAGAAAGGCAGCTCAACAATTGTTTCACGCTGAAATTGAAACATTAAAGCAGCAGCATGCCGAACACCTTAATTTACTTCGCCAAAAATGGGACGAGGATAAGAAGGAGGAATTGGCTGCCCTTCGACATTCTTTGGAAGTCAAGTTCAACGAAAAGGAACGACTCTTAGTAGACACACAGCGGAAAGAGAGAGAAGAAGATGCGCACAATTTTTCTCGGCACTTGTCCGAGGAAGTCAAGCGACAACATGTAAAACTAAATTATAACAACGTTTCGTTTAATTAGTGCTTGGTACGATTTGAATTATTCATCAAAATATGCTCTCTAATTGTGCTACCATAGGAGGAATGGAAAGTGATGTCAGAGCAGCAGCTGCAGCGGATTCGGGATAAGCATGCAGAAGAAGTTGAGCTTTTGGATCAGTCTGAAAAGGAATTGCGCAACAAACTAGTAAAAACTTAACTGTTATTAATTGTTTTGTCAAGTTGAGACTAAACTGAGTTTTGTTTGTTCTTTTTATAAAGTTGGAAACGCGCCGCTTTTTAACCGACAGAGACGAAGAACTAGCGAGTTTAAGATTGACTCTATTTCAGCACGGTAATTATACCTCTCACTCTCTATTACCTCTAAAAGTCATATTATAATGTTACTGTTTTTCAATAGTGAAAGAGAATGGCGATGTCAAAAAGACACTCGAACAATTTTCAGCGGAGCGTTCCGATTTGCGTAACGTGCTTCAAAAAGAAATGGAAAACGAATTTCGTCAGCAGGAACTCGAAAAACGACAACTTCACGAAGAGTTTATGAATTTCAAATCCGAGTCCCGTATGGAAATAAATAAGAAGAATCTTGAAATCGCTCAAATGTCGGCCTCACATGAAAAAATGTTGGCAGACATTCACGAAAAGGTGCGAGTTTTACTCATTTGAAATTTTAAAGTAAATTTACCAATTAAATTTTGAATTGACCAATTTAGGTGAAGAACGCGGTTTCGAAAAAAGATGAAACCGTTGCCCAAATGCAAGAGAAACTAAAAATTGCTCTAGCTCGTTGTCAGCATTTGGAAGAGTTGCTTGATCGACAGAGTCGAGATTTACTCGGAAGGAAACATTTTAATTAGTGTACCGCAATCATATCTATTTTTCTTATTGAATTCAGTGGTATTAGTGTTGTGTTTCGGCTCGAACCGTCGCTGCTTGTAGTCTGTGAAGTAGGTATTATCGCAGTATTATACTTAATCAGCCTATTAATTTTTTTTTCTTGCGATCGTCTAGTTCATTATTTTGTGTAAATTCGCTTTCAAGCTTTCTGCTAAAAGAAATGATCTACTTTTATCTGCCTTCGTATTTTTAGTTTGTGCGCTGAAAATGACTGTGCACGACAGTTTCATTTGAATGGTAGTCTGATTGATCTAGAAATCGCGTTGCTGGTCAAATCAAAGCTCAAGCTTTTGATGGAGGACCCTTGTTGAAAATTACTTTTCAATGAGCGACTTGCATGATAGAGAGGGAACCTTTTGAGTTTTAAGTTATGGTCTTTCATAGGGCCACTCCTAATTATTGCCATAAAGAATATCGAAGTCTAGGAATGCAGGGGCTTGAATAAAAGAAATTGAAAAGAAGAAAACACAAGTAAGAAGGATTTGATTTAATTACAATTAACATGTCTTAGTTACTTCATACACAAATTCCAATCGAAAATAGATTGTTTGGTAGCTTCCCCTCACACTGAAAATGCAAACAAGGACAAGGTCTTTAGGGACGCCAAGTAAGACTTTGAAACAAAAGCTTTCATCGGTCTACTCTACACAGGGTCTATATCGGTTTCATGCTCTGTTGTTGAAGTCTCCGATAAATCAACGTGAAGCCGCTTGCTACCCACGGTTCCGACATTTGATTCACATTCAGTTCCGGAAGAAAGGGTATCACCACTAGGACGACACGAGACCGAGGAGGTAAGTGGATTCTCTTCTGAATCTGTTCGGCTGGCACTCCGTTTACGGGAATTGGCATTTACAAGTGGAGATGTGTTGGAATCGGATTGTTCTCTACTTTTATCCATCATTTCTCCTTCACATGCCACCTTAATGTCAGTTGTCGACACTTGGTTCAGAGGATCAGCGATGTTTGAACTTTGATCTTTGCCTGACACCGACTGGTTCACTGAGTCTCCAAAACTGTTGAGGTGGCTATTGGATGTAGTGGGACTCGACACAGTATCTGATTGCTGGTTTTGGGACTTTTCGTCCTGATGGTCATCCAGTGGAACATCCATTCTAGAGGGAGAATCACGCTGTCGGTTCGACTCGAGGGTAGCGCAATTATCGTTATTAACTGAAGTTTCACAATTTTTTGTCCGTAGTGTTTCCGAAAGCTCATCACATTGATTCAATTCAACATTAGGCAAACGACCAGAAAAAGTCTTAGACCGATCAGAAGCATCGATTTTTACGTGATTGCTGGTGTTGGCTTCATAAGGACCGCTTTTTTCTCTGCTAGCTTCATTATCGCTTGCTTCAGTGCCTCCATTAAGAACGTCCGATTTACAAAGTAATCCGTCACCATCAGAACAATGATTTGAATCGTGTTCCGTAGACATTCGTGTCGGTGAACCTGTTTGGAGGAGATTAAATTGAGGTGATTCGAACTTGAAAGATTATGAGAAATAGTTTAATGTACCTGAACAATTCTCAGCCTCCAAAGAAGATGGAATGATGGTGGAATGGTGTAGACCACCATTAAGGATTCGAGTTACCCGTGGTTCAACACCAGAAGTACTTTCGTTTACATTCGAGTTCAAATGGACATTTTCACAACTGATAGAGTTGTCTTCTGGATTGCTTCTAGCGTTACGGAGGATGTCATTCTCTTTTTGAACGGTGGCCAACTGTTCCCTGGATTGGCGCAATTGCTGTTGGAGAAAGTAGATGGTGGACTGCATTCCTTCAACATCTTCGTCAAGTTCCAATAAAAACTCGTCAAGTTCTAAAAGCACAAAATAAAAATACGTCATTAAATTACAAAATTTTCTGTTTAATAAATGAAGTTATATGAAGAAAAACCCCATTCATTAATGTATGGAGAAAATGCATTTTACAAAATTTTAATTGCATTTATAAAATTCTATTGTTCCATAACATTAGTAATTGGATGCCCAAGTAAGAAATTTAATGTCAAATTACATAAAAACTGTACCTGATTGCGATTTTTTCATTTCTTCACTGAAATTTCGTTGAAGTGCCAATTCACCCTCGAGTTTAGCTAGTCTACCAGATGATATCATTCGTCCTAAATCTTCATTCTCTTGATATAACAGTCGACATTTGGCCATGAGTCGCTTTCCAGTGTTGCTAAAAACAATGCGCAAATTTAATTCAAGTTAATTCTCCATAGTTAAGTACAGCCATAGCTGTAAGAAACTCTGAGATTTGTCTACTTAAGCTTTTACACAATAAAAAAAAATATATTATTTACCATACAAATTACAACTAGATAGATGAAGGAGATCGAATATGCTACCTATCTGGTGTGAATTTCCAGGCACTGAGCTCATTTTGGGTCTCCTCCAAAGAAAATTTTGCCTTCTCGAGTTCTTGACGCAAATTTTGAATCAGAACATTAACAGCAGGGTCCATTAATGATGAGCGTAGTGACGCTGAACTAGCAATTTGGGAAGCTTTCAATTCTTGGATCTGTACCTGAATTATATATATTCAGAATTCTAATATTTTTCTTTTCTTTAAGGAAAATTTTGAATAAAAAGCTTCAAGGCTTTAGAACATCCAATCTTCAATTTAAAAAAACTTACCAAAAGATCCTGAGTTTCTTGCTCTTTCAGGCTTAGTTTCATTAATAAAAAATTTTCTCTCTTGACTGATTCTAAGGATGGTTTTGATTTCTCTTCCTGATCTTGTGCAAGTGAAGCTATATGAAGGTGACATACAAGAATACCATAAGTTTCACATATGAAATTATGAAAAAGAAAATAATTACATGTGTGTGAACCCAACATTAGCTGAGACTCGATCCAATTTATGTAAGCTTCCTGCTTCAACCAATTCTGAAGTAGTTGATCTTTATCCATGTTATCTATTTCCTCTGTAGAGAGAAACACTCTGGTAGGGTTACCTTCATTCCTTTCTCCCATGTTGACAACAGGGAAATGAAGATTGTTTTTTAAATGGATCAATGGGATCAAACCCGTTTAAGGCTTTCTTTAGATTTAGCTCAGTGGAAAGCCAACGAGGTAAAAATGGACGCACTAGATCGAAAATCAACCAGTATCTGTAGTAAATAATAAACAGGATATGAGGATATAAACATTAAAAAAATCATAGCATGTGATGTACCTGAAGAACACACGTCACTAACAAATAAACTAAAGCCCAAACACTCTAAGTGCGTTTGGTGGAAGTTTTATGAGGTAAGCCTTCTCCACGGATAAATTAGAATCACTATCTTGATCACCAAATTCACTACTTTTAAAT
This sequence comes from Chydorus sphaericus, assembly GCA_030141595.1. Taxonomy (NCBI): domain Eukaryota; kingdom Metazoa; phylum Arthropoda; class Branchiopoda; order Diplostraca; family Chydoridae; genus Chydorus; species Chydorus sphaericus. Next base: position 8,352,200 of record CM057927.1, on the reverse strand, counting down.
TAATCCCGATGGAAATGCGGTAACATAATCACAAGCCTTTTGCCAATCACCCGTCTGTCTGTCTTGCGCAGGTAATCATGTGTACTAGCGCAGGACCACCCGTATCATTGAACAAGGCTACGAACCTGCTACCTACTAATGACAATCGCTCCCCCTAGATTCGTTCTCTTTGCATTAAAATAGTACTGTACATCCAATTGAGGAGAATTTATGTCAAAACAAGGTTATTTTAGGTAAATTAAAATTAGATAAAGTTATATTCCGTTACAACAGTCTTAATAACTTTGTTTTATCACATAGGGAGCCACTGTCGGCACTGTACCCCAAGAGAACGGGGACAGCCCATTTCAGACGCTATTCTAGCTTCAGTACAGCCTTGGTGTTGTAGTATATTGAACCAGGATTCGTTAAAGAAGGCCGTGTCCCGTGATAGTTAGTAAACTTTCTCGACTAACAATTGACAATTTTATCCGTTTCAATTATTTCTATCTGTGTGTTTTTACACGGAGACGGGTGTTACGTCTCATACTATTAAGTTTTTGAACGTTTCGCGTTTCTAGTGTGATATTTCTTAAATATTGGTATGACGAAAAACGAATGAAGCCACAGGGGAAAAATCAGTGCATGTTTTTTTTTCTTTCACGAGCTTGTGATTTTTGTCGATATCCTTAATGTGATTTATCCATACCTTTACACTCGTTTACTTCTATGTTGCTGAAAACTCTCTCTTGGCTTCTAGCTTATCAGTTCTGTTAGTAAAAGGTAAGTTATATGCCCACAACAGATTACCTACTTATTACCTGCATTTTTTATATCAGCTAATATACCCCACCCTTTTCTTTTAACACAGTAGTGGTTTGTTTGTTCATTCATTATTAACTTGAGTGAACTTTGGGACTTCATTTTGAGATCGGAACACATTTTAATATGAGGGAAACTTAGGCATGGGTTTACTCAGGCTAGTAAAATATCGGTGATCCATGTTTGACTCTTGGAGATATTGGTTTTATGCTGGTTTTATGTGGACCAGTATTGATCTCTCACCAAGAAAAAAGAAACTGCAGCAGAAGTATAAACAAATAGTTATACAGATCAAATCTAAGTTTTTCTAACTACTTTGCCCAGTTATAATAATAGTTTAAAAAAACACAAAAAAACTAAAGCTCTATTTTTTTATGAATTAACTACACTCAATTTCATCTGCTAAAATATTTACTTATTTTACAGTATGCCTCACGTAACGAGAAAATGGGAAGTCTACCCCGGGCGCAATAGATTTTGCTGTGAAGGGCGGATAATGATGGCGAGGCAAATCGGAATATTTTTCGTCACAGTTGGACTGATATTTGCGACGAGCTGCATATTCTTCATTTTTGAGTATAGCACATTTATTTTATTATTATTATTTTCTGACACTGGTTTAATCATGTTACATTTTACAGTTGCCCGTATCTTTCCGAAAATATTACTCCTGCAATTCCTATCATCGGGGCATTACTATTTTGTTTCGTTTTGGCCACTTTGTTTCGTACGTCCTTCTCCGATCCAGGCGTTATTCCTCGAGCTACTCAAGATGAAGCTGCAGATATCGAGAAACAAATTGGTAAAGCTTAAATTTGGCTTTTGACATCTGTTCAAGATTAAGAAATTAACTGTGTATTGTTGATTAGAAGTTCCAAACAGCCCTAATAGCCCAACCTATCGACCACCGCCCCGAACTAAGGAAGTCGTTGTTTGTGGACAAGTTGTGAAGCTAAAATACTGCTTCACGTGCAAAATATTCAGACCTCCGGTATACTTGAAATTATCATTCATGTGATAATTCGCATTAAATGATCATATTTTTTTTTATTTGGAAAATAGCGCGCTTCACACTGCAGTATCTGCGACAACTGTGTTGGTAAGTTGACGTTTCTTATACAAAATCTATTTTGGTATGTTTGTTACGATTACGACTTCTCATTTTTTTTCTTTTGATACTTTATATGGATGTAGTATTGTATGGAAAGAAAAGTCGTTATCGTTCACTCACATATTTTTAATAATTATTTTCTCTCAACAGAGGGATTCGATCATCACTGCCCCTGGATCGGAAACTGTGTTGGACGGAGAAACTACCGATATTTTTATTCATTTATTGTCTCCCTTGCGTTTTTGTGTGTTTTCATCTTTGCTTGTGCCGTTACCCACCTCGTTTTGCGTAAGTTCTCGGTATAAAATTATTTTTAAAGTTACTCAATCATTTTAGATATTTTTTATTTTGAAGTCACTCGAGAAAACATGCCGTTTGTAGACGCCATCAAGGAATCCCCCGCCAGTGTCATTGTGGCTGTCATCTGCTTTTTCAGTGTTTGGAGTGTGCTGGGTTTAGCCGGATTCCATACTTACCTCACGACTTCAAATCAAACCACCAACGAAGATGTAATTTCTACTGATTTTAAAATATTTCATTTGCTATTGATGTAAACTAAATTATCTTTTAAAATATTTTTCTAGATTAAAGGTTCGTTCACCGCCAAACGTGGACAAGAAAAAGTGAATCCGTATAGCAAAGGAGGAGTTTGTGCCAATTGTCTTTTCATTTTATGCGGCCCAATGCCACCCAGTTTCATAGGTAAGTAATTTGCCCCGTTTATCTTACTATTTATTAAACGCTTTGTTTTTCTCTCAACAGATAGGCGTGGAATAGTTACACCGGGACACTCGGTTACGACACCACAGGGTCAAGTAAGTCCTTAAATAAATACCATCATTTGCGGCGTCGTCTAATCATACGGCGTCATCTTTAGAGTACTTCGGGACTCACGGGAAGACAAGGATCCAGTCAAGTGCAGTTGACGAGTCGTGGAAATGGATTCGTCACTGTTAGCGTGCCGAGCGTCTCGAAGAAAAAGCAAGCACCTACTAATGGTACGTTTCAAGATTTTGTTTTTGACCACTGTTTCATTTGTAATCACCATTTTTCTCACAACTTATTCCATGCTTCTGTTTCAAAAGTATGAAGTAAGCCAGTAAGGTAATAATCATTCAATCATCTCCTACTGCATTACTTTTTAAAGAGTAACATACCTTTTTTTCATCGTGTTACTTCTCGGTACTTGTTACCATTGTTAGTATTGTGAGATGACCCGAGTAGCTTGCACCTAGATATTCCTGCAGTTGGCCTCAATAATAATAATTTATTTCATTTTTAGGTGAGCCCAACCAGTGTGAAGGAGATAATAAGGAGGTTGTCTCCTTACAGCCCTTGTCAACCCTCTCTGCCAGTAGTCTGCAATTGCTTCACGAAAGAACCATGATCAATACGGAGTTGGATCTAGACTCGCTTGACGATTCAGCTTCATCCATCCCTCTTCATTTGCATTTAGAATCCGCCAGTGTAACGAGCAGCCAGACTGGGCTTCTTCATCCACCTGCTGTTCGAACTCATATTTCCTCTTAGTACCTATATTATATTTCGTATTCCGCCACTCTTTTTTCTTCACAAGTCAGTCATCGTTTAAATGAATCAATTAACGAATCGGACAACCGGCTAGCCAAAACTAACTGGACTCTTAAAAATATATATTATCTTTGTTGCACAACTTGCGACATCCATGTCCTTGATTTCCATTCAACCTTTTTCGGGGATTTGTGTATTATATGTACTATGATTTGAAAGAAAAAAGAAATAATATTAACTGGTTGTTACTTGTCGTTGTCTACGAATCGGCTGTACTATATGTGTTCTATGATGTCGAGTATCTGATACCGGATATATTGGATTGTCTCAATTCCATGGAAACAAAACTAGGAAATGTATCATATGCGCTCACTTTGAGTTTTCGTATTCTTCCGTGTGTTCCTGTCATTCGAAACTGAACCAATAAAACATCTTAAATGTAAACCATCAGTTGTACTGAACGAGAATAGTGTTAGTTAGATATTTCGCCTGTTTTCAAAATGATTCAATAATATTTATTAACCTACTCCTTCTAAAAAGTTCGAAGAAAACTATTTTCTCCGGTGCGCAATGAGATGGAATACTGAGTTAAAATTAGAAAGCAACCTAACAACCTTTGGTGCGAAATGTTGAAGGTAAGTAACAGACAAAGCAATTAAAAAGTGAGTAGTTGTGTACTCAAATAAATTCATATTCCCGTGTCGCTATGTATATATATCATACTATCATTCGACTTAGGAAGAAAATTGCTTTCACGTCAGAGCTCCAAGTTCCAACAGTATATGTGCATTATATTATTATGGCACAACATAAATCTACAATTTTGCCAAAAAAAAAAACTCAAAAAGATCAATTGAGCCTACGTATGTCTCAAGTTTCAGTTAACTGAGCACCAAACTTCTACTTATACACAATGTATGTATATGTTTGTTTATAGGTTTATTTCAGTATAGAATGAGTTATACGATATTCGATAATGATAATAAAACAATAAGTTCTGAAAACCAAACCAAAAAGACGACTGTTTGGTGCTCATAAATATGGCCGTGCAAAGGACGATGAGGAAATATACGCTTTCATTCAACCTTAACTAGATAATAATCTTTCGTAGGACTATTTTTACGTGAATCGTAGTTTTGAAAAATTACAGGCTAATAGAAAATATCATACAGTAATTTCGTGAGGATTCGCATTTCGTTGACGGCCAGTGCTTGATGTGTTTTTCATCCGCACCCCTTGTTGAGATGGGTATTGCTCTGGCAAGTATACATGTTCTTTTTGGTGAGAATCAATGGAATGATCCATAGCATCTGTTTGCTCTTCCTCATGATGCGGATTGATAGTCGGATTAACAAGATCGCAAAGGGAATGATGAGAGTGCAGGCTACAGTGGAGTGATTTTGAAAGGCAGTACGGGGGTCGACTGATGCGACGATCATTTGTGAAGAACTGCTCAGTTTCTATTGTGGTCGTTCCCTGGTCGTTGCTTGAGAGAATGATGATGTTGCAACATTGCACTCTGATGATGTTGTGACATTAGAGATCGTACGAGTAAGATCGATTACATCGTTACTCCTACATAACGTGGCAAGATTGTCCGTCACTTCTTCGTTTAGGTCTTGATGTTGTTGCCAGTTTTCCCAATGACCAAAAGGGTTACTAAATATTTCTGAATCAGGATCTTTTCTAAAACAGTCTGTAACTTTGTCCATCAGAGCTTGTTGCGTCATTGAAGTACCCCCTTCACGAACAGAATCCGTTATTGATCCGTGTTGGAAATTACATTTATTCCGTGGCGGTGGTGGATGTGGTGAGGTTACCGATCTCAACTTGAGATTGTCTGAGTTGATAGTGATGGATGCTGACTCATAATGGGGGCTCAAAAAAGCCGGCTGCTGTTGTGGGTCAAATTTATTTTTGTTTATGCTGCTTCCTCCGTTGAGCTGTGATGAGGACGTTGTTGGTATCAATAATACTGATGATCGTCTTCTTAAGGTGCAGAAACAGGCGATAACAGCCAAATTCAAAATTAAAAGAATGGAATCCAGTAGCCACAATGATTATCAGCATATTGGTATAGGACCAGAGCGAAGATAATGGAAGTGACGGATGTGTGGCATTTCCAATATTACTCCCTACGCTAACACTGTTGTGATTAGGTACCGGCACTCCGATGCCAACTACTGTGTCAGCACTGTTGTTCAATAACTGAGTGGCGACGGCTGTATATGGCGGCTGTTGAGTTGGGCATTCGGACGATGACAATGTAGCACTTTCAGTCGATTTATCAGACCCCAATACTTCATCTCCAGAACCCTTTTCTTCACCCGTCGCAGTTTTCTTTTCTACGATGCTGCCACCAGCTTCACCTCTAACTGGAACGGGTGAAGTAATTTTCGCGTAGGGTCGCAACAAACCTGTGACACACAGGAAAAACGTGATGTTAAAGTGTAAGCTATTATGTTAGTGATACTGTAATATGAAAACTGATATCATCAATTAACTCTTACCCTCGTACTCATCTCCTTTTATGGACACATCAGGTTTCATGTGATGATGTGTCATAAGTACACCCTGTTTTTTTTAATGATAAAAAATATAATAAATAGTTTATTGAGGTAGTAGTTGATAGAGTTAATGGGTAATGAAAGGTCATATAGATTCCCATCAATAGCGCCATTGTTTAAAAACCTAAAACCATTTAGTACCACCATGGCGTACCTCTTCTCCTGGTTGATGAAGTTGTGGTAAGTAAACGGAGCCAAACGGACATTTTATGGCTCCGATAATGCGATCGAACCCGCGAGCGTAGTCCTATTCAGTTGAGAAAGTAAGCTCACAAATAATTTACTTTTTTCAATTGATTTTCGCTTTTTAAACTCACCAATGCTGAGATATTTCTGTTCAGCCAATGTATACCGATCCCAAAAGACCATACCATTGCTACCTTTATCGTCCTTATAGTGCCCACCGTGCTCATTAGGATCCCTTAATAAATAAATAAAAAATAAAAAAATAAAAGGTATGTAAGCAAACGATCCTTTTCTATGAGACCTAATATTTACGAATATTGCATCCTCATTAGTTGCAAGGCCTTTATATATAGTCTACACATCTATTTTATTACTTTTTATAGAAGTGGTTGACCTTTCGAGCTACAGTTCGCTTAGAATTCAAGCGCTTTCGGTTTTAAAACATTTTAGCCCGAAGCTAAGTTTTACATGAAGAAACTTACCCAGCAAAGCAAAATCCAGCAACATATGCAATCAACTGCTCTGAGATTTCTACTTCTTCTTTTAATGATCCATTTGGCAAAGTAGGATTGGTCGGCCCCATTAGAGATAGCCCTAAGAGATAAAAGACTCCGTCGGTATGAAAGCTGCCCGCCAGGTCCTCGGACAAAGGTCCATTGCCAACTACTTGAGATTCAGTATGGAGCTGCTGTTGTTGTTGGTTGTGATGCTGGTTCATTCCCAAGTTTCCTGGCGTAGAAATGAGAGTATTCGAAGGATAATTGAGATGATAGAGGAAAGTGCGTCCAGTTCCCAGGCCTGCGTGGTAGCGCAGCAACTCCATTAATGGAGATACGACAAGTCCGTCGCTTAGGGCCTAAATCAATCAGTTATAATAGAGAAAACAAAATTGCTTTAAACTTATACAGTTATTTTGACAGAAAAGTTTTTTAAAGAGAATAGTTCACTTAGAATTTTTGTCACACAAAGTCACTGTCGTTGAAACTTGTCACTTCCCTTAAACCAATTCCTAATTGAATAAGATTGATTTTTACTCTTGTTTTTATTGTGACATGTATACGTAAATATATATTGGGCATGTAAAAGTGTTTTAACACTTAAAACTATCCTTTCTTGGGTAGACTTCTTTAATGGTAATTACAAGTTGCTATTACATGTACGCATTATGAATAATCAAAGTTACGATTAATTCAATCAAATCTGAAAATAATAATACTTTTGAGGTATGGTCCCACCTGGTATATATTTCGTTTCACGGCAGCAGAATTGTCCTTCGAAGGGAGCTCCCAATCCATATACTCATTGCGTAATACGGCAAAGATTTCGTTGTTATGATACTGGTAAATGTTGCGCACCATTGTTCGGAGGATGGCATCTCGTCGTTCTTCATTAATGGGGACTCCAATCGGACGACTCGCATGTCCAGGTAAATTCCGATCCGTTTCATAATTGGCCAGACCCACCTGCAAATTTACAGTAAGGAATTCAATTTATTGGAATACCTTCTATTCCTTAACTTGCTTTTCAGACGAGTAAAATGGAATGGCGAGTCGTAAGCTATTCATTACTAGTTAGAATAATTTATAACGATAGTTTTCTGCACTTAAGACACAGAAGGATTCCGAGAATCCGAGTGCACGTACTAACAAATTCACTTACTAAAACATCACAGTCGGGAAAAGATACGGCCTTTGATCGACTCATTATGTCACGAAGTAACGTTCCAGTTTCCAGAGACGGATGCGGCGAGTGGTACCCTTTGGTCGATGCTGTCGCTGGCGTAGTCGCCATAGGAAAGGATCCCTCGAGAAAAGGGGCAAAAAAGGGCACGAAATGTGGACTTGGAAAGCTTGTCATCTTTAGCAGATCTTCCAAAGGTAATTTTCGTAGACATGGAGCAAGATCATATCGAGCAGCACTTGAGTCTGAAACTGGATCCCAACAACCGGCCAAAGCAGCCACTTGCTTGGCGGATGTCTTCCGGATGAGGTTGAATAGACGCTGGGCCTAGGGATGAGCCACCTAGTAGAATTGCACCTTGGAATAAACCTAAAAAATCATTAAAAAAATAATTAGTGTATTCGCAAAGATTCAAAATCGATTTGTGTCTGAAATTCTAATTCACATACTAGCTTTCTGTCTTAGTCAGACTATATATGAATGCATCATCTGCATCAGTATGGTACTGCATCGGAAGGAAGAGTAGACTAATGATGTCATTAAAACATCAAATGAACTAAGAATTGGATGATGAAGGACCATCCATATTCTGTTGGAATGATTTATGCGCAAGACCAAGAAATTGGAATATTTCGTGACATTTTATAAATTACGAAGCAGTAGCTTCCTACGCAATAATTCATGAAAATTTGAAAGCCTAAGTAGGACCTTGAATGCCAAGCTGTCAGAACATAACATTTTATCACTTGAAAGTTGCTGCCTGAGATACGAAACTCTTGTTGATAAGTATCAAACATCCCAGCTACAAATAGGGCTGGCGGCATTGAACTTAAAATTTGACCCGTGGCAGCAAGTTCCTCACAAAGATTTTATGTATAGCCCACAACATTGAATGGGCCATTCATAGCGATCTCGAAGAAACTGTTTCAATTTTCAACGCAGGCATACCTTTGGCAACCGGTGAGAGCATAAGAAGGTTTACAAGAGCTGCTCCGTAACCGATGCCGATCAATGTTAGACGCCCAGGATCACCTCCAAAAGCCGGAGCATTTGATCGTAACCAGTGAAGGGCAGCTACCACGTCCAACATTCCGTAGTTCCCTTGAGGGTTATCCCTAGGACTCGTCTTAAGAAATCCTAAGTTCATGGAAATAAAACAGGAAGCAGAAAAAAAAATTATCATGATCGGAAGTCTACCGAATGAACATATAGATAAGTATATGTAAGTACGGAGGCACATCATAAGAAATTTATAACTTATTAAAAATTAATCCATAAGCTTGCTACTGAGTTATTGATCTTCCCAGGGTTTTTTATTGATATGCTCATTGTATTTATTTCGTCATTGATGAATAAGCTCAGTTCCAATCGTTCAATTCTTAATTCATAAAAATTATCTGAACTAATTTTATTTCGATCAAATAAAGTGCTGATTTCCACATACTTTTTTTTTACCACGTTTTGTTTCGTTATTATTGTTATTCTAAGATGCGTAGGTATACCATTAGTATTTAAACGGTATACTAATATATATTTCAATTTTCAATCATTTTAATGGCTTCAGAGAACCTTTTTCTATTTTTGTTCCATATACTTAAGTCCATAGGGAATTCGTGACTGCTATGAATCTTGTCCTCCTACAAATCTACATATGAAGAAAGCGAATACTAAACTAGCCGCTATGAAATAACAAAACTTTTAGTGCCCATAAAATTCAAAATGGAGAGAAAAGATAAGAGAGAGACGAAAGAAACTTGCCAAGAACGCCAATCCTAAAATTAACGGTGGCCACCATGAGCCGACCTCGAGATGCCAAGACAGACGCATCAATAAAATTCGCTCCACTTTGATACCAAGAAATGGCTTCCACCAGCACCACAACTGGAGGCTTTTCTGTTTCAACTGAATGGCCACCTGAAAAAAAATAAACCATGATTAAGGAAATTAATATATTTACATCATCGCATTATTTCTAAAACTATATACTTTGTTACTACGTAAACATGCGTTTGAATATGCACACTGAGGAGCTGTTCGTCTTTAGGTAAAAAAAAACGAATGAAATAGGCCTACCAGTAGCAACAGCAGTTCTACTAGCATCACTTGCTTTGGCATCATCTGGTACACTTGTATAAAAATATGGATAGCGATACATATATAGTAAATCTTGCTTATTTTAGGACATAATAACTGAGAATACTGTTTTATTTGAAGTCCAAATATTACCAAATAGCATCGAGTTATGCTACGAACAAAGGATATTTTTTTTGTTCCAAACTTAAGAACCTTATTGTTACGGTTTAGTTCGTTGATATTTTCACTTCTCTAAGTGCTGCTCTGTTTATAGAAGTAAGCTGCTTATCGATGCATAGGACGACTATACTGTAGTCCCATGTACCCTTCTTTCCTCCACCTAGTACTACTGTATTTCATCCAGTGCCATTTGTTTCAGTACTGTAAACCAATCTTCTTTGCCTTGCTCAATTTCATTGATCTCTTTCTCACGGTATTAGGACGTTCCGAGATAAGAGCTCGAGAGGTACTCACATCTTGCTCTATGTATTTTCGTTTCATTCATTGGGGAAAGAAGGGCCTAACATGTTGACTGACGAGTAAGCCGTGCGACTGCAGCAGTTAAGTGTGCCTTCTCCAGTTTATAAAGAGATTGTAATTGTTACGTGTTGCCTCATTTTGTTTTATCAATCGAGTTAGGTGTGCTTCAAGAAAACAGCTTTCAGCAATCCTTTTTGTTACTTATTTGGTCAAACATACGCAAACTCTAGCAATTTAATTTTGTCATCTAAAATATATTTTTATGAACATGCATATAATACAATATAATCTTTATGCAGTACACTTTCAAATGTAAAAAAAAAAATCAAGAAATTTTTATTGCTTCGATTCGATCGCTACCGCGTCATCAGATCCGCAGCGGAGTCAGTGCGAGTAGGTATAGATTCCCTTTTATTTTATTTCCTATATAGAACATAGATTGTTGTATAAAGTCTCAGTTCTGACATCCTTTAAGGGATGGTTTCAGGGCTTCGTCGGCTTTGTCAGTTTTATTTATTGCCTTTGGCGGGATTCCGCGATCGTGATCTTGAATTGTTCCCGGTACCATCACCTCACTTTTAAACTGTTTACTCGATTCTTCCACTATTATTCTTATCGGATTGGTTAGTGGTAACTTAAAATTCCTTCTCTCTTTTTTTTTTTGGCTTGATAGCGAGCTCCCCATGAGAGTTTGATTCATCCTCCGCACTCTCCCCATTTTTATCCTATATCTTTCTAAGTTGTGTGGGTTGCTAGTTTCTGGTTGCACGATTGCTCGATAGTGCTTGAGTGAATACATCTCCGTGGTATTGCATCCACCAGCTTACACTGTGTAGCTGTGGTGGAGTTTCCGCATTAATCCGCATGGAAACGAAGCCAACGCAGTACGGTACCGTACGTAAGTATCAGTTCTCGAAGTCGCATACTCACAGAAATCGATTAGATGTAGAAAGGTATATGTGGAAATCGACTTTTCTCATGCAATTCTGTGCGGTACCAAAATCAAATCCCTTTGATACGATTTCTATTCCTTCTTTCCCATCGAGTGCTATTGTTGTTGCTTTCTTTACGTAGTTCTACAAACAATTTTTTTCAACATCAAAGCGAAAATGTGTGAGTGAACTGACGCCATGAGATTTACTGACAAAATATTTTTGAGGCATCCTAGAATTACGCGACGAAGAAATGGTGTTATTATTTATTTTATAGTATTACTATTCAAAATGTCTCACTAATCCATTTATGTAACCTCGCACGAGAGCGTTAATGCGTTCTTTGACGACTTTGATGATACATACCATTGAATTAATTCCGGGAGGAAGATACTTGAAAAAATCCTGATAATTCTAATCCTCTTACAGGCGGAAATTTTAATTTGACTACAGAAATTTTAGTTTAAAATCCTCTTTTGAATTGTGAAATCCTCTTATAGATTTGATTAATTGCAAATTAGATCATGTATAACTCAACAAGTCATCAGACACTGCCCAACTGAGTTAGTACCTTATTGGTCGGAAAGTTTCCATATTCCATTGGACTAGTACTGAACCAATAACGCTCCGATATGACTCCTACCACTAGTCGACTGTATATTCCCCCCCCCCCCCCCCCCAGTAAGTTTCATGAAATTATAATACTTCACCTATTTATGAATAATATTTCCATACTAAGCTGTTTCATAGTAAAATACCAGGAATACCGACAATACCGTAGTCTCGTGAAGAGAAACGTCGAAAATTCCGCACATAGTGATGCACGCGAGCTATGTGCGGCAAGGCAGGACGAGTACGTTACGCACATCCTATTCCTAATTATTATGCTAATGTACTATATGATAAATGTCCCTACTCTATTGTCAATGTTTATGGAAGGATTGTAGTAAGAATGTCTGGTCAACTGGTTGCGAACTTATTAGACTATGAATCTACTATTATGAGTTTATGACCGCTCTACAAGCTTTTAAATTGACAGTCGCTAATCATATAAAATGAACGATGCCATGCAAAAAAAGTTTATGCAGATATTGTGAATTATTGACATACCAATAGTGGGATAGAAAATGTTGAGATAAAGGCAATCTTCGTCGTCAGTGTTGTTTGAGACAAGGGATTTCGTCCAGTATCGTTGCTGATCCCGTTGTTCCTGTGATTGATGCTGTTGAGGACAAGAGGGGCCCACTTTGTCAGCCACTTTAATCCCATCCCACGGACTGGGTGTTAGAGGAGGCATAAACCGAAGGCCGTTGATAGGAGGAGTAGCATAGGGAACACCAAGAAACTTTTCGACGGGATGTAGCCCTGCATAGGAACCCCCTTGATGATGAGCAAAGTGATCGACTACTCCTCTCAGAGCACCATAATCTGTTTGAACAATCCGTTGACTGATGCTGATTGTTGATGCAGATGCTGCTAAAGCACCATTCAAGACCGTATACAGGGATGAGCATGCCAAGTGGGTGAGCATGATTAAGCTTATTGATGACAATAGTGAGCGCTTCAAGTGGGCCGTGTACATATTGGTTCTCAACTTTCCTTGCTGAGCCCGTTTCCCCGTCATTTTAATGATGACTGGAATCGTTACGATGAAGTTTCTTTATTCTTCGAAACGCTGATGGAACTTGCATCGTACAGATAACGAACAAAGAAGCTCTAGGCCAGAACTTCATTTTAAGGTAACAACAGCCTAAGGTGGACCTAACTTCAGTGTTATGTTGCTGTAGGAAACAATCTGTAATGAGTAAAGAAAGAAGTTTAGTTGATAATAGCTATTGTAGACAGTAAAGGAGTATTTATTTATATTGATTATCGCTAATGTTTATTTTCTGGCTTCTTTTCGACTAAGCTTAATTGGCGGACTGATACATAGGTCTACAACTGAGAAGCAGCAGTATGCCCTAGGGACTAATTTACTGTTTATTAAATGATCCTTTTTCTTTATAGAAACAGATAAAACTTGAGGGGCACCCATGAAGCTATTCAACACCTACATGGACCGATATCATTCTAAATAAAAATGTTTTTAAAACGAAAAAATAAGCTTTGAAACTTGAGTAGATACCCAGTTCCCTAGGCGGAATCAATGAAAGTCCTCTTTGTAATTCAATATCTAATACCACGCTAATAAGCTTTACAATAACTATTCATTACTGCTATAGTATCGAAACGAGGAGCGCAATGAAAGAGCTTAGAGGCCGTGTATTGGTTTGTAGCATGCAAAATGTTGTATCAAAGATATTAGGATTGTATAACGTAGCATTTTTGAGGCCAACCGCCAAATAGCGGAGGAGAGTCAGGCATTTCTCCTAGCTGCATTAAAAGTGGCAGCCTCGGCTCTACACTTATCCGTTCTGCACAAAGAGGAAGAGAAGAGCCCACAGAGAAACGGAGGCAGTCGCAGGAGCGAAAGATCGATAGTGCAGCAGCTGAACATCTCGTCATTCTGCTCGCTGAGACGAAAGAGACCGAATATAGCGACTCATAGGTCCACAACGATATAGCTCTCTTCTAAACCCCAAATTCTCAGCGACTTCCTTTTGTATTATTTTATTTATGTCAAGTTTCGTTCAGTTCAAATCTTCTCAGTCGAACAGCTAGCACTTGCTAGAAGCAAACGACACATGATCTATCCTCTATGATATCGTCTTCACCTCAAGGGAATCATCGTCAATTCAATATGTCTTATTTGAACTGTGTGTAAACCCAGAATTGAGAGCAATTTAACAAGGCCGATAAACCAAGGATACGAATACTCACGAAGATTCCCTCAGGTGTTGGAGGCAAACATTGAAGATAGCAGGAGACCTCGCACTACTGTATTGCCCGACTTCACTGCAAACGGAAGTATGTCTCTCTTGGGATCCGACGACGTCACAGCGACTTTGGAAACTGTGCAGTGCAACATTCCACAGCGCACATTGTTAAAAAAAAAAAATCTAGCAGTGTTTAATATTGGTCCGAAACAACCCACCACAGGAATAGAGTAGTTGCACTTTACATTTTTTATTGAAAGATAAAAGAGCACGTCCAACTCCGGGAAATCTCCAACTATTTTCTTATTCTCCTTTCTGTGCGTAAAAGTATTTTGTAAACGAGTAGAACGTGTGGAGTAGTGTAGTATAAAAAAAAGGACGAAACCACTGATTACGAGCGTGCGCTCTCGGCGCTCGCTAGAGCACAACTGGTGGACCAACCCAGGAGCAGGCAGCAGCAGCTAGTGGACTCGATCTTATGCGACATCAGCTCTTTCACTCTCGTACTGCAGCACTCCACCCATTCAGCCCTCAATGCTCGCACTGTACGTCACAAGTCTCACAACTCTCCACAGCAGCAAGAAAAATTGTCATAGTAGATGCTGGTAGATGCGTGGTGGGCGTCCTGTGGCCCCCCGTTGATGTAGGATTGCCACGAAGGTTATGTAGACTTTCGCTGCTATTTTTTGGAATAGCCGTCTAACTATGTTTCAGCAGAGGGAGAATAAATAGTCTTTCGTTCGTTTGTATTTCACTTTCCTGGTTTCCACCCACAGCAAGACATAGGGATCCTTCTTTTTCCCTCATGTTATTGATTCACATTTTGTTTAGAGCTCCAGGCTTTTTTTGCGCCCACATTTCGCCATTTCTTTTCACAGACAAAAAGAGTAATTGGAGCATTGTTCCTTACTCCTCAGTACATGTTAACTGTTAAGGGGATGTGGGAGACAAAGATCAAAGGAAATGTTGCCGCATTTGTAATTGAAATTTGTAGTGACTGGTGCAGCTGACCCATAAAAAATGCGCTTTCTTGAAAATAAGATTTGCTGACTAAAAAAGTATCTACAGGATTTGATTTATTACCTTGCGACTGTTATAAAACAACGTATTTTTGTATTGATTTCAATTTATATCACGGTAGCTACTGTATATTACGGTTGTTGATTGATTGGATTCAACGGACTGGACATTAATTATTTGTCGGGGCTCATCGCGAAGGATTATCCTATAATAATGATTGATCTTCTTGCTTTCCAATATGAAAAGTTAAACATACTAATTTACAATTTATAATCCTACGAGCTAAATTACTATGTTCCCGGTCCTAATAAAAGACCAACGATGGCAATAATTGAAATCCAGTTTTTTTTCGCTATCACAGAAAATAGTGATAATAAAGTCGTTGGTACGTCATAGGAAAAAACGCGGGTGAATTGAGTTTTGAACATTGTTAATGAGCGCCCTCTTTGAAATAGCTTTGGAGGTTTGCATTTTGCCAAAAACAAGTCGGTTCTTCAATCCAAAAGTCGTTATTAGTTTCGAATGGCTCGATGCTTTGATCTTCTGAAAATATGTTCATTTCGAATCGAGTCCATTCGAAGTATCTGAAGAGCTGAAACTGGAGAAAACCATTACTGGTTCAGAAATACCCATTGAACTCCAAACGTTCAATTTTCTGTGTGATAAAACACTGACACGCTCCCTATGGGATTGGCTAGGACGCTAGGGGAATCTTTGTAATCCTGAGTTTGGTTCCAAACTAAAAAGTGCTCACTGTCTGATACCTAGGAGACTGTCCAACGGACCATGGTTACCTAATATGATCGAGTTCAGTGCTCTGGAAAACTGAAAATCACTATCAACTGTGTGTCAATAGTATAACGACAAGCGCAGTAACATCAGTTTGATTAAGTACCGTGATAGCTTGGTATTACTACAAATCTTCAATTGTTTTAAAATGAAATCCACATGCAAAACCAAAATGCCACCTGCTTCAATTTTGAATAATAGATTGCTAAGGCCAATGATAATAGTAAACTAACAACCGCATAGTAAACACAAAGGAAATTTCGTGAGAATACTATTTAGCTTTATATTGATGGGCACCTTCACATGGAAATTTTCAATTGAATATTACGGACAGCAAAGCATGAAGTGAATAAAGCTTAAAAGATGTTTGCAGAATTGGTGAGAAAGTTTGAGGCACAGATGTTACCCTTCTTCTGGGATTTCCATTTTTCAAACTAGGCACCCTTCAAGAACTTATTCTCTTCAAACTCTGAAATGCATTTGAATATTCAGAATGCATTCATAATTGTGCAGCACAAATCGAGTAGTTGGAGATATTCATCAGCCCCTTCCGTCAGACGATGTTCACATATCTTAAAAGGAAGGAATTGTAAATAAATTGTTTCTAATAAGCGGGAATGATGTATATTACCGCTATTTTCTCGCTTATGACGCTTTTCTGTCTAGCAGTCAGATCTTCAGTGAAGACAACACGCTCATGTAACTGAGTCAAAAGCTGAGAAGCTGAATATCCTTCAGCGGCAAAGCTGTTCATATACGACTCCATGGTATCGTAGACATTGGTTCGACATTTTCCCAACAACCCTTCAATCCAATGGCTAGGAACTCGCTAATATAAAATAAAAAAATAGAAATGATGAAAAATAATCTTAAAAATTAATCAACGAATAAATATGTGATTATCAACTACATACTCCAGTTATCTCATTGATGTCTTCAACAGTAACGGAAGTTTCAGTTTTCAAATTTGCAGTGGACTGAAGAAAGGTAATGGCCCTTCGCAAGTCTCCATCCGAAGCTATGCCATGACATATAACAATTAAAAATAATTAACTCAAATTAACGTTAGTTAACGAAACAATTAAAAAGCATACCTTCAATAAGAGCTTCGAGAGCTTCTCCGTCACAACACACATTCTCTTTAACGCAAATTTCTTGCAACCTTCCAACAAGTATCCCACGAGCTAGAAGAAAAATTAACAAATAAATAAGTAATAAATTTTACTGCAGGAAAACACATAGAAAAATCGTAATTAAGATAGAAGAGAAAATGTTCAATTCGATGTATACATTACTTACTGAGTGGCTTAAACCTGAATTTTGAGCATCTACAGGGACCAAATAAAAGTTTCTTTAAACCTCAAGTTCAATTGAAGTGCTAAACAAAAAATACCTTGATGTCAACGGCTCAATAATACGGCTGACATAGTTGCAGATGAGACAAAACCTAGTGGATCGTGTTTCCCTTTCCATCGTCCTTCTAAGCGCTGCTTGGGCAGCACCTGTCATGGAGTCTGCTTCATCCAGTATAACTATCTTAAAAGGGGGACAACTTCTTCCACTAATAAAAAATAAATTAAAAATGAAAGCATGAAGTTTAATTTTAAATAGTTGATAAAGAAGCCCTCCATAGTTTCATTACAGTGAGAAGAAAAACTATACTTTTAAAATATTTACTTACTCTGGCCTGCTTGCACTCACAGTTCTCTGAGAAAAGTTTTTAACTTTTTCCCGGATAACTTGAATTCCTCTTTCATCAGATGCATTCAATTCTAAAACTCTGATTACAAATCATGATTAGAAAGTTTAATAATATAAAAAAAAAATTAATGAAATGAAGCTTTCAAAAATACCTTTCTCTGTAGAGATCTCCAAACAACTCTCTAGCAGCAGCTAGGATTGTTGAGGTTTTTCCTGTTCCAGGTGGTCCATAAAAGAGCAAATTGGGCAAATCTGCTCCTTGTAGTGATTTTCGTAGCACAGCAACAACTTCCTCTTGAAAGGCAACTTCATCAATTGTCCTTGGACGACTTCAATGACAATAATCATTTAAGATGTTACCATAATTTGGATAATAATAAATCTATCTTTCTTACTATTTTTCGACCCAAGGGACCAAAGTTTTCCGTTCCTTCGTTTGAGATTGTGAAGCATTTGATGTTATGTCTCCAGTTTCTCTCTTATGAGAAAGCTTTCCAGTTTTTAAGAAACCTTCCATTCTTTAATTTCTATGAAAATATTATGAAGAACTTTCACAGAAAAATATAAGCCGATAAAACAAACAAAAGTACTATTATGATTGCTGTATAATAGGGACCTGTCAATTACTTAATGTGCCAGGACTGGAAATTAGCTGGTCTGCTCGGCTCTGTTTGTGCAAGAATCGGCGGTAAAAGTTGAAGCTAGTATTAGGAAACCTCTTGGGTACTGCCGTACTGTCAGTCTGTCACCGTGATTTACTTTTCTTGGCAACAACTTCCAACAATGTTAACGGTGTACACCGCACTCTAGCGGAGAATATTGGCTGTATAAAAATATTTTACTTTTCAGCTTATGTAAAGTTCACAACGTACCAATAACTCAATATGCTTGTGGCACGGCATATACCAAATGGTTGATACGATGAAGCGTACTTTTACCAGTTTAATGAAAAACAAATTTCAGTTCGGTATTATCATCAGCACAATCGTGGTTTCGATAAATAAGTTAGTATTATACCCTTTTTAAACAATATTTTTTCCAGCAAGCCGTGTCAAAGGATTTCAGTTCGATAGATCAATGGATGGTATTTTGGTCAACTTAAAATGCAGCCTGATCCATCCGGAGGAATCCATCATTATTGAACTACTTTCGGAAAATCCTTGCACAGTTTACGCAGTCAAAGAAAGTGTAATGCGCTAACTTTTCCACAAAAACTGGAATATGGTTCTGTTAATAATATCGGTAAAAAGAAAGTTAAATAAAGTAAGCAATCACTTTTTTTAATCCCTGTAAAAAGTGTGCGCCAAATATCTTTGTATCTTAAAAATGATAATTAGTCCAAAGTAGACTCTGAGTGAATCTCTTTGCTTAGATTGGTGATATAATAGGGGTTTATTTAGGCTTGGCTGGACTGAGTGAGAGATGTTGACTAAGGACGGTTATGGTCTTGGAGAGAACTGTATTTTGCCTGCTTAGAATAACACTCTCCCGCGATTCACATTATAACAATGAGCGTGAGTCCGGGGCTAGAGGAGCTCCCGCCCTACTTGATTCCCATCTTAGATCTTACTGGGCATTATAATTGGATATCGCTTATAGTCATACTTGAATACTTAGTATCATAAGCTGGCAAAGTTATAAGTGTATAAACCCCCCATGCTTTCATGCTCTGCCGTACAATGAGAACAATTCTTTCTGCATTATATCGGCTGATTTTGTTTCTCTTTTTAGAAAAAGGCACTGAGCCTAAAATAAGTCGTTACCTTAAAAAAGGAATGAAAGATATTATTCAATAGAGAGGATCTGTGATTACCATTTTAGATGACAAATCCTTAGCGAGGATTAAATCTTAACACACATATAATCTTTTATTTCTAATTCCGGCTTAAGCTGAAAACTTATTTATACAGGGATAGATAGGATGGGAAGATCTGCCACTATGGATAAGGCACTGTGGTAAAGTTGCTTCGTATTGATCGCTTTCGTGTTTCAGTATCAAACTCTCCGTATCCTATTTTCTTAACGAGCGGACTCACTGATCCTTTTACTCCTCTCTGCTACTCCCAATAAAACTACTGTCGTTCGCTACCATAGGAGACAAATTACTTATAAACTAACCACATTATTGAGACCTAATGTAAAACACTTCAAACAACAACAAAAAAAACCTATGCATCTCTAACGGGGAAAACGTAGATAAAGTCCTCCTCGTATTTTAAAAAAGAAAACACTTTTAAAAAGTACGCATTATCTATCTTTAGAATGAAAACGAATCGATTCGTTCGATGGATCATTTGATCAATTCATCTACGATTTTACGAGTGGAAACTTAAAAACTAGTCCTATTTGAAAAAAAGAAAAGGAGTTCCAAGCGAGTTCTTTTTCAACTTAGGCAATAAATATTGTTGAATGTCGTTGGGCGGAAAATTTAAATAATTTACAATACAATTTAAAAAAAATTAGCAGAGATCTTAAGATGTAATTTTCTTTGCTTCATCTTGTCTTATTATTATAATTTCAACTTTAAACCGAATTGATATTTTTACAGTTTGAATATTTCCGTTCGTCTTTAGTGCGGTGAATTATTGTTTCGATTTCGTTGTTTGGTTTCTCTGGGTTGCTCAATGTGTTGCAAATGCTTCATTCAAGATAAGTTGTCGGAAATAGGTGAACCGCAAAAAAGAACGTAACAGTTGAAGTGAATGCGACTTAAAATTCAAATCGAATTGTCCAATTTTTCGTTATTATACATCAGGAGTAGTTAGAAAAAATGGAATAACAGCAATAAAGTTTGTCTTTTTCACACTGATTCCCCATTTTTAAAACTATCCAAGAGAACCGACGTATTCAAGTAGGTGCGCGTATACGGATGCATATGCCTATTATGCTAATTCTTGCAGGTAACCTATATCTATTTATGTAAATCCAGTATTGTTTTATACAAAATGTTTTACTTTTTTTTTTTTTATCTACGATAATATGTTCATTTAGGCTTAATGGCTAATGCGTTTAATTTAACACAGTTTAATCCCCAGGAATATTTTTTTTAAATTGAAGGTTTAAATTAATAAGTAAATTTTAAATGTAATAATTATCAACATCATGTGAAGAAAAAGGAAAGAATGATTTTATATTATTATATACTACTGATGCTGAATTGCACCACTAGATGCCTACCTAATGCAAGAGAAACAGCAGAAAGTTCAAATTATAGAACGAAGCACCCAGATAATCGAATAAAAAGGGACCAATAAGGAAAAGATCCTTACCGGAGTCCGGAATACTGGATGAAAAAAAAAGAAACAGGAATATAATTTCCTACTTAGTCTGTATAGATTTGAAAAAATAACGGGCAAAAAACGTGAAATAGAGTGCATGGACGGCGCACTCCTGCAGCTAGCAGGATTATATTTAAGAAATACAGGACGGGAACAATATCCACGGTTGCCAGTCCCGCACTCCCGCACAGCTGGCAACCGTGGATGTTACGGAGGAGGAAGAAGGAATCAGCTGAGCTGTAGAGAGAGGGAGGAGAAGGGGAGGGGTGTGTGTGCATGTGACCGTGTGTCTGTTCGCTCGTCTCCGCCCGTCCGCCGCTGGTCGTTGTTGCCGCCGCCGCCACCACCGTCGTCGTCCTCGTCGTCATCGCGTTTAGTCGACTAACTCACCTCCATTTCCAGCCTACGTTCAGTTTAGTCATTGAGCGCGTGTTTTGCGAGAGACAAGTACATTTATCTTCGTCTCCCTTCTTACAGATTTTCTCGTTTTTCTTCATGTCTTCTTAGTTGCTTTTCTTGGTTCCCTTTGAAAGGCTCTTTTGTCCTCCATATCCAACTCGGCATATCTCCATCAGCACCTTAACAAAGCAAAGCTCTCAAAGTGAAACTCTTTTACAAACCCGTACAGTACTTGAACTCGAATCATGATGTGGATAAGTTGTACCCATTTCTCCATCGATTCCATTTTGTTTAAAATAGTGTTTTGGAAAGTGTTCTCCTGGACACATCAGTGCTGCTAAGACGATATTGACATCTTCTTTTCTATTTGGGTGTAAAGAGTATAATCGGTGAAAGACTTTGAAGACGAGCATGGTTCATTCCGAAGAAAAAGGAAAAGAGTAGCAATAATATCAGTGCGAAGAAAGACTGTGTCGACGAGTGATGGTCGTCCGTTCAGCTGGTGGTCTGCCATCGTCAAGCTGCAGCGGCGCAGAGTCGGCTTCGGCGCTGGTGCGCTGGCCTCCAACGGCTCCTAGTCGTCGTCGTCACTGTCTGCAACTCCAGCATCAGCCGCAGTGCATTTCGTCGCAGCTTGTCAGGCGAGTGATGTTTCTTCCAAGCGACGTCAACCTGCATAGTCAGCTGCTCTTGTCACCGTTCCAGACAGCATGGGCATCACCTAATCCTTGTTCCCTTGCAAGGTGAGACTTCGTCTTGAGAAAATCCCGATTTCTCTCACTCACGCTGAAGAATCGAGATGAAAACATGGGCAGGCCATCAGGGAAGATGACGGAGTGGTGTGGCAAAGAGCAGCGGTATTCGCCGTTTGCTTAAGGCAATGAATCGATTGATTGAGTGTCGACATCAGTGATATGTTCAAGTGACTTGGGCAAGCCATCATCTACGCAAGGATTAAGAACAAATTAGGAAAATCCAATTGGAAAGGAATAAATTGCTAGAGAACTCCTTGTGAAGGTGTTGCGTACCGACCCAAGTTTTCATGCTTAGGGTTGTTTGAGTATATTAATAATAATTGCAACAACATGGCTACCGGGGGTAGTGAAGATCCGTGGACGTCAACTGGAAGTCACGGACACTATTTTCTCAAGAAAAACTTTCACAAACCGTCTTACTGTCACCATTGCTCTGATCTCGTCTGGGGACTTCTCGGACAAGGATACGTTTGCGAAGGTAAACACGCCGTTTTCAATTTTCTAGTAGCCTCTGGTTCATGTAGCTTGATGTATTGTAGTGAAGCAGTTCCCAGTTCAGTTAGGATTTTAAAGAAATGTTTGACTATCTTAAAAAGAAAGGAATGAAAAGGCTTGATAATGTGGTTGTTACGACTTTACTCAACGACAAATTATTATTTATTTGATGTAATTTCAATGGAATAGTTTAAGTGAGGAAACGCTATAAAGTTTTGCCAATTTTTTTTTTTGTCTACGCGCGCCTTGAATTTTAAGGTATGGTAGGTTTTCATGTATTGATTTATAGCGTTCGATCGAAGAGGGGAAATAATATTGAGCAGCGCGACGCAAATGTCTTGACACTGATTAGACACCACAGGAGGGCAATAAGCGAAAGCTATTTCTCGTAGAGACAGTACACTTTTGATAACTGCTATCAAATATATATTTAAAGTGGAGAAGTACGGTACGAGTACGGCTATATAGTAACTGTTTAGCATGCTCTCTAGCTACCAGCAAGCTCCGATGCATGCATGTCGTCGTTCAGGCTACAGAATGAACGGAAGAATAGAGAAGAGAGGGATGTTTTCTGCAGCGAATGGGTGTGAGAAGAGAAGCGGAACAGGAAAGAGAAGTCAAAAGGAGAGGAGATAAATAAGAGAGGAGGGAGAGCAGCGCGCGTCGTGCGAGCGGGGGGCCTGCCTATTGATTTTCATCTAGAAGCCAACATAGAAGCAGCAGCAGAGCAGAGCACCCAGTATGTGTCGTACTGTGCAGCTGGGACAGGAACCAAGATTGTCACACTCAGACCGCTTTCCTTTTCCTTTACACTGAAATTCCGTTTCACTCTCAACGGCACTTTTTTTTTCAAGAAAATACTAAAAAGCTACTAATCCATATTTCCCATTATGATTACTGATTGCCTGCCTATGTTTTAAGCACAGCGTAGCGAGTAAACTGGTTAATAAGATTTAAAAATAAACTTACCTGCAAGATTCACGGAAAAAGAACTTGAGCTCGACTTGGCTTTTTCTGTGGATGCGACAGAAGCAGGAGCGGGTTCCCTTTTTTTCCAGCCTATATACTGACAAGCGAGTTGTCCGATCCGCGTTCCAAATATAATTTGCGGCCAATGGAGCGCCTTGCTGGTCGTCTAGAGTGCTCGCAAGCATCCAACAATATATTACTGTTCAGAGGAAAATTATGAGCAAAATAATAACCCTCACGAGATAGAGAGTGTAGCATACTGGCGGTATCTAGTACCGGCATCAATTTACCTGCGTACTTGCTTGAAGCCTCGAATTCTTGCTACAAAGTCTAACTAATATGTATAAAACAAAATTATTACTTTATAAATAAGTATAGTTTGATAGGTTATCCATGATACTACTTCACTTTCCGTCTGCCCAATAGTTACATCATTTCTTTAGAAAACAATATTCAAGCAACTTTAACAAATTGCACAAACAGCGCGAATAACAATCTCCCGAACAAGTTGGTCGGTAAACGTATGTCGCCTATGGGCTGTGTTAAGTGATATGTATCCCCCGTTCTATATATGTGTGCGCAATAATAATACCCTTATAGTAAAGTAAAGAAATAGTGTATGAGAAGAACAAGTCGGCTTGAGGGGTTGTGCCACGGCGTTTGCTAGCTGTTGGTGTTAGATAAGGAAGCTGCACTACGATCGGCTTTTACACCCACAATGACATACTGACTAATTGATTTTCTATGTGTGGTTACAGTTTGCAATTTCATCGTACATGATCGCTGCCTTAAGGGAGTCGTATCGCCGTGTGTCCACATCGCCACAGCCCTCATTGAGGTATTTGCGGATCTCATGTTCTATTTGTGTTTCTTTAAACAACGCTTTTACTTTTTTCGTATTTTTTTTTTTCAACAATGTGTCATAATACTCGATATTGATTATTGTTACCCGACAATGGAGCGTTTCTATGTTTCATTCATTTTAAATGTGTCATTTCTGAAAGTGCTGCGCTACAAATTCGGATAGGTTGAGAGCGAAAAAGAAACTTTGTACTTGAACCTATATCACTAGTTAAAGAGCAATCCAAGTTCTCTTTTTCGAGATATATATAAGGAGGATGCAAGAATATCGGGAAAAAGTGTTACCATGGTTACACGCGAGCTCTCTCGCTATTATCGATCCAGGAACTTCACCAAATCATAGCTGTTTCCGTTCTACAGAGCAGCCGTTTCTGTCTCTCTATTCTTCAGAGACAACAACGTCTTTGGCCACCAATCTATGCTTGATCGATTCCTTCACAAATCTGTCAACGAGCTACTTTTAATAAATTTAATTTTAAAATGTTCTCCCATGGTTTCAACTATCGAGATCGGTTCATGGATGCCGCAGCACAATCGTGAACTAATATTAATTTTCTATCGTAGGTTTCTTCATTTTTGTCCTCTATTTTGCAGGTTTACCATGACCAATGTTATTAGAAAAGCTTCACATGTGTACATACAATGAAGATCGCTAAATTATATTTTCCACATTATTTTTCTTTCCTCAGACTCCGGTTGCACATTTTTGGGCTGAGTCCAGCCATCATACCCAAAAGAGACGTTTTTGCAATGTATGCCGAAAACGTTTGGACGATACTTACTCCTTCCGATGTGAAGGTAAATCATAAAATTCATAAACACAATGTCATTACCTTTTTTAATTGTTGTCTTATGAATCCTAATTTTATTCATTAAAATTTGTTGTAAAGTTGATTAGACACTTAAATTTTAAAAGAAGCGAAAGAAATATCTAATTAAAACTGACTGATTACGAAACAAAATGCAATATTAGAATTTGATAAATTGATAAATATTTTTCAAATTCTTAGTTTGCGATTACCACGTCCATGCGGAGTGTCAGGACGGAGCATTGCCCAACTGTCGTCAAGCGTCTACTTATATGCCGGGCCGAACTTTGGAGGAGATCAGACCCGCTCATTATTGGCGCGAAGGCAATCTTCCACCTGGAGCCAAATGCTTGGTGTGCCGCAAATCCTGCTGGAGCGCAGAATGCTTAGCCGGATGGAAATGTGAATGGTGTGGGCTTGCGGTAATAAGACATTTTTACAGTTCTTTTCAATTGACGTGATCGTTTGATGTTGCATTGTATGAGAAACAGGTTCATTCCATGTGTTACAAATCGGTGAATCCAGAATGCACTTACGGTATTTTGGCACCTATTCTTCTGCCACCACATGCCGTCAGCACTACCCGTCATACAGTCGCATTGGAGACGCTCATCGGCTCCCAGCCACGCCGGCGAGAGACGGCATCTCGTAAGTGACCAATTTATTGTGTCTCTCGTTGTATTTCTAATTATAAATTTCCTTAACAGCACGCAGCATATCCGAAGATTTCTCTAGCGGCGGTGGCGCAGATTCAGTCGCACCCTCCAAATCCACAAGAGACGTTGACGACAGTTTTTGCCAAAGTCGTGAGAGGGATCGGTCACGTGAACGTGATGATCGTGACGAAGGTATTTCGATGACCAGCATTCCCTCAAATAAACGTTGGAGCTCAAGAAATGCTTTCATTTTTAGAACTCATCAAGGTGTATGACGGAGTCGCTTCTTTCCGTCATCACAGCTACAAGTTGATCTCAGTACCGCGCCATACCAGCGTAGAGCAGCTGGTTGCGGCTGCTATGTGGGCATTCCATCTCACAGGAGATCCTGGTACATGGAAATCCCTTAATCATTAGTCACATCAACGGTTTAATTAATTCCCTATAAATACACCTTATTTGTCTAATAGGGGATTTCTATTTGACGGATCTATGTGGTAATTCGGAGAAGGAGATCGACGAGCCTTATCCGATTCCCTCTCTAACACGAATTGATGGAAGAAAACCGGCTCTCCTCCTTCGATTCAAGTAAGAATGCTGTACATCATTGGACGACACTACGTTTCGTGTCTTAAAACTTGGCTATTTTTTTTGTTTCTTTTGAAGGGAAACGACAGATTCTGGTTGGGTACGAGTTCACGCTGGTAGGTTGCAAGTATCTGAATCTCCGAAATTGGTTCCCGTCAGCAGTGGCACTAATGCTGCCAGTCTATTAAGCGAATCGTTACCTCTCTTCGGGTTAGAAACTGCCAATCCAGAAGATTTCTCTGTCACAGAAATTATCATGCATAAAGGAGGTAGTACATTTATAGACTGTGTCAACGTCGAGCTAAACTCACATTTCCCGTTTCCTTTTGCCGATAATGACGTCAGTAGTGTCCGAACGAGTGCTAGCCAAGGATGAAATCCCGTGGGAATCGTTGAAGCAAATTGGTCGCGACTCTTTGCGCCAAATGCAGCGAACACGATTCTACCTTCAACCCAAGGAAGTTCCTTGCGGAGAACCGTTGGCAGTTTTCGTGAGCAACTTGCCGTGTAATCTTTCCCAAAGGCAGTACGAAAAAATACTATTGGATATCTTGGGTAGAGGTAATTTCTTACTCTCTTATTTTCTCATTTTGAGATCCAAACTAAATATTCATTACAAACTTTAGACAACAAGTATACTTCGATTGGTCCAATCTACTATGAATACGGCTCTATGGTCATCACCTATCCCAATTCCGAAGATGCAATACAAGCGTGTTACACGTTGAAAGATGCAACCTGCGAAGAACGGACCTTATCAGGTATAGAAGCTCCACAATTTCTACCCGACTCGAAATTAACTTGCTTTGTGTTGTCGATATTTGTACAGCTGCACTGCTGCCCAACATTGTTCCACAACTGATCCCTCCTGGAGTACAACCCCTTCTAGTCTTTGTCAACTGTGAAATCGGGTGGTTGTCAGGGCTTGGAATTGGTTACCAGCTTCCGAAAGCTTTTGAATCCTTATCAAGTCTACGATTTGGATATCGGCGGACCCCTGCCAGGTCTTTACGTATTTCGACACGTCAAAGATTATCGTATCCTTGTGTGTGGTGGTGATGGTACCATTGGCTGGGTTCTTCAATGTCTTGACAACGTTGGACAAGATAGCGAATGCTCCTCACCACCCTGCGCAATTGTTCCTCTGGGCACCGGCAATGATCTCGCTCGCGTTCTACGCTGGGGACCTGGTCAGTTCCGTTTACTCAAATTCTTTGACTTTCTTTTTAAAAATCAACATGTTCATTTGAAATATTTATAGGATACACGGGAGGTGAGGATCCACTCAATCTTTTAAAAGATGTAATTGACGCCGATGAGATCCGGCTCGACCGGTGGACTGTCGTTTTTCATCCCTGCGAAGAGAAACCGTCCGAAGATATGAAGGGATCGAGTGGAAACAGTAGCTGCGCCATGATGTCCAACTCTACGGCCATCTCAAATGAAGATAACACACAGATATTTGTCATGAATAACTATTTTGGAATCGGAATCGATGCAGATCTCTGCCTCGATTTCCACAATGCTCGCGAGGAAAACCCCAACAAGTTCAACAGCAGGTAAATCTTCAATTAAATTAGGTTGCATTAGAAAATTCACAATTCATACCTGACTGTTTTTTCAGACTTCACAACAAAGGTGTCTATGTTAAAATGGGCATCCGCAAAATGATGGGCAGAAAAATGTGCAAAGATATGCACAAAGAAATTCGACTGGAGGTAGATGGAAAGATAGTGGAACTACCTCCAGTTGAAGGTATTATCATCCTGAATATCCTAAGGTACAATTATTATTTTTTACAATTTCCATAGAGCCATATTTAAGTTGTAAATTCATATCAAACTCTTTTTAAAATGGTTATAGTTGGGGCTCTGGCGCCAATCCATGGGGTTTCGAGCGCGATGACCAGTTCTCTATGCCCAATCACTGGGATGGAATGCTGGAAGTTGTGGGTGTTACAGGCGTTCTACACTTGGGTCAAATCCAGTCGGGACTTCGCTCTGCCATTCGAATCGCACAGGTAGTTTGCTCAATAGCCGAATTTCCCCCCTATATCTCTTAACTTGATTCCTTTGTTTGTATAGGGCGGACATATACGAATACGGATGAATAGTGAATTGCCAATTCAGGTTGATGGTGAACCATGGATTCAATGTGCTGGCGAAATCGTTGTTCTCAAATCAGCTTTGAAAGTAATTTTAGTAGTTAGTTTATAGTGATTTTAAATACTGTTTTCTAATCACAATTTTTGCAAAAAAAAGTGAATTCCTAAATGAGTTTTTTTTCTATTCAGGCTACTATGTTAAAAAAGAAGAAAGGAAATAATCCGTCTTCAAATACCGGCGTGTCGGTTGTTGCAAC
This sequence comes from Chydorus sphaericus, assembly GCA_030141595.1. NCBI lineage: Eukaryota > Metazoa > Arthropoda > Branchiopoda > Diplostraca > Chydoridae > Chydorus > Chydorus sphaericus. The sequence continues at coordinate 8,323,343 of CM057927.1, read as the reverse complement.
GAGCACTGGGAACCACAGCAGCAGTAGTAGCAGCAGTGGTAGCAAAGTCCGAAGTCCCGCTGTTATTCCTCCCATGGCTGAGATAGACAGTGGCGGATTCGATGAAACAGGAGCAGGAGCAGGAGGAGGCGCTGCTTGTGGAAGCAAATCTCAAATCTACTCAACGACCGTTTGACCGGCTTACCGCAATCGAGTCCCTTAGCGGGCCGGGGACGACATTCATTTCGAGTGCTAGTAATGCCGACTTGCCTCGCTGTCTTCAGTTTTTGTTTTTTTTTACCCTCATTCTAGATGATTGTGACTATAAGGCTCGATTATTCTTCTTCTTCTTCCTCTCTTGTCTTGATTAATTTTTGTTGATTTCACATATGGGTCTCAGCTTTCCTTGTAACTTTAAGTGTATTGTCTAACATCTTCACTTTTCTTCTTCTTTTTATCTTCTTCTTCCTCTCCTCGTCGTTCTTGAGTTATTTATTTAACCACGACATCATCTACTTCTTCTTGCATAAACCCGTCCAATCATCTTTTTCCTCCCCTGAATCTGAAGATGCGTGAGTCGGGACGAGATGGAAATGATTGCCTTTTCCCTCCCGTTCCGTCTCTTCTTTCATGTCAGAAAGCATCATCCATGTGGCTAGTGGATAGAGTCTTGACCCAATTCGACATCGCACAGTCGGAATTTGGCAAACCATCATCATCCACCAGAAATGTGGAAAAATTATCGGAGGAATTTGTGTCCTAATCATCTTATTGACTATTTTTACGTCTCGCTTTTTTTTCCTCGAGCTTCATTTTACAAGGTCTGCGAGATTTATGAAATTCAAATTCTCAACAAGTCAGTATAGTGACACAAAGAGTGGAAGAAAAGCACTCTTTTTTCAAACTTTATTTATTTATTTAATTGAGCCAAAAATTTACAAAAGTACAACATACTAACAGTCGTGGAAAGATGCCCAATTATCGGTGTTGGCTGATCTAAAATGTTGATATTTCTGTGAAAGTCCTAGTCTTTTTTTTTTTGTATACAAAACGCACACCTAAATATCGTTTTTCTCGTATCTCTTTGTTTCTCACTTTTCTGCCTGTTGTTTGTCCCCGGTTTTTGTTATGTTGTAGGATATATATATATACAGTAATCGTGTAACTGCTATGCAGGATCATTAAAAGAAAACAAGTCTCTAGCAGGAGAGAGTGCGCCCTTTATTCTTAATGCTGAAAAAGATGTTCTGTGTAACTGTGTGTACAGTGGAGGTAGGCCTATTATATTGAACTTCGTCTATATCTCTTTTATTTATGCCGACTAGACGACGACTCAAATTCCGTGATCCATCTTCCTCGAGAATATACAGGGCATTCTCAATTTGTTACTAGCTGATCAGCAGGCCTAATCCTTTGTTCTTCAAATAGGATCCAACTGTTTTCTTTCCTCTCTCTCTCTCTCTCTCTCTCCCCCCCCCCCCCCCCCCCCCAACTTTTAAGTACCGCGCAAGGCTTAAAGGCTATTATATCATCTAAGAAAATAAAGAAAGATAATTGGTGCCAAAATATCGTAATTCATCAATTGGTAAAGGAAAGAATGATGGAATGTGCTGGGAAAAAACCATCACTCTAAAAAAAAATTTCCCTTAAAACACATTTTTCGGCAACCTTGTGTTATATTAGTTGTGATCCTCCCGATTACATCGTGCTACCGCATGATTGATGTTTGTCGTCGATAGACATGGCTGTGTGGTCTAACCATCGATCGCGTTGTGTATCCTCTTTAATATAGGATGGTTCGGAGATTTAAAAAGACACCCTATAGTAAGGGTTCTTTTTCTTAATTTCCATCGAATGAGGGGAGTAGAGTTGCTTATAAATTTTCCTATATATGTATGATTAATTTCATAAACATTCCAGCAGCGTCAAAAATAAGTGAATACGGTAACCTTTTGCCAGCAGTTTGGATCTTATTGTTCATTTGAAATATTTACAATTCCTAATCATCCTTTTAAAAGAGTCAAATGAAAAAAAGTTGATTTGTCTAAACCGAGAGAGCCTGTTGTATCCATTTAGAAAATAAACTATAATGAAAGAATGATGAATTTGTATGCCGTCTTCAAAGTTCTGGAAATTTTAAAATTTATTAATTGTAAAAACATAACCAAAAAGAGGAAGCAGAAGTAGAAGATGCAATGCGAAGATTTGGGTTATTCATTGTATTATATTTATTTCAATAAAATGTCAGTAAAATGTGTTTCTATGACACCTTGCCAGTATGCTAGTTCGTGTGATGCCAACTATTGTGCATCCAAATCCTCTAGGATCAATCGAGCCGGAAACACTTATAAATATCTTCGGATCTCTTTCTTTTTCATTATATCTATTTCTCTTTCTGTCCACTTGAATACACTTCTGAAACGAGCATGCTTCGTTTTTAAGCTCGGAGAAACTGAAAGCACATCGTCGGTAACTCCTGAAGTAAAATGTAATAAATTACAGACCGAATTTTACATATTGAATAGTTGGGTATCAAATGCCACTTCTTAAAACATATGAAATAAAAACATGATTGTTACGGTATCGATTTTTTTCTTTCTTTTACAAGCATATTTATGAAGGTGATCCTAAGAGACAAAAGAATTGTATAGTTTATTCCTCCCATTCATTACTAAAAATCACGTGACAGTGAGCTCTTATGACTATATACGGTAAGTGCAATAAACACGGAAGGATATCAAAGAGAGGACCGGAGACTGTAAGCGGGAAGATCAATACTTGGTAGCAGTGAAAAAAGGGACCTGCGCTCTATTAATGTCGACTGCTCATGATGTTCGTTTCACATACGACTAAGTAATCGTCTTCTATAGTTCTTGATGAGTATAATTCAAACAATTTTTGATTGGGAAATGAACCGTTATTGTGGAAATTATTTCTGAAACGCTTCTTGGCTGATTTGAAAAGTAATATCGTACAACCCGAAAGTGAAATGTATTTTGGATAAAGCGAAATTTGTAGCCAATAGTTTTATCAATAGTTGCACTATTGGCGTATCTGTAATTCCCCATTTAAAAAAAGTAATCACAAACCTGTGCGGCTGTGCAACAGAAGGAAATAGAGCTCTGGAGAAAGAAAAAGAGATATGCGTGCGCATGTGTGTTTTTTTGCAACTTGACGACGTACGTTTTCTTTTGCGTCTCCACGTTTGTCGACTCATCTCACAAGGCATCCATACTGCAGATATATACCTTCATTGTGAAGAACAGTGCGAATTCTAGGGTTCTTTTTCATCGAATCATTTTAACTCTTTGGAGCTGAAATCAAGTTGCATTCGCCATTCTTATAATCCATCAAGAAGTGCGCCAGTTCGCGAGTATTTAGCGCAGTATTAGTCGCTTTCTAGTTTCTTCCAATTTTTTAGTTACCTGAAAATTGGCAAAACAAACCTTGGTCGTCTAAGGCCTACCTATCATATTTCTTGGTAAGTTTTTATTGCGTCATTTTTACTTAAACGATACACAACAAATTGTAATTATATACAGTATAAATGCAAGTTCGATTATTCAATCTAAACACTTCAAAACATAATCGATTGCTCACACATACAATTATATCTAATTTAGGTAGGTAGGTGCTTATGTTTTAACGACAGTTGATGTTCCACTTTATAATTTATTTACACTGAACAATTTTAAATGATAACAACATGTACTACATATGCGTATATATTGCTGCTGTTGAATTCAACCTATTTTTTTTTTATGTATAGGTAATGTACCATGCTAACAATATTGATCAAAGTAATTTCGATTGTCAATTTTATTTAAGAACGTGAATTTTTCCATTTTCTTGCCACATGGATAAGGGACTTAAAATAACGGTTTAATATAGTATATTGGCTGATAAATTAATCAAACTGATTATCTTAAAATATTGAATTATTATTCGACTAATATGTAATTCTGCAGATTGCTGCGGTCATGAACAAAAATGATATTATGAAGGAGAAGAAGAGTTCAAGAATCCGAATCAGTTTATGAATATGTAGGAAAATTGTCCTCTTTTTGACTTGACCCCTTACAAATTTTTTAATTGGCGAATTCCCTGAAAAATGAAAAGATAAATGGGGTGTGGTCAAAGTCGCATCGGAGGCATGGTCTATCCACGAAAGTGGAAAGGAAAAGCGGAAAAACACAAAGGTAAAGTTCGTACACAATTTTTTTCGCATCGAATACGGTACTACAATTTCTTTAAAATATTATGTTTGCAGGACCGAGATCCAATAATGGCAATCTTAGGGATGATGAAAGTGAAGGTGAGGAGCACGATCGAACGAATACTACGGGATCAAGTCATTCGACGAGGCGAAAAAATAAATGCTCATCCAATTACAACAACAGCAGTAGTTCATTTTCCTCGTCCGAAAATGATATTGGCGAACATGTAAATATTGCTAGAGCACGTGACACTGGGGGTTGGAGTGATCAATTCCAAGCCCGAGCCACTCGTCGAACCATGATTTTCTCCGAACCAATATCTGCACGCATGTAAGTTAAGACCAAAGCGCGTAAGTAAGCTAAGATATCTCATTTGGCGTTATTCCTATAATTTAAGCACGGTAGTTTCCTTTAGTTTAATACATTTGTTCCATGTTCCGGAAAATTAGCTCATCACCCGCAAGCCGTGCGAGCGAACCGTATCGCCTTGGAACAGTCATGCTCGCCTTATTTATCTTGACATGCCATGCCTATAAACAATAATGGATAGCCATTTGATGTTTAAGTCTATAGCAATTAATTATCTTACGGTCGTCAGTTTCATTATCGTAACATGCACAACTTCTACAATAGTAAAAATGAGTTACATTCAAACAGGGAATTATCAGCCAGTCAACTGGATTTCTTTCGAATGTTGGACGAAAAAATTGCCCAGGTTCATAATTTTCTAGGTTACTAATTTTTCAGCTGCTTAAAACCTCTTTTTTGGGCTTTTACAGGGAAAAAACTACGAGGATGACAGTCAAGATGATGAGGAAGCTTATGCTTGCATTAGGAGAATACATTCTAGCTCAACAACCGAGTGGAACTCCTCTTTTCCATTAGCAGACGAGCAGCGAAACCATCTTAGGTCAACGACGCCTCTACAGCAACGCGGAGATGGTGACGAAGGTCAAACATTCCAACGGCAATCAACATCATCGACTTCAGCCTGTGATCAACATTCCGTTCTACTTGCGGGATTCAATAATTTGCCGCTTCAAGAACATCGAAGCGTAGGTGATCAGAACTCAAAATCCTTGTTATGCCCAACTAAGTCGACCAACAAAGCATCGGAGGCTGTGGAAGGAGCTCGTTTCCGTCAATCCGAGCCAGGATCAAGTTGTCCCGATAATGTACCACTTGAGGAAGAGGGCAGTTATTACGATCGGGAAGAAGCGCTTCTTACATCAGGACGTCGTTTAAAAGTTTCGAAAAAATCAACGATGAGTACAAGTGGAGTGCAGCAGGAGAGGACAAGTGGACGGACCAAATTTTGGCTAAACAGTGACGCTTACAGTGCCTGGCCTTTGTGGAGGATCGGTGGTATTGGAGTCCTCCGTCAAGACAGGTCCAATAGTTCAAGTGATGGCCGACACAGTGGTAGCGTCGGCCTTAAAAGAAGAGCTCTGTGATGATTTAAACATTTAACGGACACGGCCAGAATATAACATGATCACATACTATTTCGGGTAAAGAGTTGTCTTTGCACTATGTCATATTTGGTTGTGTCATATTTCCAAGAAAAAAATAATTTAAGATCATTTTCAAGAAGATTTCACATTCAAGTTTTTCATATAGAAAAAAAAGTTATGATAAATATTGATTACGGTATCCAGGACGAATTTGAATTTTTAAAAATGACCCTAAAAAGTTCCTACTAAGTTGTGAGGTTTGAATTAAATTCAAAATAAAGTTTGGTTACCACATGAATAAATGTCGTCATCGACAAATTTAAAGTCCAATTTACGCAATCAAACAAAATCATGCAAGCATTAATTGATCTTATGATCTGATTAGTCTCAACTTTTTCGATCGCACATGGCACACTAAGTAGCGCCTAACCAATTTTATATAAATACAAATATCAGTGAAAAAAAATTAGTGTAGTTTGTAACTTCTTAACTGGAACTGTTATGATATGAAAATGGAATTCTAGTACAATGGACTGATAAAATACAAAACTGAAATGATGAAATTATTGTAATGTTAATGTTGAATAATCATTACTGTTACCATCTTATTCTTTAACTTCTTCTATTAAAGTCGTAACATACAAACACGGAAAAAAATTTATTCCAGTTTCATCAAATCGACCCTCTTACACAGAAAGGGAAAAAATATTATTAACATATTACATTTTGTTAATTTTTAAATTACAAATTTCCCAACTTCCTCAAGTAAGCAGGATATTGAATTATCAGTGGCAAGCTGTATAGTCCTAAAAGACCATGTTTTGCCTTAACCCATTTCAGAATCATTCATCAAAAGTTAACGAATGTACCGTATAGCGATATGAAATCTTTTTACTTTTTTTCATTATAACGTAGGGCAGAAGCGCTGTTGAGGGGATTTTCCGGACTCTTGAGCCATTCTCTGTGAATGAAAGAGAAAATTAATGGATGTAGCTAATAGAAAACATACAGGCATGTATACTTGTGAAGCATTTGTTTTATTTGTGAAAGTCTCGCATTCGGGTTTTCTGCTTTCAACCTCGGCAAATGCTTCTCTTCAAAAGATGCGTAGGCGGCTTTCATCCGCTGCAACAGAAAAATAATTTAGCGGGAGTATTATATGAGCTCATATTAATAAAAAAAATGTAGGCCTATTATTTCCTCAATTGTATCTCTCAATTCAACTTGATCTTAAATCTTTAAGGGCAGAACCTAATCATTCTTTCTTGTTACACAAAATCACGACAAAATCAAGAGTAACTCATCCAATTACTATCGAATCAGAAGTAATTATCGATACTTTCTGGAGTCCGACTGTCACACAAAAAACCTTATTTAAAAACATAATTATGTAACTGGCTATAAAAGTCACAAGCTTTTAAAAAATATTTAAATTGGAACTGATTGAGCTATTGAAAATAAGATAACTCACTTTTTCGGGATGGCGTTCAGCTTCCAAAGAGCTTCCATCGTCGATCCTTGAAGAAAAATTAATCCACAATTAAGTAAAACTATATAAGAATGAACACATGAACACTTTCATTTACTTGAGAACTCGGATGGCTTCATCCACAGTACGGGCCACTTCACCTTCCACCTCAATTCGGTTGATATTCTCTGGAATGGGAGCTTCCGTAATTTTAGCGAGGATGACTTTGGCGGATGCCCCGGTCTTCACTCCTTTCGCACAAGCTTCTCGTTTCTCCTGTTCTGCCTGCAAGCAAACAAAGAAAAATACCGTAAAGATATGGTTGGAGACAAATATTTTGAGTAGAAAATTTCTATATTTTGCCACGTTTGGAATATGTAATTTACGAACCATAACCGTTTCTTATGGATTATGGAAGTTAATAGGCGAATGAACCTTACTTGAATTTGAAGCCGAGTAATTTTGCTCGGAGCTTGCTTTGATTCCACTTTAATTGATTCAAGTTCTTGGTCAGCCAATGATTTCAGAGTAGCTTTCTTAGCTGCTTGTTCCATTTTTTTCTTCTCTTTTTCGTCTTTCCGGAGTAATTTCTTTTGAACATTTTTGTCGTCATCTTTCCATAACTCTTCTTCTTTAGCTGCTTCCTTCTGTTGTCGCTCGGCAACTTTAGCTCCTTCCTTGCGAGCCCGAGCAGCGGCTACTTTCGAATTTTCACCGTCAAACTTTTTTGGCATGGCGACGATCTGAACGCACAACAACGAAATTGAAAAGTTATTAGCTATTATAATGAAAAGTATGAAAGGAAGAGGGAAGAACACACAATCTAGCAACTTAATTTGGCATAAGATGCTATTGCTTTCACTGTAATAACTCTAAGCTCTTGAAAATTGGATTGTTTAATCATAAGTTTGGTGTAAAAACAACAAACATTTTACATGGGAAATGTTTTAACAAGAATAGAAATATTAGCAGGAACAAGTATACAGTAAAGAATATATTTGAAATTTCACTTCACCTCAGAGTGATGGATTCGTTTTCAACAAGAAAGAAAGATTCAAATTTTTAATGGATAACAACAAATGTGTTCATGTTGTAGGCTTACTTCCTTCGTCCTTCAGACGAATTCGGAATATCGGCAGACAGCAGCCAGGCGTCAGCTGTGGCCTGTGAATGTAAGAATGTCTCTAACTTGCAGAAGTGGAAATCCAGTTGAAATAGAATTTACCGTAAGAACAGTGGAAGTTAAAACCATTGTAGGTCTGCAACCCATTTTATAGTAAGATTTAAGAATAAAGGACTGGATCTCTACGTTTTACTTTTATGATTTCATTCTTAACAAGTTTTCCCCTTTTAGCTAACAAGGAAAATGAACGACTGCACATAGATTATTTATTCGAGCCAGCATCAAGTAACACTGACATCAATCAAGATAACCTTAAACGCACAGGAGTCTATGCTGCATTATTCGTCTTATTTTTTCTTCCAAATAATAGCAACCATGGGTGCCAATTTAATTTTTTCATTGAAGAATATTTCTAATAAATATGTCTGAACTTTCATTATATTTTGTCAACCAATCACACAGTGACAACTTATGTTTTCAAACAAAATATGAGCACAGCCAAAACTAAGAAAACAATACCAATCATCAACCATTTGGATTCCAATTCTTTCTGCTGTTCCCGCGACTTTACGAACCACTTTTCCTTCTCCTCTGCCATGAAATGCTTCATCCTCAGTTCGTCCATTAGTCGCTGACTTTCCGAATCTCTTCCATAGGTCCGTTCGCTCCTTTCCGCAGCGATGGCAAATCTCACAGCATCTTCTACCGCCTTGGTCGTGTTGTTATTCAACTCGCCCTGCCGGGCAGTAGCAGATTTGACAGCTCTTGCTTTCTCTCTTAAATTCTCGCACACATTTTCCCCTTCCTCTTTGATCGCGGATTCGATGGCATCTGCCGCCCTTTTTGTTTTGTCAATTAACTCGTTTTTAACCTCCTCACGGCTATATTCCGGGATGGCGCTCAACTGGTTCAATCCACCGATGGCGGGCATGATGTACTTGTCCGATACCTTCCAGTACATACAGGCTGCGCGGCTGATCATGTAGGAGTTCACGTGAGTAGCAGAAATAGCTTCCATCGGCGCTTCTTCCAATTCGTTAGGATCGCAGCCTCTCTTGATGTCTTCAATTAGCTGCGGGATCTTCTCGGTAAGTTTTGTCCTGATGTCGACGTTGAGATTTTTGAAGAACTCGTTCAAGCTTCTCCATTTTCCCAGCAAATCACCGATATAATTCACGCCCATTTTCAATGTTTCAATGGCTCGCTCGTAGTCGCCCGCATTGAAGTTGCCTTGAGACAGCTGGATAGTCAACTTATCGAACTCGCGACGAGCTTCGTCCATCTCCTTTTCGGTCCGGGCCTTTCCTTCTTCCGCCTGTTTCCTCAGTTGTTCAGCCATTTCCCTCTTGACTCGAATGGCAAACTCTCTGGCAGATTCGCGCTGTCCTCGCTGCTTGTCATTAAGGGTAGAATCTGAATCACGGTATAAAAGGTTAATAAAAGGTTATATAACATATCAACATACACTAATACAAAGTTAATATGACAAATTATTATACCTGTATTACTTGAAGGAGATTCAGAAGTTGGACCTTTTGCATCAGATTCTAAATTTAAGTAAAAAGTGTTATTTTCGACAAACTGAACGTTATTATTAATACATATTTAAACCAATATTACTTGAAGAAGATTCAGAAGTTGCACCTTTTGCATCAGATTCTGCATTAAAGTAAAAAGTTTTATTTAGACAAATTGAACGTTATTAACAAACTTTAAACCAATAATACTTGAAGGGGATCCAGAAGTTGCACCTTTTTCATCAGATTCTGAATTAAAGTAAAAAGTGTGTTTTAATTCATGTTATTTTGACAACTTACACGTTATTAGTATTACTTGAAGACGAGAAAATTTTTTTGACCCCCTTCCAAGCTCCTGACCAGAGTTCCTTGGGCGCTCCAAGTACAACTTCCTTGATGATGTCCAATGCTTCGTGGCTCAGCAGTGAGAGACCAGTTGGTACCTCTCCGAAGACTTTTATCATCATTTGTTCAGCTTCCTTCAACTTTTTTTCTTGCTCTTCTTTTTCTCTCTTTTTTGCTTCCATTTTCTCCTTTCTGGCTGCCTGGTCGACTTCCAACTGCTTCTTCAGTTTAGGCATCTCAGTACCCGAATTTAACGAGGCCTTCTGAACCTCTTCCATCAAAGCCAACAGGCCGGCGAATCTTGCCACGACTTGGTCGCTCTCTTGTTGACATTTGGACCGGGCGTCGTCGATTCGGTCCATCCGAACTTTGACGTACCTGTCGAGAGCATCGCTCCTCTCTTTCAGGTCAGATCGCAGTAACATTTTTTGAATCTCTTCAATCGATTTGCACATGTCGGTCGCGTACGAGTCGATGGCATACATTCCGCTGCGGGCCGTGCTGAAAGTCTCGTAGCTGTTGTTGCCGATCTGCATCAAAGTGGTGCGCAGGCTTTCCGGGTATTCGATGTACTTGAATGTCTCTCCTTTTGGGGGATAGTTGATGGAGCAGTCCTGCACAGATGACGCGTACAGAACTAGCTGTCCCAGAGCGCTGATACCAAGAGGAGCTGACGCCAATGGGCCGTATTGCATCGAACCTCCTAGGCAGTTGAGCCATGCTTCTTTTTCAGTTGCTTTGTCGTAAATATCTGAATCAGTAAAACAGAAGGGTTTCTAAGTCAAATATTGGCGAGAAGTGAATAGAGTAATAAAGATTTGAAATGAGCATTTTACCTGTTATTAGAGCTACTTCAGACATTTTCCACACACAAAATAGACGAATGGTTTGACTCGACAGACTAATACTGTTCTGCTCACCAATTTAAGTGAGACGACTTTCTGTGATTTTTCACTTCTTCTCTCATCGCCTTCTTCTGCTGCCCGCCCTGTCTGCTGGGCGCTGGCTCCAGGCGGTAATTGGAAGACAGGGAGGGCATCCGGTTGCGATTTTTTCAGACGGAGGGGGGAATCCCACAAAAAAAAAAAGAGAGAAAGAGGTGAGGAAGGTGGCAGGATTAAAATGTCTGTCTGAGCCCTGAAGGCTTTTTCTACGCTTGGTGAGGATCACCAGAGACCAGACAGCCCGGCGACGAGCGATCAGCTGTAGCTCAACTTTCGCCGGTCGTGGTGCTGATGTGTTTAACCTGTATTACATCTGCCTCCAGCAGTCCCATTTGAGTCTGACCATATTTCTTAATTCTAGAACCATCTGCAGCCATGTGTATGTACACCTTAAAATTCAAAATTTTCATACCGTAAGTGTCAACTAATGTACGTTAATTGCTCATTAGATCTAGTTGAAGCAAGACCCTATTTCAATGAGTCGATGGTACAATTGACTAAATTAATTCGTCTGTTGGGTAATCAGCCTAAAGTCGTTGACGAGTTGGACGAGCTCGATTACGATGACATTTTAGGACCGACGATTTTGAAAGCTCAGTCAGCTCTTGATACTTGCCACTCTATTGTCAAAAATCGACATCAAGAGAGCAACAATTCGTGTCAGTCATTGGAGTTTCAGATCAGCCGTTTGGAAGAAAAACGTCGTGACAATAAAGCGCTGGTCAGGTCGTTGTTCATTCAGCAGTCCGGACTGAAGAGCCAGATTGAAGATAAGAGAAAGGAGATTCGCCGTTGTGAAACGCAACTGGAGGAGACGAAGGCGGAAAGGGAAAGAGCCGAATTAACGACAGGAGAAAAGGTCGGACTCCTTGCGCTAGCGTTAGTCCCGCTTGCTGGTATTAATACTTGTAAAGTTACTTAAAATTAATATTAATGCAATATATTTATTAGGATTTGTTTCCCTTAAAATTCTCCACGATATCGAAGAAAATCAGAAAAGATTGAACAATATGATCGACAGTCACCGAGGGTACATCAACAGCTATACCAGGGAATTGCAGAATCGCCAGGAGGAGATGAGGCAAGTGAAACAAAATATTCGTAATAGTCGTTCACAAAGCAATCGCCTCGCAGAACAATTGCGAGAAAAAGACGAGGAAAAGAGAGAAGCAGCTCAACTCAGCACACTGCTCGCCAGCGTCCGTCAAGCAGTGTGCCAGATTAACGATCCAGTCGATCGCATGAAGGGCCATAACGTTTCGGAATCTGTGCGGAACTTAATGCAGATCTTACGCAACAACAACGAGGTATTGGTGGCGTCTCTTTCCACGCCAAAAGCAATTCAACAGCTGCAATATGAATGGCAATGGAATATGGAATGGAACGTCTTTGAAAGAAGCCTCCAGTATTGCAACAACGAATTTAATTGCATATTTCCATATCTAGGGTGCCTTGGTGCTGGAATTCTCCTTTATTTTCTTGGGCCTTTTCTTTTCATAATTGTTAAATTCATATTCGGCCTTATTTTTGTTCCCTTTCAACTTCTTGGTATAATTCTTTCATTTATATTGGATTACTTTATTCTTGCTTCTTTTCAACTTCTTGGTATAATTCTTTCATTTATATTGAATCACCTTATTATCGCACCCCTTTCTTACCTTTTCTCATGCCTCTGGTTAATTCTGAAACTTTTGTGTGTCCCGGTTGTAACTTGCGGTTCAGCAATTTTTCGTTTGTTCGCTTTGGTGTGGTGACCAATAAGAAAATGCGCCTCATCCTCTGATCCTGTCCAATTCATCTCATATATTTTTTTATATTGAACTTTTAAACTTGATAGTTATAAATCTGGGTTCTATATCGTCAGTGTGATGTCGACTTTTTTTCCATCAGTGGCTCTTGGCCTCTTTTTATAGTCGACTGATGATGCGTGACTACGTTGCGGGAATGAGAGTTTTGGCGGGAAAAGTGTCTTCCAGATGGCGTTGACTGTCCTCAGTGCTGACAGTAGAAGCTATCAAGGTAGGCAGTAAATTAATTTCAAGCATTTGGAAACTTTAAGTGGTTATGTGTAACAATCGTAAACAGTAAAATAATTAATAAGTAATCAAACAACTCGATAAGAAGGCGGTGGCCATGGAACTTTAGATCATTGGTTGAGGTTCAGTGCCAATAAGAGTACCAGACTTGATTGTGCTTAAATCCTTCAAGTAAGACAAGAGAATTGATTGGATGTCCAGAGTTGTCTTGAGTGCTCATCATTTTAAGTTGTAAAGCTTTGTTTCTTAATTTTAGGGTATAATTTTCCATTGCGAGGTATGCAACCCATTCTTCACATCACACAAGATTTCAAATGTCAACTTAATCACATGTTTTGGAAACCCTCTGCTAATTAGAATGTCAGACAATGATTATGATGATGGCCCAATGGAAGATTTATTTGATGATATTGATAAGATGAACAACAATACTGATGAAGAGGATGATTTACAGCAGAAAGGGGATGATGCTGAAGGTGAAAACAGTGGGAATGGTACGTTTACTTTTTTTTGTTAGATTAAAACCATAATTTACGTGAAATCAATTTATTTTCCAGAAAAAACAAAAAAGAAAAAAGTAGCAACTCAGAAAAGAATTTCCAAACCTCAGCTGAAACTTGATTCAGATAGGTACTACAGTATCAAGTATTTATTTTGTAAATTTGAAACATTCACTTGATCTGCCTGTTCAAATTTTATCTAGGTTGTGTGGACCTCGTGGGATCATATCAATTGATAAAAGTTTTAAAGATGTGCATTTGAAAGGGAAAGGGCACGAGAAATCTGATTTAGATATGGTGTTGAAGAAATTGGAACATTGGACTTATCGCCTATATCCCAAGCTACCCTTTGGGGACTGTTTAGAACGCATGGAAAAATTGGGAAACTCCAAGATCGTTCAAGTATGACCAATCTTCCCTTTAAATTCACTCAAGCATTAATATTGTTTTACCATGACTAGGTTTACATGAAAAAATTGCGAATGGACCTTTTGGATCCCGACGGAATTGCTGGAAATCCTGATACGGAAGATGTTTCACTGGTTGGAACTGGGATGGACCAGAGCAATCGTGACGAGCAGCCTGGCACAGACGCGTTTGATGGTTTGCTGGCACACTTTTCTAAACCTGAAACAAACCTGCCATCCGTCACTCAAGAGCAGCAGGATAGGATGATTGAAAACAAGCGCAGAGCAGAAGAAAAGAGAAAATCACGTTTACTGCTCATGAATCAGTCGTTGAACGAGTCGACTGTCGTATCAGGCGTCGATGAGGTTAGCGAGACGTCAACTAACAAGACGCAAAGGGTCGAAGCCCCTTCGATTGATTCCACTCCTCATCAAGAAATAACCATTACCAGATGGAGATGAAACGGAAATAATGGATGTTGACTCCATATTGACAAGCCTCACTTAAAATGTCATTCCCAATATGTACTGTATTAAATATCTGTCATCAAAAATGTGTAACTTTACTTGAGGCCTTTTTATAAAAAGAAAGTGTTCAAATCCATAAACCTCTCATTTATTGCAGCTGTGTACTGTTAAAATGCTTTCACCTGTATTACTAAGAAAAGGATCTAGATAAAGTTTTAGTGTAACATTCTCCATATTTTAATCAAAGCAGTTTTCATCATAGTTTCTTCTTTTTGGAAGCAAGTATGTTTAGATATTTCCCACGAGTCATCTCTTTGGCTTCTGCAAGTGAATAAAAATCAATTTAAATATATATATATACATATAAAATAATAAGTATGAAAAAATTAAAATGGTTCGGTTTAAGTACCTTCAAGACCGAGCTGGTAAGCAAGGTTCTGCAGCTGTTTTACCTCTGAAATCAATTCACTGGCACCAAATTTTGAATATTCTATTTTTGAAATGAAATTTTAAATGAATGAAAGTTAAAATAAACAGATTTCAACCAGAGTTCAACATACTTCCAATCAAAGTGAAGTCTTGTTTATCCATCTCTTGAGGTATGGACGAAGGAGGTGTAGATATTTCAGGAGATCTAGTAGGAGGTTCAATGGCATAATCTATACCTGAATTCAAATAATTAAATTATAATACATGAAATAGGTAATTACACAACATAAGTTAATTTTTTTGCCACTTACAATTCCTTTCTGGCCAGATGTCAGGAGAGGCCCTGTCTAATTTTTCAGTGCTAAGCAAACTTTGTTCAAGATCTAAATGAAAATTTTGTTAGCAGAGAAACCAAATAATGATAATATTTTTAAATCACCTGAAGACGTTTCTAATTTAGATTTCGATTTCGACATTTCACGTTGGACTTCTCATGTAGTTGTTTGAATGATTCTTGACAAACGTTTGTTTTTATTCGACTATTCAATGGCGCGGGTCAACAGAGCGGCGGGTTGCTGCTAAACAGTATGATAAGGTGCGCACTGCTACTGCACAGTCTTTCTTGTCTACGGACTTATCGGAATTACAGTCAGCCGAGCTGATGGGATAAATTATCAACATTATTATACAACTGCATAAATAAGCAGAATCAACCATAAACGGATATTAGATTATGTTTCTTGTTTTAATTGTAACAGACCTATATTTGATCCGATTTTAGGAAACTTTTCGCGTTGTTGGGCCGCATTATATACGCAAATGTTTACCGAACGTAATAAATATAATAAAACATTCTCTGGTGGAATACCTATGAAATCTAGATTTCAAAAATAGATTTCCCACTTAATGAAAAATAAAAACCTACTAGACGTTCAGTGCTGGTCAAATTCTGAATTCCCATTTGATCTTCGCGGCTCTTCGTGTATTTGTATGCCAATAATAAAGTTTCAAAATTAACCTTTAAGAAGTTTTTAAAATTAAGCTACCAGTACAAAAACTAAATTCTAGTTAAGGTAAATAAATAAATATAAATAAATAATAAATGTATGCAAATTTTCAAGTTGAGTAGATTAAAACGATATATTTAAATCAGAGATACTATTTGATTGGGAAGAACAACTTCCTACAACAATGTTGTCAGCTATATATATATATTTGCTAATTATGATTTACAGTATATAAATTGATCCATCATCATCATTGCGAACATAACAGGTTATCACTCAATGTTAACATTTGTTGGATTGGATATACACATCGTAATATGCTGACAAACGTCCGGTTACCGTAAATAATATTATAACTTCGTGAGTCGTGATGAACAGCCACTCAAGGACAAGCCCGAAACATGCACGGTAATATTGTCATTGGCTCATTGCAATGGTTCAAAATGCGGATGCACTGATTTATAGCATAATATCATAGATCAGTTGACCAGGCAATAGCTTCATCCTGTTTTGAGAGCTGAACAATACATTCAGTTGTACAAAGCATCAAGGACAATTCATAAGCTTCCCTATGATTGCCAAGTTCTTTCATTGATACCGGTAGTTATCTATTACAACGTACAACCAAGAGTATAACACGCACGCAGTTTTAATGGCTCAGTATTAAAATTTGGCAATTTTTATTTATATTAATCAGTATGAGCCAGACGTAAGTACAACATTAAATGTTTTCATAAAAGAAGAGGAAATATATTAAGGTCATTGACTCTTATGGAAAGGAAGTGTGAACGTGAATGTGATATCATGTAACAAAGCTATGCACATACATTGCCCATGGGGAGATTCACGCTCAGGCAAGCAGCCAATATATTAAGAGCCCCCTCCCCATTTTCGCTGGTAGAATGGTGCTGTGTATATAACCCATCGCAGTGCTAGGCGACCAATCTAGCTCGAGTTGAATCTGGTGACGAGAGGGATGCACAGAGTGTAGGCGGCTGTCGGCTGATCAGACGACGACCGGCTGAGTAAAGCTCGTGATCAAAGATCTAGCAGCTCTCCGGCCTCTCGTTCTTTTGCCGCAGTTCTCGTATTAATTTTTTCTTTTCCTTTTATTTCTCGGTATATTTCCTGTTTACAAAACACGCTCTTTCATTTGTATCCCTTGTATTTTGTTTCAGTGCTTTGGTGTGATCGGGTGTGATCTTGGGGCCTTTGTCTGCTATACGAGAGGTATCATAATAAGTGAATAAGTACTGTAGCTAAACTTTTAATTCAATTAAATCGATATTATCCATGTCTACAGTTAATGTGGTTTGATTGTTTAACTACGCAAGTATATTAACAAATAGCGTAATACAAGGCAACTGGAAGAAATTTCTTTCGTGTCACTTTTCCAATCACGTAGAAAACCAAGAGAAACCCCAGTTGCCCAGCAGCCTAGGTTTAACAGCAGTGAGAGGAACAGATTACGCCATCTAGATTTCTAATAAAAACTTATTGAGAACGCCACCTTGCGACAAATAATTGTTATCTGAAATTTTCATTTGAAAAAATCAAAAAAATAATTTAGCGTAGCCTTACTGATTTTTTTGTTGATAAAATAAGAATTATGGCATATTATATAAATAAGTAAGTGTCATAATATAAAGCAAGCCAGCATGCAGCCATAGAACTGTTACACAGACATAACTAACTAAGGTTAGATACCGCAACATGATTGATGACAAATACTGGGCCGGAAAGGATTTGGCCAACATATATGATTTTTTTTAAATTTAAAACAATAAAAGAGGGGAAAACTTGCGTTTAAATTTTCCAAAATAATTTTTGAAAAAGGAAAGAATTATATAATTTTCAATAAAACTGTTCTGAATAATAAATAAAAACAAAAATGGAGACGACAGGTTGTGATGTGTACGATTAAGTCTGCTACATGTCTTCGTAACTTCATAAAATAGCCAAATAAAAGGGTAAATTTTAACTCAACAGAAATACTGAACTCCATGTTGGTGAAAATAGCCCGAGAATACAAAAGGCATATAATTGAGAAATTAAACGATGACGAACTACCAAATTGTTCCAACCCGGGTGGATTCACCTTCTGTAGTTCAAGAAAAAGCTGCCGATGAGACCGAAGACGAAACAGCATCAGCCTTACAAAAAAATGGAAAAAATGAAAATCTTCAAAATCCGCCTCAGATCAAAGTATACCGGCGACGCTGGGCTATGCTATTGATATTTGTATTAGTTTCCACATCAAATGCCTTCCAGTGGATTCAGTTTTCCATCATTACTTCTATTATCATGAGGTATAAGCTGCTAATTGTCTTATCTATTTTTTTAAAAATTAAATTGATTATTCATTGATTCATTTTTTTATATCTTATTATAGATATTATGATGTGGACAGCACAACTGTTGATTGGACTTCGTTAGTTTACATGATCGTATACATTCCACTCATCTTTCCTGGCGCTTGGATCATGGATAAAATGGTAAGACTTATTGGCTCATAGAACTTAAGTCGATTGTTTTATATAATTTTAAAAGTAATTCATTTATGTAATGAAGGGTCTACGATGGACAGTCATATTTGGAGCACTGGGAACGACAGTAGGTGCTTGGATCAAAGTTGTAGGAGTTGCTCCGGGTTTGTTCCATGTCGCTTTGATCGGTCAGACCATAACAGCCATGTCGCAAGTTTTCATTCTGGGTGTTCCACCTAACGTAGCAGCAGTTTGGTTCGGTCCTGAAGAAGTTTCGTCCGCTTGCGCCATTGGGGTTTTTGGAAATCAGGTGACTGTGATTAAAAATTCTAGCTTTCCATCCATATAAACAAATATCAATTTGTTTATATTATAGCTAGGAGTTGCGCTTGGTTTTTTACTTCCTCCCATGTTAGTGAAAAATCACGAGAATTTGGAGGATATCGGAGCTGATTTGAGTCAAATGTCTTACATTGTAGCAGGGGTTTGTTCGGCTTTAGCTCTCTCTGTCCTCCTAGGTTGGTATTACATATACTCTTATTAAGATCACTTTTAACAGTGAATTTAAAGGCTCATTTTTAATTATTTTTTTCTCCTCTTTATAGTTTTTCAAGCCAAGCCTCCTTCATCACCAAATGCAGCCCGCGTTGCAGTGTCTCTCCAGAGCCCAACAGGATCGTTAAATGATTTTTTCCAGTCAATCAACCGCATATGCTCCAGCCGAGCATACATTTTGCTTTTGTTTACCTACGGTCTCAACGCGGGAGTCTTCTACGCCATGTCTACATTATTAAATCAAACACTTGTGGCATACTTTCCAGTATTAAGTTTTTGCTATTATTCTTACTTAAAATGTGTTTGATGAAAATTAAAATTTATTTAAAGGGTGAAGAGGAAAGTGGAGGTCTTATCGGCTTGACAATCGTCGCTTGCGGAATGTTGGGATCCTTAGTCTGCGGAATCATTTTGGATCGGACTCACAGATTCAAGTAAGTTCTTGTTATAACTTTAAGATGACATGTAACAATATCTTTGAAATCAATTCATTAGGGAAACTACTTTGGTCGTTTACGTTTTGGCTTTGGTTGGAATGTTGGCGTACACCTTCAATTTCCATTCGGGCTTGATAGCCGTTACATTTGTAACTGCAGGAGCCGTCGGGTAATTGCTAATTTTATTTACCAAACATATTAAATGTGTACGGTATCGCATTGTTTGAAAATATGTATTTTTAAAAAGTTTCTTTATGACTGGTTATCTACCTGTTGGATTTGAGTTTGCGGCCGAGTTGACATACCCAGAGCCTGAAGTAACATCGTCTGGCCTTCTCAACGCTTCTGCCCAAGTCTTCGGTATCCTCTTGACCATGGGTAAACCTTTTTATTTTTCTAGTTATACTGGTGTCGCTGAAAGTAACTAAAATGTACCATACATGTTCTGGGTTAAGCCGGTGGCTGGATGCTTAGAAGTTACGGTGATTTAGTGTGCAACGGAATACTTTCGGCCGCTTTAGGTATCGGTGCCTTTTTGACGCTCCTCATTCGTTCAGATCTGAAAAGACAAGCAGCAAATCAGAAAGCAGCTTTACACCCAGTTGACCTACCTGCTGTTATTTAAATGCCCATTTTGTTTAGCATTTTTGATTGGACTTGCTGAAACGAAATCTCGTTTATAATTTGAAACTCTGAGCGCTTCTCTATTGAGCGCAAATTGATCGATAGTTTAATTGCTTTCTATTAAATGATGTGCAATTTCTATTGTTTGTTTGTCTTTTGCTATTATGTTTTTAGAAAATGGTTGCTCATTGTATTTCAAACAGATTGTGGGGCAAAATCCTGAACCGGTGGATTGCATTGTGTCTTTTTTGTTTGTTTTATTGTGTTATATTATAGTAAATGTCGTTATCTATTCTTATTGAGTAAAAAGAAACCCAGTTTTGCTCTAGGACTCCGTCTTCCATCTCTCCAAGGTGCTATCCTACTATTTTCAGATAATATGCATATTTTCTAAAGACAAATGACAATTACCAGCATATCATTAATGTTCAAAATTAATCTCCGAATGATTTATATATCATAATTCATAGCCGATTTTCTCTCTTTAATCTCGTGTGCTGTTTTTACTCTGTAAAGAATTTTTGAAATAAAAAGTATACAATAGTATAATTTCACGCAAATTCAATAAAAAAGTATATGCAGTCGGGGTATAATGTTGCAAAGTTTATTAATGATCTTAAAATTACCCAAAGATATTCCGGCATGTTTACACGAGCCGAACTTTACATACAAATGCTTAGGGAGCGCAATGTGCGGTATCATGCAATAAGACACTTTGGTGGGAAATGTTTTAAGACAAGTAAAGTGGTGCACAAAGTAAACTGTTGCTTACGGAATAAGCTGTGAGGCAAACAAAAATCATTTACAAAAATAGTTACAAATAGTTGGGAACGGTATAAATCATGAAACCAGATAAACATCAGCGCCATGGGATTCACGGTCCTTCTACTCTAAGTGTTTTTGTTACATAAATTCGTAGGCGTTTTCATCCGTTCTTTACGAGATCACTCGGTACACAGATCGATACAGCAAATTGATAAAATTTAAATTCTTCTCATTGGTTAACATGCGCACTGCAAACATTTTTCGCTCTTTCCTCTATTCACGCTTATCCGTAGGCGCTTCGTGTAAACTAAAAGGCATTGGTTTTTCGTTTATGAAAAAAAGGAAAATATTTAAAATGCTGTGGATAAAAATCTTTCTTTGGTTATGTTTTGTGTAGCCCTTGTAAACTGGTTTAAAGAAAAATCTTAGAAGTTGAGTTTTGAACAGAATGAAATAAAAAAGAGAGAGAGAGAGAGAAGGAAAAGACTTATTGCTCTCGGCGATGCACATTATTAGATAAATGACGTCATGACTAATGTCCGGTAGCATCACAATAAGACATTTAAAAACAATACACTTTGAAACATTGTTGCATCACACAAATGTATACTTCATTGGTAAAAGAAAAATTGAATTAATATTAACGTAATTTTCATAGTCAAGATTTTATTACTGCAGTTACTAAAATTTAGATTGTTGTTTAATTAAAGCCCAAATTCCTGATCAATCCCGTCAATTCTTGTAATTTGGTAGAATAGCACTGTTAGAGACTTTGTTTTGTGCAATTAATGTAAAAGCAAATCAAGAAAGTGACAAAACAAATGGAAAAGGGCAAGTTGAATCATTAAAAAGGAAACTACATCTCAAATCCTTTCCGATTGTGGAGGTAAATTTCATTCTTTGGTGATTATTCACTCGGAATTTTATTGGTATTAGTATGGTCTCCACACAGTTTGGTCTGTTGACGTAGGAGCTCTACCTAGACTGTCGACATTGTCCTGTTCGTCCGGTGAAACGGAGCCGTTTGAAGGAAGATTGCTAGAATTTTGACTGCGGCCAGCGACGATGCTGTTGGAACTCTGTTGCGTCGGAGAAGCAGATAGACCGTGAAGCACACCGATCTCGGTCACGACTCCTCCCGCCGAACCATTTTCAATCATATCATCCTGCTGCTGGTAGTGGTGGTGATGCTGTCTTCCCATTCCGTGCTGGATGTCACCGACAATGGAACTACCAGTAATGGACGATGATGATGGTAACCGATAGAGGGCCGGTGACGTGTTCCCACCACCGCCCCCGTGAAGATGGTGGTGCGTGTGATGATGAGCAGTCTGAGCGTAAAGACCTGTTGATGCCGTCCTTGCTTCCGTGTGATGGATCGTGGCGGCAGTGTGATGGTAATTGTGAGGGATACACGATGGATTGATACACCGTCGTTGGGCCCACTATGCTGGGGGATTGTCCACTGTGCGGTGGAGTTACAGCGCCACTGCTGTAGTACGATGAAGAGTGACCCAGTAGCGCGTACGTAGTCGGAGAATTACCCGTTCTGTTAATAGAATATAATTACAAGATTATTGGCTGTTCTAAATTTCTAATGAGGCAATAGCTATTTCCTCTTAAATTTTGTATATAAGGAGAAAATAAACTGTGTCGATTGAATATTAGATAAGTTTCCGTATCATATTTTCTCTTCAACCGCAGTTATTCTTTGCGGTCCCATCACAAACTTCCTTTTGAGGCTTTGAGTTTCGATAAAAGATAATCGTTATCGGTACTTGAAAAAATAAAAATAAGGACTCTCTGCGAACTGGTTGTTGATATTACAGCTAATTCAAAGAGAGGCGATATTACATACCCGGTTGGAATGTATGTAGCACTAGGTGAGCTGAAATGTCCAATGGCGTGATGTGGATGGAACAGCTGACCAGAGCTGATGGTTGAACCGGTAGGAGTTGAAGCGTTGCTGCTAATCCCTCCGTTGCTCTGCAAGTTGTTTGAAGCGTAATGAGCGTGATGAAGGTGATGTTGATCGATGGAGCCAGTACTGCTAGCACCACCAGGAGACACTCCAGAGGAGCCAGCAGATGATGGTACTATCACCACTCCACCGCCGGAATGTTGTTGGTACCGATGACTGCTGCTACTATTTAGCATAGTATATTCAGAACTAAAATCCGACACGACTCCCACGCCGCAATCTCCCAGTCCACCTATTCAAAAGTAGTAAAAGATAATGTTTAAAAAAAAAGAAGAAGAATAAAAGGTTTTTATCTAGTCGAGTGGTTTCACCATCTGTGTTGGAACGTACAGCACGTGTTATACAGACAGATCTTCATGTCTCTTTAGAAGAGTATTCAAAATATAAAAGAATGATGGGACGTGACGCAACACAAAAGCCTGAGAGTTTTAGTCTCAGGAACTGAGGACGAGCTACTTTAATGTTCCAACTGTTATGAGCTACCATATAGATATACATATATACCGTAGGTATACATGGCATGATGGGTAAAGGAACTCGTAGACTAGTAGCAGCAGCAGGTGAAATGCCCAATATGAGATTATAAGGATCGTCTACAGTGTTGGATAACGGAAATATATAGTGCCGCAAACAAGCTATACTACCAAGAGTCTCATCAGAATGGGATTGTAATCATTTGTCCAGTGGGGGGAGAGATAGCTATGGGGCTTAATTAAGGATAGGTGTATATATATAGGTGGGCATGTAACTTGCAGAATAATAACCATCTAATCTGTCCCAAACGAAGGGAAACGCGCCAAGCACTTTCCGGGTGTTAACCATCGGTCGTCATCTTAGCCCGGTTAAAACCATTATGTCTCATCGTCTTATATTCTCATATGTAATATAAAATTTTCGGAATGACGATGTATGGCATTCATGGGAAAAAATATACCTTACATCAATTTGACTTGCCTTAGATTTCTAATTTTCAAAAAGAGAAGAAAAAAAAGTTATTCTAACAGTTCAAAATGCTGCTTTTATTTTTGTTGTTGTTATTTTTATTTAGGGAAAGGAGAAGGAATTACTGTAATTCAGCAACAACATCGAAATGACTAGACGCGCCTGGCCTATGGCTGTATTACACCATTATCCTCCCTCGCTTCTTGCATTTCTTATTGGTCAGCCTTGAAGTCTGTGTATACGGATGTGTTGCTGCCATGCATGATTACACCTGTACCTGATCGTAAATGCCCCCCTCCGTCCTGGCTGATTGCAATGAATTACTTCCGGTCTAAAGCTAAGTAAACTCGAAGGAAGGTAGGCGCATTGCGACTCTTTATTTCCTGAGAATCCCAATGACATCAACTGAAATTCCCTTCAGTTCTTCCATCATTAATTCATTTGGTGAATCAATTTGAATTAAATCTGAAAAGTTCTGAGTTGTCCTGATTAAATTCCCAGAACACCTGTATGCTGCAGACTCCCGATCGGTGCCGTCCCGATTTTGTCGTTGACGCAATAAGAATTAAATGTAATTTAAGGTTGGACTTGGCGCTTCGTCATCGTAGGCTACTACTGTCAAGAATTTTCGTATAGAGGAAAAGTTTCTTCCGCGATGAGAGGCCCGGTCATAAAAGTTGATTACTTTATGAACTCATCAAGCTGCTTCCCTTTCCCTTCGTCCCCTTTCCTATTCTAGCTGCTTGTTCCTTTCTTTCTCTTTTGTACTTTTTATTGTTTCTCGTCGTTTGCCCTGTTCTTAAAAAAAATAAATAATCATACAACACAAGTACGCCGCTCTAAACTTTTTCACAGAAGAAAATTAACAAACAAAATATCCCGTAGTTAATTTTTTTTCTTCAAGAGAAAATTTTAAAATTAGATTCCAAATTCGACTATGTAGCAATATTCTTATAGTCTAAAAAAAGACTTCTAGGTCAATCAATTTATTACTTCCTTCTAAAAAAAAAAGCTCTACTTATTCCAACTACAACTGCTTTATTAGTTTGTTCCATGACTCTAATTTTAGGTCCTTTCACAAATACGAGCAGGATAATTTTTTTATTCATTTTAATTTGTATACATATAGCCTTACCATGTCCTTATTGGTTCTACTGTAAACAGAAGGGAATACAACTCGAAGTATACGACTCAGCATCGCAATTTCTCGGTAAGCAAAAAAAATGTGAGACCGCCTTATTAGTTTTGTATCAGAAAACAGTGCGCCGCTCTGCTCTTAACCACTTGTAAATGAATAGGAAAGATGCTTTATTTTGTAAACGTACCAGTTGTGGTTGGAACAATTTGTCCATGAGTAATTGAGGGATGGAGTCCGTTGTTGTTGTTGTTATTGCTAGTGGCGGTGCTATTAGAAACGCCGCCACCAGTCAAATCGGTATAGGTCAGGACAGGTGGATTATAGGTAGTGCTCGGGCTTAGATGTCACGTTACAACCCAGGTAAGGTGGGTAAGTGCTACCCACAGTGCTGCTGCTGCTGCTTCCACCACTGGTCGTTCCTGCACCAACTCCGTAAGCTGGCCATGATCCAGCATCTTGGTTGTTGCTGGATAAATGATTCGTTAGCCTGGCTTGGATCTAGATTTTTTTTAGAGATAGGTAAAATATAGTTAAATCATTTATGGAAAACAGATATATTTTTGCGGTGGAGTTTTGCGGTGAGTGCCATCATTTAAAATAACACCTTATCAGTAAAGAAAGGGAAAATAAATTAAGTAAGAGCAGTTAAATGATAACCTATAATTAAAGAATTTACAAATGTCCCGTGGTTGAAAACTGTCGAAGTAGGTAATAATAATAAAGGCAACAATCAGAAGGAAGAAAGAATCCCAGATAGATGTAAGCCTAAGGTAAAGCCACAGTGGTAAAACATACCCAAATGGTTACTCGGAGAAGTCGTGAGGCTTAACGAAGGATGCAAAGTGACAAATGTCTCTGATTTGTTGTTGCGTCGTTGGGAATCGAGTTCGCGCAAGCTATCCGGCATATATGACCGTTGAGCCGCCGAGAGACCAAACGGTCGGAAGGATTGCTGCTGACCTGAACATAAGGTTGTAGTCATCGTGATTTTATTTTTTTTTTAAAGAGAAAAAAAAAACTATAGAAATGGAGGGAAGGAGTACAAATTTGAATTTAGCTCGGCTTTAAAAGCAGATAGAGTTTGCATGCTGATAAGATCTATTCAAAGCGAGGAAAGTGAAACAAAAAAAAAAGTCTCATAATGAATCAGCTAGAATGCTTGAATGCATTTTACTCTTCTCTGTTATATAGGTTTCTATACTTAAAAACTAGTAAATTTAACAAAAGCTCAAGTAACTCATAGCAAAATGAGTACAGTACTTTCTTGAATTGCCTTAGAAACAACAGTCGAAGAGCAGTCATACTTTATTACTGCCTAAACTATTGAAAGTTGGCTAGAATATGGATGTTGCCCAATCTGATCTTGAATGAAGTGAAAGATGGCGGAAAAGCTTTAAAATAAGTCTATACACACACACACATACGTATATGTGTATAAAGAGAGAGATTTACGCTTCACTTGTGAAGCGTTGCGGTTCCACGCTTGTCGCGCAATGAGGCTCGAAGCTATAGCCCCGAAAGTCGTGGAATCTTGAATAAATACACAAATTGGGGGGTGATTTGGTTACTATTTTCTCTCCAATGGTCTCTGGACAGTGTTACTAGGAGCAGTTTTTCTCTTTGAAAGTACGAGGAAGAAGAATGGTTCGGGTTCTGGTCGATCATCTAGGTCTCAACAAGAGCATCACGAATAAGCCGGTAGGCGACATGCGCAACGAAGCTTCCGCCTTCTTCGCACCAGGCGAGCTCATACGATGCTTTCGATTTATGACTTTCTGGCCTCCATTTTTATCTACGCAATACATGCAGCAAGAAAAAAAGGACTATTTCCGGAAATTGTTGTTGTTATGATGGCGTGAACTGTCTCGATTCCAAGCCGTTCTCCAACAATTTGGACTGCGCGCGCTGATTAATATGCTCTTCGACGAGCAGCGCCATAAATTACTTCCTGAAACATCGTTTCACGACTTTGCTTTCTCTCCGCTGCTGCTCATTTATTTGTTTACGTTTTTTTATTCTTTGAAATTACACGCCGTGAATGTTACTTTTACTAGTTCGTGCTTCTCAGCCTTGGACAAGAGCGCAAAAAAGGACTTACAATAGTTTTTTAAAGGCCTTCACAATGATTGGTTGAAACTTCTAAAAGTATAGTGACTTTTAACATGTTAAAAGCCCATTTATTCCTCTACCAAATTGAATTTTTGGACAAAATACGTTAGTCCTCGCTGATCCGTAAATGTCGATAAAACAGAAGTGAATTTATAAAGAAAATGTTCTCCTTTTTCTGCCATCCTTCATGAAAATATTATACCACTTTTCCGGTATCGATACTTTAAGGAAAAGTAGCTCCCCTCTCGTAAGCTGTGGCATATCTCATCTGAACAGAAGCTGTCAAAGAGACGGTTGGAAATTTGATCTTGAACTTCTAAAGTCGGTAATTTGCTACTGCGATAACTACCGTTTGAAAACAAAGCAATAACAAAATAAGTTTTAAAAAATGATGTATACCAACTTTTAAAACAGATAATAGCGCCTAGAAATTGGTCCTATAATGTATTTCTCGTTAATTGAAAATCTCGTATAAAATTGTCTAAAAGTGATTATGGCCCTCGTTATTATTAAAGCGGCAGCAATAATGAAAGAGGTGGAGAACACGCGTGAGCTTCTTAAAGTCATAAATTCACGTACTAGCTTGGGTTTGCGTCAGCTACTTTTTTTCTATCTTTAAAGAAAAAGAAAAAAACTGGAAGGAAATCTATTATTTCCTTCAAAACTAGTAGAGGGCTAAGAGGACAAGTGCCTTGCAGCTAGGTAGTACAGCATGATGGTAAAAGAGCAGGAATTAGTCGCCTTTAAACATAATCAAACTTCCGGCCCCTCCACACGGTATCCCGCCCGATGCTAAGGAGAGGCCTAATTTCCCCTCCACCCACCTCCTTTTTTCCATGACGAAAAGAGCAGTTATATAATCACAGAGCAATCTCATTCTCGAGTAGATTATTGTGTACCTGTAGCGCTAGACTCTACATGCTTCTTGCGCTTTGCTCACTGCCTTGTGTGCAGGCGAGTCGTTACATTACGCACCACCACCGCCGTTGTCGTCGTCATTGTCGTCGACGGCGGCGGCGGCGGCGCCGGAATCAACTTGAATATTACTAAAGGAGCTACGCTGGTGGCGTTCAGAAATAGCTGACTGTGAAGGCTGCAATATCATTAGAGACCTCTTTTTTTCACATTACATCATCGCCCACCCACTCACGTGTACACAGTAGCCTCCAAAATGAGAGCCGCGGGACACGACGAATAATCTTTTTCTCCCCTTCTCTTTCCTTTTACAATTTCTATTTCCTCGGCAAAAGGAATAGACATGAATTTCCCATAGTCGATAATCTACATCCCTTCCGTTCGTGAGGTTTCCGGTTGATCAATTTCCGTATCTCGCCTAATCAAGTCTAAATTAACGGCAGAAATAAAATTAAACAGCTCAGCTGACGCTGAGCAAATCAATTGCGCATCAACAGCTGTTGGAGTACAGGAAGATTTTATTTAATCCAACTTAACTAACTTGCGTATTCAAGGACCTCATATAAATTGAATGAAAGTGAAGTGATCTTGCACGATAAAATCTGTCGGGAAAGAAAAACTCATTTGAAGCGAATGCCGAAACAAAAAATCCCACGGCTGGGGTGACTCATCAGTTGTGCGCCAGGGAGCCGAGCGGAAATGGGCGATAGCTTAAACGGTCTATCACAATTTACAACATCTTTTTACATGGGAAACGCTCTGAACGAAGAGAAAGAGAATTTAACAAGAAGAGTTACCAAATGAGGAAATTTTCTCTTCCGCCACGAATAGCTGCAACTATTATATGCAATAATCCAGAGGATTTCAATTGAGCCTCCTCCATTTCGTGAGCATATAATTCTATGAAAAATTCAACTTCCGTTTCAGATATCGTATCGTGCTTGTGCCAGGCATCAACAGATAGACCAATGAAGGGTGGTGTCGGTGCGGTGGCGGCGAATGTGGCAACTGCCAAGCCACTGATTTTCCCTTTTTGTTTTCGTGCTACAGCCGCAGCATATATAGCATCCGCTCCGCATTTCCTCGATTCCAAGAACGATATTGCCGGACTTACAAAATAAATGCCCAATAATCAATTAATTAAATATGTTTTACTGAGAATTTTGAACATCACGCACATCAGTAGCACATTTCCTACTTTGAACGAGTTTGGCCCTACGACTCAGGTTTCACCCACAATCCGGAAAATTGAAAAGCGCTATGAAGAATAAGAAAAAGTGCGCAATGAATCATGTGAAAAGAATTCCTTTTCCCAGTCACGAATAAAAAACCTGAATTAGAAGATGAGCTCTAATACGTTTGAGAGAAAATAAGGAAAGAAGAATGACAATTAGCCGAGTCTACATAATATCATTCCCATATAATGCCAAGTAGGAGCAGGTGGTGACGACTATAGGATACGGCCTAGAGAGTGTGCGTGCATCGGCTTCTCTACGCATCCTGTAGGTGGGCTGCGGCAACGCTCAGTCACGGCGCCTCCAACTGTCATGTTCCACCCGTCTTTAACACACATTTGCCTCTTCAATTTGACAAAGACGAGTAAAGGATGGCGACAGAGACTGTCTAGGCGTTGCACGCACACAATCCTCAGTTTTAACTTGTCTTTCATCAATTAGCTACCGTCAACCTACTCATTTTTGCATCTACAGGGGTGGCCTTTTTTTCTTCTTTCCGAGAATTTTAAATATTCTTTCCAAGTTTTGATATGAATCTATAGATCAAGAGTACACTATTCATCTTGACTTTTATATCCTTTTTTCTTCCTCAACCTTTTTTACGTTTTCTCAGCTGTCTTGGACGTAATTACTGGCCTCTATATAGCGTAACAGCAGCAGGTAACCCGGGCAGCTATCCAGGAGCAGCAATTACAGGCATTTAGTTCAACAGGGGCAAAGGTAACCCTTTCCCTCTATTCATACATCCCCCCACAAACTGCACCTTCTTCTTTTTTTTCATTATATATGGTAACTAATCCCTGTTGAACCAGATGGAGACTCGGGAAAACATTCCTCTGCGTGTAACCGGCAGTTGTGCCTCGATTGAAAAGAACAAAACTTGGCTCGCGGCTAAAAAGGAAGAAGAAAAAGAAGAATGGAGAGCGGTACTCATTAAATACTACATCGTGAGAGGGTAGGGAAAAAATAAAAACTGGCGTAGTTGTTGAGCATTAAAAGGGGGGAGTGGAGAACAGAACACAGGTGTAGAACTCTTCTTAGAGCAGCTCAATTTTGTTGTTGTTATTGTTGTCTGGGCTATAGTCAGCTTCCGTCCCGATGTAATTTCGTTCTACACTTATGCCAGGTGCTGAGAACCGACCAATTAATTCTTCATAATTATAATAATTCTTTGATGTAATGAATAAATAATCATGTGTCACCATAAAGAGTTGATCAAGTCTTAAATACGAAGCGATAGATGGACAGTGGCATTGCGGTTGTGCTAATGATCTGGTTGAGGTTTGATACTACTGCGGTCCCGACGGTGTAGTCTTTTTAAAAAACCAAAAACGCCGTTTGATCTCCTGCCTTGTTTAGAAAGACTCGTCCCAGGAGAGAGAGTCATCCTTCGACCTCAAAGAGCCAACCGAGGGCTGGACCTCCTGACCGCAAAAGCGCACGCTCTCTGACAGCCTAACCATCCTCCAAAAGAAGGCGGCAATATATATGATGGTTGCACTTACGACACAGAGGGAGAGATAGGTGTAGTAGTATCTTGCTTGTTCAAGGATGCAATTTGGAGATTTAATGGATTGAGGTGGACCTATTTGCGGTCTGCCTCAACGTGGGTCCAGCATCTCCATCAGCCTGCTTATATATATATACCCTCATCACTGTTGTAAAAAAGGCAAACTACTAACAACAGGTTGCTCAGCAGGGGTACCGCAACTCTTCTTTCCCTCTCATCTCCTAATCATTTAATCTAATAATCACAATCGTTCATAGGAAACAGTAGCTTAAGCATTTAAAGGATAATATTAGAAATATAAATAATGTAGAAAAGACACTGTTGGAGGGGGGCTATAAATAAAGAACCTGGATGTGTGAAAGAGGCATGACTAAAAGCTCTCGAGTGGCCCTCACAAAGTCAAGGCCTTCATCATTACACGTCGTTCTTTTAAAAAGAATGGGTTTAACGGATTAGAGAAAATGTGTAAGATACCATCAGGTGGCAGCTTGTTAGACATGTTGGACACGGCATGACTGTATCGAATCGGAAGGTTTACACGCTTTTGTTAACTGAAATACAACCATCACCAAGAATGACATGGGCGTTTCCATTTCATTCATAACCAAACAGACATGATATGCTGATGACGTACATACGGCTTGTGCCATTGAAGTTCCGAATAAGACACCTGCAACAACAACAGTATACGGCTGTTTTCCGAGTAGTCCGACGGAAGAGGGAAAAGAAATGAAATAGAAAACGCGCATAGAGTACAGATAAAGTGGACACACAATGGCTTGTAATTAGGACCCAAGATGAGGGGGTATGTGGCGTGCACATTGTATCCAGCTGTTGGGGAGCGCAACAGGGAACGATAAATAAAAAGGAGAGGAAGGTGTGCTCGTAATTGAGGGAGGATGTTACGTCTAGGTGCCAGTCTAATGGCTACCAAACACAAAGAATTTAAGAACCAAAGCAAAGACGGATCATGCAGCTTAGAGAAGTACTCTTTGATTACTCACGATATGTCTATGGACTTTACTATCATTTGAAGAATTTGTACGAACGAACGAAAGTAATAAGAACTGCTTCCTCTCTTCTTCTTCTTCTTTTTATTATTAGTTTCTTCAGAAAAACACCTTTCATTTTTTTTCTCACACTATAAAAAAGGAGCAGTTAGATCAACTAATAACAGAGAAGAAGAAAGGGGGAAGGACTGCTGGTGCACAGGCCGAGTTCACGCTTACGGAAGCTGAGTAAATTAACAATGGCCTTAATGGTAATAGTGCTTCTGGGACGAAGCGGCCTTGCCTTAAATATGCCTACAGGGCCCTAGGACGACAAACGAGCAGCCTGCCCCCCACGCACAGTAGTTGCATCAGCAGCCATTGAGCAACAAAGTGTCGTAAAAGCAAGCGTATAAGCACAAGAAAAGGGGAGAGAAGAAAAAAAACGAGGATTTGAGCTAGTAGTACAGTATTAGGATGCCCATGAAAACTAGCGAGCAGGAGAAGGAAAGAAAAAAAAGGTATAGGAATTAATGTGTTTCGCTTGACTTACGTGTCTTGCTGCGCGGTTCTCGAGGGCCGTCGACAGTCACCTTGATGGCTTTGGCGTAGGTGGCCACCTGCGGAGGAGTTGTGCTCACTGTGATCGTCAACGTGAAGCTCTTTCCTGAAAGTAATCAGAGAGAGAGACAATACGTTCAAAAAGGCGCCAATTAAAACGGTGCAGCACACGCAGTAGCGCAGCTGAATTACAACCAGCCCAAATCATCATTAAATAATATCCCGCATGCTCTCGTGCGCTAGCTCGCCCGTCCTCGGACATGATTATTGTTATTATTATCTCTTTTTGCGGTCAGCTGGGATACACATAATCATCGATTATTCCTCGTCGTCGCCCCAATAGGATGACGCAATTTCTAAAGAGAGACACCCACGGAAGAAAAAGAAAGAAAAAAAGATCATGTACACCTGTCGTCCAATCGTCTATATCGCTTGATTAAGGCCATGGTCTCAATAGTTATCAACAAGGAGCTTTCATTCTATTATTCTACTGATTGCTGCTCTAAACTTCCCATTGCCCCACTTCTAAAGAATTTAAATAGCGAATATATCAACTTGGATCCCAATGATTCAATTTCCAAGATTTCAGAGCGGTACCTTTTTTTTAAAAGAGTATCGCATTTCGTATAATTTTATGCTATTTTTTGCCAGATTTTTGCATCGTGTATCTGTCCGAATGCTTTGAATTTCCTGTTTTTGTTGTTGTTGTTATTCCAAGCACCGTGAATACCTCAGTAAGCTGAGAGAGCCAATGGCGTCACGGGTACAACCCACCGGAAGTTCAATTCAAACGTTCGTTCAAGAAAGTTTTTTTTACTCCTTGGTCCCATGTTGTCTAGATATAGGTAAGCAGGAAAATGGGCGTGGTATTTTGAAGGGGCGCTGGGAATGATGGCCGACTCTTTTCTTATAGTCTAACGCGATATATATGTATATAATGTTACATGCATCGAGAAAGGTTAAATTTTTTTTTAAATAAAACCAACTTGCAAAGTATATGCAACAATCTTAAGTAATAACTTACTGCTAATATGAAACAATTGATCATCGTAATAATAAGTACTTAATAAGTGATTTACCTCTTCCAGATCTGCCGATGAAACGTAGATCGTTGAATTTAGCGACGTGATTTTTGACGACGGCAGTGGCATTTCTCAGTTCCGAACTGCAGTTCTCGTCGTTGCCGGCGCGAACGGTGACTAGTGTTCCGTCCTCAACTCCGCCTAGGCAAACGACGCGGAAAGCCGTCGGCAGGGTTTTGTTGGATCGCCAATGCGTCGGTAAAGCCGTGCAGATAACACAAGGGGAGCCCGTACGAACCAGCTCACCTCCCATTAGGGCAGATGGAGCCGATGGATCGCCAATAATTTCAGTTAAAGCCCTATCGGCCCACAAGAGATCTGTCGCGGAGGGACCTCCTTCTTGAACACCAGATCCAGCTGTTCCTGACCGGCCGTGAGGTGGGGATGAGGATGAGGATTCCGTCGGCGATTCCATCTGTTCCACGACGGCGGTTGTTGTGTGTTGGTGTTGGTGTCCGTGGTGGTGGTGACCGTGGTGGTGATGGTGATGCGTCGGCCCCGAAGACAGATGCATTTCGTTTGCGAGTAACATCATGAAAACTAGCACCAATCAACGCTGCTAAATAAAATAAAAATGGTTGGATGAAAACTCGCTCAAGCATTACGTAATAAATAGAGAAGCATAACTAATATAGATTCACAAATAGGCTCCTCTACCGTTGGAGTTTCAATTGACGTTCACACGCAATACAGACTTTAGGGCTAGCCAGCAGCTGATGGTCGACAACTTTGAAAAGGAAACTTGAACAGAAATTCACTTATAGGCCTATGCTGTTACCATAATTTAAGAATTGATGATTTCATTTTCAAATAATGTAATCTTTATCCAGCATATGATTTGGCTACACGTTAACTAATTGAGTGTGATAAGGAAAATCAGGTAATTTCTCATCGTTTTCGTGTTTACATCATTATATAACCATCTGATTGAAAAAATATGTGTAATGAAAGGTTATCAGAAAAGAAAGAAGTAGAAATTAAGAAATTTGTGTTTTTAAAAACATGTACAGGTAGCTAAACCCACACTTACTTTTATCTATTGAGGTACACACAAGACCTCAGACCCAGGAATGTTATGTCACTCCTCACACACCATGTACGAAACCAACGCAAAAATGATTTCATTGATCATATAATAAAGATGTTTTGCAATATATTTAAAAAGACGAAGCAGTTCTTTTTCCGCTTTTTTCTGTTTTTAAATAATCGGGATTAAAATACCAACACTGAATTGCGACAATACTCCTTAGCTTGCTATGCTATGAAATGAAATGTATCTGTTTGTTCCTCACCTGATTACTAAGAGGTTTCCTCAAAGGGTTGTATCCCTTGGTAGCAATGCAATCCGCTTGCGAATCCAAAATCAAATGCCGCCGAATCAAAGACTCGCTTTTCGAGTTCAGCTGACCGTAACTGGTATAAGAAACTTAAGTCACGTGTACGTGTTAAACGAAAAAAAAACCGTATATCGAAGAGATGGAAATAAGATCACTTAACAATTGATAAAAAGCACTATAAGACAGTTTCACCACATGCCACAGGTTAGTTCTATTCGGCACTGAAGCCCACGTTCTGTCTGAAGGGTGCGGTATTAGTTGTAATAATCATTAGTAAAGCACCATCCTCGAGTACGGTCGCAGCACGACTAAATAAGGCAAGAAGGAACCCCATGCCCAAAAAGAGCTCATAGAGGGGGAACCTCCATTTCCATACGGCGATTCATGATTTCGTGGATAGCGGGAGGTTGTACAACGTAGTAGAAACGTGAAAGGAGGAGGGAAGGAGAGGAGGACGTGCTGGAAACTTGTATGGGGGGGCTCGTAAAGAGGAGGAGCCTAGCCCGAGTTACTTGACTACCGACCAATCCCGAGCGCTCATGGCATACATACGTCACATACATTCACCATAAAGCACACACCCTTATTGGTCTTGTTCAAAGTTGACGGTATAGCGTAGCTTGCATTATTTCTTCTATAATATATTACGTCCAGGCAGTTTAATAGATTTTTTTTTTTAGAAAATCGAAATCATGGTTGACAACATTCAAGCTTCGTGTTTCACTTCCAGCAAGTATAATGATACGCTAGAATTCCAGTAATTCTTTTAAAAAAGAAAAATGAAAATGAAGCCTAAAGTGAGAGGGAGAGAGTGAAAAATGCAAGTAATTTAATCTGTGGCTGAGATAACCGCGGTCAAGACGATATAGTATAAGGGGTTTAGTGTGACCACCAACGTCGCCACGGTTGTCTTACATTTTAGGAAATTGTTTATTTATTTACTAGTCGGCCGTATCGGGTGTATGTTGTCTTATGAAAGTTGAAACACATACACCCGTGCGAAAAAGGGGGACCACTCTTTATCTCTTCTATCCTCCCCCCACTCACCTGTAAACGTATCGTATTGCATCGGTATTTCACCGCTCGCTATTTATTTTTTATTCACTGGATATACATACCAGTTCTTGATAATATGAAACTGTCTCACGTTAAAGAAATATATATTTCCAGACACTAAAACAGCCTCTTAAAGCCAATTGAGTATGTCAAACCCTATCAGAATGTATTATTCAATTATTAGCGCGCCGCATAATGGCCTATATAAGCAATCATAAATTGTGAGGCTACATAAAACGATGCACAAGACAAGCGAGCACTGGAAATGATTTTTGCGGTCAGAAACAAATGTACATTGCGTACAAACCGCGTAACCAAACGGTTACGTTTTCAATAATAGGCCATTAAGAAGGTCGTTTCTACCACCATACTGATGATGTCATGAACGAAAGTTGAAACTAGAGGAAGGAAACATACAAGACAGCTCTCAAATAGACAGATCTTTTAAAAATAGAAAAGAATTTACAGAGATTTGAAATATTTAGCTTATCGCGACCCCAACTGAACGACCTGGCCTCTCGGGTAACAAAAGGTAATAAGCTATCTTTATACTGTTGGGTAATTTTGGAAGGATCAGCACATTCACGGCATATAAACTTTCACAATCACTTAGCAAATATATTTTTTCCCTATATAGTAAGCCTAGCGCGCAAAACCAGAAATAATTATATAATATTTTTCACGATTACTTTTCAAGTTTGAAATAGAATCAAACTTCAATTTGACTAATATGAATGAATGATAGGTGACACAATTTTCCATGTAAATGTTTTGCATCATCATATAAGTGGATTGAAGTTTTACGGCGGTAACTTCATACTTGATTGAGGGTATCTTCAAGTGAACTTATAATTTATCATATTAGTCGGTAAAGTTATGGAAGTATCAAGTAAAAAAATCGATTATTGTTTACTTATAGTTTAAGCCAAGAAAGAGCACGCTTGAAGTATTATTACCGTAATATAAATTTGTCATTTTTTCCCATTACGTATCTCTGTCGGAAGAAATTTATTCGCGCTATTTTCCACTTGGCATGTAGATTATTTTTGTTTCGTTGCATAAAATAGAAGGTTCGTGAGGTAAAAAGTTGGAAGGGAAATTTGTTCCTTTTGCCTCGAAGGCATTCACCCGAGGTAATTACACGAGAGCGTCGCTTCTGATAGCTTTAAGACTTCCGATCCTATAGAACTTCTTCTGCTCTCTCCCTTCTTCGTCCCCTCTAAATCATCCACCTTATTTATAATACAGTACACCGTTGTGAAGCATGGCCTCCTTTCCGAGCGGAAATATTTTTATTTCATGGAAGCAAATGTATAGTTATTACCGTATTTGAAGAATCAACAAGTTAAGTAGGGAAAACTGCTGCTGTACTTAACTAAATTTAATAGAAGTAATTTTTAATTCACGTCGATCGAAACGATTATCTATATCCATCCAACAGGTTTTTTTCAACAAGCATATCTAGAATTAAAAAAGGGAACTCAAGATGTAAAGCATACATAAACAATCATTATTAGAGAAAATAGGAAGCCAGGTGCAAGGTCTCACAGGTAAACAGAAATTACCTATACGCACCAGCCAGCATGGATGAGTGCGTCGTATAATTCTCAAATATACAGCAGGGGCGTGTGTAAAGAAAAGGAAACGGAATGACTTTTTCACCATCGTATAAAATCCAATAGTGCTCATCAAGTATCTATAATTGCAGTAGAGACCTGTCGTACATTGAAACAATATATTACGTTGATTACTTATGTTGTAGTCAATGTTAAACTTAGCGGACGACCAGACGTACATATATAGAATTTAAACAAAATAACTTTGGGTAAACTCAAAAGGCTATATTGCGTACATCGAATACTTAAGTCGTTACAGGAACTAATTTTACGACATCGAAGCTTTATCGATAGTCTCCATTGACTTTAAGAAATTTTACACAGTTCGGTGAATGCGTCTATTGATTTCGGCATGGATCAGAGCCCACGAAGTAATAAAAATCATCACCATATATTACTACTTTTTATTAAAGTTTTAGCGTTCCTATGGACCGTGATCCAATAAATAAGAAGATTAGTTTAGATAAGAAGAGAGGCGAGTCACGCGATGTCGATCCCCAAGCGTGTTTTAGCTCTTGTTAAGTCACCTAGGGATACTCGATTACATTTTGTATCAGAAAGGTGTGAGAGCGCGATATAGGTTTTGGGCGTGGGAAATCAGATGGCACCAACAATTTGCTCCAAAAAAAAGCGACAAACCTTCCAAATCCAAAGAAGAAGACGAACGTATTTCGCACGTTGCCCAGCAGCCAGTAAACAAATAAAAGACATAAACAATCTGGCGGCGCTTCTCTCTCTATATATTTTTTCCCGCGATGTAGCACTTTCATCGTATAGGGTAATACGTAAAATCCAAAAGGAAATGAACTATCGAATCATAAAGCTGTCGGATCCTACTCTAATAATGTTTGGAAACATCTTGGAGAATGAAAATGGGCTCGTTGCACGATATAGCTGACAAGAAATCGTTTTCTTCCCGTTTCCGCTCTTTGAGAAATGAGTAATGACGATGACGGCGGCAGCTTAGCTATTAAAGCAAGTGCTTAGCCTTGCAGCACACCATCCTTGCTATTGTCTTTTCATCACACTCATCCTTGATGAAGCGTATACAAGAAAAAAGAAATTATCATCAGAATTGCACGCAGTGCATCGAATAATAACCGTTTTATTGAGTCCCCACTTGGATTTAGCTACAGTCGTCTCTATGTATTCATCATAATCGCATCATTCACCCGTAAAAGCTTCTCACGCGGTACAGTATTTTCCCATAGAACTGGGGGAAAAAACATCAGCATCAGCTAGCTTTTAGTTTTTTTTTTCAAAGATAATTGTTTGTAATGATCGTGCCATTAGTGATGATCGTTTAATTGCTCATCCGATTCAACTTTTTTTTAAAAGGAACAAACCATGACCACCAGATGAGCGACGGGAACAAGAGGGGGAAACAGTGAGACTATGCACCTTTGTGAAATTATATGAAAAGCAATTGACAATGATGATGAAGTTGTTTCATGGGAGTAACATTGTTTCAACGGTTAATAATTATGTAATGAGAGAAGACCTCCTGGGAAATGGGCGGTCACTGACGTTGCTGCTCTCGTACTTCTTCCTATATAGGACGTATACATATGCATATATACGGTACAGACAATTTATGTTGCTCCTTTCTTGGAGTGATTTCATTTTTCCATGCATGCAGGTGAGTGGGTGGAGACAAGAAAAGGAAAAAAAGAAAAACTGAAAAGAAAGAAAGGAAATAGAGGAAATGGGAAGAGAATTTCCCGGTGCTCATCGTCTCTATTCGTCGTCGAATTAGGAAAAGGTGCTGATCGCATTAAAATGAGGGGCGGCTGCCCACACGCAAATTAGAGAGCGTCGAAAAGAACGACATGGTCTCGCTCGCTCGCCCCGTTTGTGCCACTCCATTCGTCTTGAGTACTGTATCCACGACTACTCGACTACTTGTATATATTCACATCCGTGTGTATATAACGTACCTGTGTGCATCAAGCATTTCCTTTCCCGTTCTTTCCTTCATTCATTTGGAAATAATAATGCTGTCGGACATTTTCTAGACTACTACTGTTGGCTGGATGATACCTGATGACAGAAACCGCGCCGATGATGAGGCAAGAACCTCATCCATCAAGGCGGCTTCCACAGTTAATGAACGGTTACCATCGAACGATTACACCATCATCAGCATATTGGTACCTCGACGAACAGTAGCAGCAGTGCCCTTCTCTCTCTCTCTGTGTGAATGTGAATGTGCTTCGGTGGGCGGATCAGTAGCACAATTCGAGTTTCCTTTACTATATTCCAACACCTTGTTGCTTATTACCCATCCATGCTTCGTGCATTAAGCAATAAGCGTTCCCCTCACCTGTTTTCTTTATACATTATATTGCGGATCTGGGTCTTTCAAACGTGTTGCATTTCAACACGTTTGCAAAAAGAAATATCATCATTACAAATTTTAAAATGTTATTATTATACCGGTAGAATCAGCGTGTAACTCACATGAGCGTGAAATTTTAACTTGCAATGCCATAAAACATGGCGGTTAACACAATGTGCGCTTTTGATACACACATGCCATGAACGGAAAGGCATTCTGTCGAAATAAATCTACGAACTCGTCCACTTGAATCAATATTTATAGTTCGAAGCATTCAAGTGATTCATTGTGTATGGATCTGGATGCATAGTGCATTTGAATCACTGTACTTAGTAAACTGCGTTTTCCATTCCGTTTTGTCTGATACACACTAGGAGCTCATTCATTTGATATCAATGGAATGTATTGTTACTCATTTTAAATGATGAATAGATGAACAAGTGAATGAAAAGAAGGATATGAATAAACAACTAGGCTATAGTAAATTGTTAGTGCTAGCTGTGAACTTGTTTATTTACATAAAAAATAAATCAAACAGAATGTACCTTTAAAAAATATCATCTAACTGTTTGATTTTATTGAATAAAAAGTATGGAAATACTTCTGTTGCGTGTCCTCGTTTTCTCATATAATTTGATACAAGACAGGTGGTCGTAATTGTCATCAGTAGTAATGCCGTATCTCGCAATGATGCTGCCGAATGAAAAGGGATCTACAGCAGAAGGAGACCGGGCCGTGCTGGATAGAAGCTCCATCTCCACTGCGAACAAGTGGGCGGAGATGGTGAACAGAAGAATCCCAAATTTTGCGGCTTGCATTTCACATTCTTGGGATATAATCGATCACCATTCCAGACAGCACATTCAGGTAGTCAGCCGCACATATGGATCCTACACGGATGAAAGAGCAGGCGGAAAAGGCGAGCGATCAAGCGCCCTAGCGTAACAACACGAACTAGATCACCATCACCACCGCCTGTTTTTTTTTTTTTATACACCCACCATCCATATACTTTTAGATATATAAAGTATCGGTTTCATCATTCCCATGTGCATTTAACTTAAAATATATACGTTATTAAAGAACTAAGATTTGTGTTATTTGCCGTTCACACGCACATCCAACTACTATAAATAATACTGTAATTGTTTATCTGTCTCTTATGTACTCTCTGATACTTTTTTTCTTCCAGGCTTGAGCTAGATAGTAAAAAATAGTCGTTATCTTATGCAATACGCGTAATTCTACTTGTATGGCTTCTATTTAATCAATATGGAAAAAGAGGCGGGTCAAATAAGAAAGATACATAGCGATTGATGGTTTAGTTTCATTTTTATTAAAAAGAAACGTCTTATAAAAATTCGTTAATGTTTCTATTTAGGAAACCAATTTTTACGTTCCATCGTCACCAGAGCAATTTTTTTAAGCTTTTCTTAAAATAGACTATTACAAATTCAATTGATCGCGATTCGCGAGTCCGGCGTGGAGTTTTAAAAGGGGACAGAGTAAAGAGCCGTGCTCCTCCTCCTGGATATGTGCCTATGTCTCTACACAATCTCTGCTATATGTGGTTCACTTTGCACTTTAATTAAATAATTATGGCTGAAAATTTGAAGTAATAATTGATTTCTGAAAATCGCTCTTACTTTTGTTTTATTTTAAAAAATAAATTCACAGCCGAAAGAACCAGTTTGCAAGTTTATATGACCTTGCTGCTGATCGATTCGATGACGTTACCTAAGTTTGCCACCAGGTAATTGAGAATGAAGATAAGAAGAAGAGGACCCCTTATCCAATAATCGATGACGTACCTTTCGATGTCAACCCGGTATAGGTTTCGTACTGTAGCTCCAGACTCAAAATCTGATGAAGCGTACATGTGTATGAAGCAAATGTTTTACTCACAGAAAAGTAATGGGTATAGGGATGGTACTCTGGGTTATTGAGAAATTGGATAAAAAGAAGATCAAGTGGAAGAAAGAAGAAGATGCAGCTAGGTACCAACCGGTTCTTACCACACCTTACCTTGATATACCTTCGAAAAATGTATTTTATTTATCTAAAATGGAGAAAAAGAACGAGTCCAAAATAATAGAAGAATAAGCATAACTTAAAAAAATTATTTGGCATACGTCATATAATTTCTGATAACATCTGGTCATTGCGGATACGCTACCAATCACTTTCATAATCGGGTAAATTAAAGCAATAATTATTCGTTCAAGAAGTATTACGACAGTTACTATCTATCTCAATGGAATGATTAGAATCTTGGGCGCAAAGTCGTGACATGAAGATTTATAAATTGGGTGTGAATCCTACTTGTGTCTGCATAACACATTTATACCTTAACTTAAAGCTATAACTGAGAAAATGCTTATCTAGCAGAAAATTGAGAACTTGCACTAGAAACCTTGAATGGTTCCTAGTAATAATAGAAAGAAAAGAGTATTTAACATTTGAGCAACAGCACGGATAATTTGAAAAAATGAGCACTGTACTGCGCAACAGAAGTCTAAAAGTTGGTCTATAATTGGTCAATCATTGGACGCGGCGGGAATTCTGTTGTTGAGTGCAGTCGTTCAAAACTTAGGCACGATTATAGAATCAACAGTTCACTCATTGCTGCCTAAACGACAGAAAACAGACAATTATCCCATCACCCCCATCAAGCCAGAGACAAGTTGACCACTAAAGAATAGAACCAACAGCTCCGCAATATTCAAAAAATACTTAACTGCAATTACAACGGTTTCGTATAAGCATGTTACCTTTTTAAAAACTGTTTTAGCTTATTTTCCTTCTCCTTAAATTTAAGAAAAATCGTTTTCAGTTGAATAAAGTTAAATTGTTGAAGAAAAAAAATAGAAGGACCATAACGAGTAGCAATAGTTACCGTGAAAAGAGAGTATTCAACTACTTTTTTCCTGTTTTCATTCCAACTGTTTATGGATAGTAACACAAAAAAAGTTATTTTCTTGCTTTTCACGATTAATAAACAAAAAAAACAAGGATGCTTTTATTTCATGATGGTTATATGGCTGAAATATTCTATGTCCCTACTTTCTGCTTATAGGAAATTATCATAAGTACGGTACCAATAATCAAGAATCATTTTTTAAAATGCGATTGGTACAATGAAGACGAGTGATGTAATGGGAAAAAAATATTTACACCTTATTTTCCATTCAATACGAAAGATTGGGTTGTAAACCAAATTGTCGATGACTTTTGAATATAATTTGTATCTTTTTATTTTTGAATTTTGTTATATATTATGTATAGAATCCCTCCTCCCGCAATCCTGGACCATAATCCCTTGTGCGCCATCTATGAATTTTCGTTTACCTTTTCTTCTTTGCTCATTAGATGTCTCGAGTTGTTTGGTTTTTATTTATTTTTATTTTTGCTCTTTACCCCTTGTGGCACCATCTATGAATGTTCACAATTGAACTTTACTTTCCTCTCAGTAGATGTCCTTGTAGGTTGACTAGATTTTAAAAATCCCATCACCCCCCCTCCCCCCCCCTTGCAAGTGGATTAATTATTTGTTTGATAAACAAATTGCAAATAGGTTACCATAATTGAACCCGGTTTTTTAAAGACATTAGTTTTTGCATTGTGATCTTCAAGATCCTCCAAATACCTTAACATGATGTAGTTACCTGATTTTTCCGCATCATTAAACGCAAATTAAGTTGAATTCCAAAAAATTAAACATTAAATTTACGTAATATAATTTACGTAATTCGTTCTTAGTTATATAAAGTTCGGTAGATTATTGCGGTATTTTTGGGTCAGTCAAGCAGATTCATTAAACAAAATGATCCTTTACATGGATAAAACTTTAGGTATTTGAATTTATTAAAATCACATTAATTTTTAAATTTTTTAAATTTTAATATGTTTTTATTAAAAATTACATACTCGATAGACCGCGAGTCATTTTCTGCCTAGAAGAACTAAGTAGCTCTCAAGTCTAAGTAGCAACTCAACCTCAATATATGTAACACTATGAATCAAATGAAGACTTTAACTTTGGAACCCTTCAAGATCATAATTTTATAAAGCCCAATGAGATTATTGATACCACTCTGATGGAGCCGGCGTAATCAATAGTGCTTACACGAAGAGATGTAGACTGCGGTACATTAGTGCAGTAGACATTCATACAAAGGCGAACGCGGCAAGTACCTTATATAAAACGAATATTTTAAAATTTTGTAAAATCCCTCGTCGTTTAAGTATTGATTCGATTTTCAAAGACTGTGAAGTAATTGGAAATGACATTTTATTCTTTCTGTATTTTGTTGAAATGAGAGACAGCTGATAAGATATTAGTGGAGCTCAATTTGGCGAACGGAGGCCGCATGTTACCATTCTGGTGCAGCTGCTGCCGGCGTCTGACGGGGCCGACCATGGCCACAGTCATCCATACGTGAGTCCCTTCTGCACGTCTCAATATTGCCGTCTTCTGGCTCGACATTTGTTGCCAGTTTTCCTTTGTATCCACTCAAAATGACGCCCGTATCATTATTGCGTTTCGAGCGAACCTCACCTTCGTAACTAAGGTTTAATAATCCTAGAATATATTTTAAAAAGAAATCAAAGCCTATTAGGAAGTTCTTGCTCAATTTTCAATGACCGGCCTATACTTAGAACTCAAAGACTGATGGTCATCAACCCTTAAACTAGAAATAAGTGTAAAGAAGAAGAACGGACCGACTCCTGCAGGCGACGAAAGCCGCAATCTTAAAGCAGAGATGGAAAAACAATTGATCGAGCATCAAGAAATCAGAGAGACTTAAAAGGTTTCTCGGTTTCATTGGAGAAATAATAAAATATTAGTTACGATGTGGTAAATATGTTAATTGCCTGATAGCAACCGATTGTCATATAGGGGTCTCCAATCTCTACGTGGGTTACAAACGGACCTGAGGCATACTCATCTATATCGTCGTCCCTTTTTTATGAGAGGTACTCAAGTAGTAGATTTTAGTTCAACCATGCTGCTGTATTATGTAGTGCTCAGTGCTATAGGCTAGCTCTTCCCTTTTCTCATCTCCAAAGCGAGTCATAGAGAATAGTTTGATTTTAGGCAAGAAGCGTGCTGGCCCTAGGAGATGAAAAATATATATTGCGGCCCGCGCCCAGTCGTTGACGATAGTGTGTCAACTTTAGATTGTTTTATATGCATGTTTACGATATGTGACGAGAACTCGAAATAGTTGACGTCTTCCTTGTGGCTGACGACGAAGCTACAAGTTTTCATTTCTAAGTTTTCAACCCGCATTATAACAAGATTTCCTATTATGTTTTAAATAAATAGTTTAGATTTTTTAAGTATGATA
This sequence comes from Chydorus sphaericus, assembly GCA_030141595.1. Classification (NCBI taxonomy): domain Eukaryota; kingdom Metazoa; phylum Arthropoda; class Branchiopoda; order Diplostraca; family Chydoridae; genus Chydorus; species Chydorus sphaericus. The sequence continues at coordinate 8,278,422 of CM057927.1, read as the reverse complement.
ACATGTTTGAGATTAGGTAGCCAATCTTGCAACATTTTTTCCTCTTTTTTTCCAAAATAGGAACAAGTTTTTATCTATATGGTATATCTAATTATATTTTTTGCAATGTGACTGAATTTGGTTTACTTTGGTGGCCGCGATTGGCCTGTCTTTAAAAGGTGGTGGTGTGATAGCTACAAAAGAGGACCGTCCACTTGGAAGATAGGAGCTTGATACTTGTTAGGGCAGTTAGGGAGAAAGTTTGCTGTGCGGGCGCTCCCGTTTCGTGCTACATTTCATCAGATTGATGTTGATACAGCAGCTTCTCCTTGCTCCTGACACGAGTGCATCAAAGGGAGGAGGAGGAAGGTAACCAAATAACTGGTTTGTTGGTTGACCATCTCTTATTTACCATCGACAGAATAAGGAACAGAGGAGGTCCCTCCTGGATCTCCTCCTTGAATATTCATTTGCATACTAAACAGTTTGGATCCAGCATGACATTCGATGGGCTAGTTGATTAGGTTTTGGCTTGACCGCTTTGGATATGACTGTGCTGCTGGCCAGCATCAAGGGCTACTTGGAGAGCTGACCGATAAGGTAGACCAATGAGACCAATGTTTCGGTTGACGTGATAAATTGGGCCTTGTGTCCCTTCCTATACGTGTTCTTGTTCAACACGGTCAGTTTTTTTTTCTCTCTCTCTTCTATCCACCTTTTCCATCCCCTCCTTTTTAAATCTCTTTTCTGTTTTTCGTCGCTAGGATGTCATCAGCACCCTTCGTCCCACCCACCTTCAAAACCTTTTACTTTACGATAGCAGCCGAGAAGTTTTTCAAATCAAGTTTGGTTGAAAGGTGCATTATTTAGTAGACGACAGGCCATTTAGTTCCCGGCTCATCTTACCTTTTTTAAACAAAAGAAACGACGAATCAGATGAAAGGAACGAGAAAAAACTGGCGTGTGATGACACTGCTGCTGGATACCGGTTAAACGGTTATACTATGAAAGACGTAAGTCAACCACTAATGCAGCTGCAGACGGAGGTTCGGGGATTACAAAGTCCGCTTTCCACAAGGCCGAACTCAGGGCTATACCTTTAGTTTTCTTCAGTAAAACAGCGATGTCAATAAAGAGAAATGGTTCATATCATAGAAAAGAAATAACAAATTCTATAAAAGCAAAACAAAAGAGGTATAAGAAATAAATAACGTCTGCTGCGCTATCTTTGTCGAATCTGTGCTCCTACCTTGAGTGATAACCTTGATCAACAGGATTGGGAAGCGGAGAATCATTGACTGAATACCAATAGGGCTATTGAGTTTATATGATCCGCTCTAAGGTACCTACGCACTTTGACACTTGTGCGCATAGGCGAAGGTCAGTTTAAAGTATTACTATGACTTTAAGTGGCCTGCAATGTATTTGAATCAAAATAATATAAAGTTGTCAATATAAGCTATACTCTCTATTTTCACACATTTAAGAGAAAAAATGAAAATTCACAGCAGGAGGGACTTTCTCTGAATGTGTGCAAAAAAGGATTTTAGAGCGTCTCTACACATTAGTTTGAAGGGTGTTGTTTGCTGAAATGGTTTTTTGTCACATATCTTCTAATTTGTCAAATGTGTGGCGCAGTGTAATTGCTGCATTTCTCTACCATATGGTCCAGTCAATGTTATTTCAGTACTTTGAAAAATAATAAATTCTCACAGAAACTTGAATCCGTTTTTTCCCTTTTTTTCGAAAATTGTTCACCAGCTTTGTTTTTGGCAAGTATAGGTAGTCTAAAGAAGCTGATATATGTCAGGATCATGGGAGTATTTTCCTTGCCGCTTGCCCAGTCTTAGGGAAACTAATGACCCGTGGTCGGTCTCTTTTTCCCTTCTTTTCCTTTTTTTCTCGCTGCTTTTCTATATCAGATAACGTGATGATGCATAGCAGTGGACATATCTGATGGGATGAATACCAGCCGCTTAAAGAGAAAGAGAACGGAAAATACAAAAACAGAATTTATATTGTGCTTTTTCGTCACGTCTTCGACGACCAACTCCCTCCGCCTTTCTCTCTCTCTTCGCCCTCCCTCGACATGGGGACGGGCTGTCCTGTCAACCCGAGGCAACCGGTCGACTCTATTACACCACACTAAGCGCATACAACAACAACAAATATATCGACGAGGGACTGTTCTGTAAAGGAAGCCAAGTTGGGAGACAAATAGTCATTAAGCCTAAACTGTTTTTTAAATACATAAAATCAAACTAAAACTAAAAGCAACCGAAATCCAGAAGCCTAAGTTATTGTGATTCATCCAAAAAGTTAATAATAAGGCTATTTCGTTCATTCTGCTTACCGACAAGCGTAGCATTCAAACCAGCGGTAAATAGTGCGCATTCTTCATTCTTTTACCAAGGTTTTTCTAGATATGCGCATGAGGAGAGCGTTGCCTGACTTGGATATTCAAAAGCTGCGCCCGTTATATGTAGTATAGCAGCATTCTGGAAATTTCTATGCATAAATGTTGATTTATTGAACAAAGCATGTGATGTAGAACAGGTCTATTCTCTAACCCAACAAGATAACAACTGTCATTTGAACGACCAGAAAATGATTTTCATTGATTCTGATTTTGATTAGACTACAATTAGTAACTATTCGTCGTCTTAATTCGAAACTGGAATAAGCAGGTGACTTGTGCACAAGGTCGATGACGAGTGGTGTAAAGCTGCTTCAATGGTGATATCAAAGCAATACACTGCGCAGCCATAAGCTAGTTGAAATCCCTTTACTAGCTATGTATATAGCTTCTGTTTAGAGAGAAAGGGAGAGAGAGCTTCCGAAAGAAGGGAAGGTTGAGCTGTCATCCGCAGCCCGACGCGAGGCGAGCGCACCAGATGGATCTATCAAGTCTCATTCCCAGCGTTTAATTTCCTACCCAACATTATGTATGCGAATATGAATTTACACCATATGGTGGCAGCGATAAGAGCCACAGAAACTAGCCGAGCTATATACGTAGCTTGAGGGCCAAAGCTTGGTCCAATGCTGGTCATCCTCTTGTGCATGTCGTCGCCCCAACAGATGACGAAACTTGTATTAGGCTACTCAAGCTAGTCGTTTACGAATCAGTAATTCAAATAGTAAGTTATTGCCTCAATATTGGAATGATTTTTTAAACTGAGGCCTACTTCGCCAGTATTGATTAATTATATTGTACGTTCTCTTGAGTGGACTTGTTACATCTGCCACGATAATAACGTGCCTCTCCTCGATGTTGTACTCATTGATAATGATAATAACGCCAGACAATAAAAAGCAAGTGGGAAGGAAACCATCTTATTATGGTTATTGTTCCTTTGTGATACTATAATTTCGATTGATCCATGAAAGAAGAAGGAACCACAGAAACGTGTTCATTAATAGCGTATTCAACCAAATGATGAGCCAACTTACGGCAAAAACCATTCTATCTATTATACAATCGTCATATGTCATCCAAGTTCCATTCCAAGTGGAAGTTGATTTCAGTAAGATCTCTTATATGAAGTGATCAACTGCAGACTAATAATTCATCCCATCTATTATGCATCGATATACAATTTACAGAGCTACTCTGTTGATGTCCCCAAACGGCTGGGCTCTTTTGCTGTGGCATTAGTCATGCCGGCTTAGGTTTCCAATCTCCTTCCTCCCACTCTCTCTCTCTCTCTCTCTCTCTCTCTCTCTCTCTGAGTCATGGATTACAGTGAGAGCGTATATAACAGCGGCCTTACGCACATAATGCAGTGTGCTAGTGAAATGTATGGAAAGAGAGAAAGCACTGTACTATACTGATCCGTATGTGTGGCTCCGCAATATACGTGCCCCTCTTCTCGGTCTCTTCATCTTTGTCGTTGCCATCGGTTGCCCCCCTCGTCAGTTTCTATATAACGTCCCCTCTTCTTTTTTTTTATATCCGTGTTGAAATGTAACGATCGAAGCGCGGGTAGCCCCGACAGGGGTTAGTCCCCCAAACCCCAAGCTACTATGCTAGAATACTCTATGGTTTCTTTATTCCCTTGGCTCATTCCTCTTTGCAAAACGTTATCAGTGAGCCGCATCCAATGCATAATTTTGACTTGAATTAAAATATAATGATCGGATCTTCCTAAATCACTTTGAACTTAAAGAAAAAGAAGGAAGTCAATTGAAGAAGAAAACAAGTGGTGAAAAGAATGTACAAATCCTAAATAAGTTGTTGTGGATGCAATCAACAAGGGAAACAAGCGAGAAAAGGTTGTGTATAAAAGGTCCAAATAAAGGCGCGGCTTATCTAACCTTCCGACCCTTATTTTTCTGTCTCTCTAACTGTATATACACACAGATGTGCACAACCCCAGCGTCTATCAAATAACATCCAGGGTGTGGTTCACAATGGGGACAACCACCCCTCTGTATTCACCCATGTGCGCCACCCGATGGAAATTGGAAATAGAACACTCTTCATTCTTATGCAAAATTGTCAAATAGCGTTCTAGAAACGATTTAAAAAAACGAGGGAAAACTTTGACAGTCATTCGGCGGCCCCCTCTTACCAAACCTGAGACCACTGAAGAGGGATAACCACATCGTCAGCTGCTGAGGTTTCGCTTCCAACAAATTCGCTTTTTTTGTGTATAAATGAGCGAAATAAAATTTCTAGAAACAACCAACTAGAATGAAACATTGATTGACATTGTTACTCAAGACATTTTTCAAAATCATCCATGAACATTAAATTTCTAAAATACGGGACCGTATTTTAGTGCCTTTGGTGATGACCTGTGCGAGCATAATAAAGGTACATAAATAGAATATATAAAATCCCCCGTGTGTTTGTGTATGTATGGTTAGGGAACAACGTGTTGTTATCTCACTTTAATCTCTAAAACATTCTTCTTCTATATTATAGCCCGCCTCTCTCTCTCTCTCTCTGGCTGTCTTTCTCGACCCTAGTTCAGTTATTCGGTATAATGCCAACTGCTCGGCGCTGCCTCAGCAACGTTGACGATAATCATCTCTTCTCTACCCGCCTTCCCCTTTTCCGTCCTCACGATTCCCCCAATGGTTGACGTGCTCACCATACATCGGGCAGCTAAAAAAGATCAAGAGGAAAAAAAAGACTTAGCCAGTCAGGTCACGTCGAGCGATTGGCTACAACCAACACACACAAGCAAACACACACGAACAGAGATAAGAAGAAATATACAAAATATATATCTAAGATATAACAAAAGAAAGGCAGCACACGATGAGAGAGCGATGACCGAACGAAGCGGAAAAACGAAAATAGTCATCAGCTGCTTAAAGTAGATAGACGTCTCCGTCCAAACCATCGCTATATTCAAATATATTTAGACCTATTAGGAGGGACAACTTTTCGAGTGACGAAACTCTGATAATCGTTTTAACTCGTAGCCCAAAGTTTTAAAATACGACAGAAAAAAATGACGAAAACGCGACCAAAGAAGAGCTGATTCGTGCTAAACATAAAAAGAAGGGAAAAAGGATAAATAAATGGAGGAAGCTAGTGTAGGCAATTGTGCAGCTTACTGCAACAGCATCAGCAACTTTTAGATTTCTTTCTCCATTTCCTCGTTGAATTGATGCGGATGCCATCTCCCCACCCCCTGTAGTAGCCACCGGGGGGCCATTTGACTCGAACAATCGAGATCTTCCAACCTGAATACAAGTTTCATCTCCTGTGATTCCTCGACGCCGCCACTACAGTACATCGCCCCTTTCCCCGATTTACCCAATCGTCAGCACATTGCCAGCTTGGTCCAATAGTCTGGCTGCTCCTCCATGATGATCACACTGTCATTTTTCCAAGTTATTATTTAGTTATTTCATTTTTTCTACGAGATGACCTTATATGTGTTTTCTATTTATTTTGTAGGCCTAATCTAATTAGAATCCACTGTTTGTGACATGATGTCACTGAAATGTAAGACGTTTAAAATACATTCCTTTACTTAAAAAGTGGACTTATTGTCATTCCACCGTAATCCGGGTGCGAAATTAAATAACCTACAGCAATAAGAGGCTAAGATGAAAAATCGAAAGTTATTGAGGGGAAATTGTGTAGGAGATGAACTTTTTCCTCGACCGGAGATTATACTTTTTCAATATACGTCCTTAGAAAACTCCTGTAACAACAAGGACGATCTTTTGAATTAAAATTTGAGTATCGAAAACTTTTTAGTTCATGAGCATCCAATGTCTGTTTTGTCCTACAAGTTTGAAATCAAGTATCTTGCTATACAGTTCTCATATGTCTCAACCGTTTAAGAATGTACTCTACACAAAGCAATCAGATCATTGTTGTACCAGTATTTATTTCACATTACATCCTAAATTTATCCATGGCGTAATTTGAGTATATAATATTTATAAAGTGTTATGAAAAGGAGACGCTTCACTTTGTACATCAGTAAACAAAATTTCCTCGAATTGAATCAAGAAAGTTCAATAGCGCGAAAAATACCATTGCTTAAAAAAAAGGAAGGACATTAAAAAGTTAGGTTTGGGAAGGAGAAACGAGGGTTTCACTTAATCTCATGAGATTCACTTTTGTGAGTTAATTACAAAACAGTTATAGCACCTTCAATTCTTCATCCATTGTGACTTGCGTAGCTTGACACCCACACGCACCATATACGCTTACGGACTAATACAAATTGTGAGTCTAATACACTCAATAGGGTCGCCAAACTGTTTTCGTTTGATTGCCTGATTTGATGGAAGTCGTATTGTTTGAATTGGTGGTAGTTAAGACGACGGTAGGAGAGTTGGAAGTAGAGGAAGGAGAGCTGGCGCCGCTCTTGCTACTCTCCTCCAACGACGTCAAAGAAGGAGTCACATGGTGAAAGGCAGATTTGGAAACGTTCGACACGGACAGCTTGGGAGATTTGGGCCGCTCCACTTCCACCGCCAGCCGGCTGCTGTTTTTGTTATTAGTGGCATCCGGATGCTGATGATGCTGAATTGTGGGTGAGCCACCATTGAACGGGAGTCCTCCTGTTGACGGCAGTTTGTTGAGACCATGCAGTGAATTGATGAGTGATGTTAAAGGATGTGGCATATGGGCAGTGCCTAAGAGACGAGGATTGACGCTCAGACTCAGGTTAAAGTTGGCAGCCGTTGAATTAATTCCTGAAGCGACGGACGCGGGAGTGCTGGACGTTGGCGGTAGCAAAGGTTGGAGGAGGTGTTTGAAGCGATACCGACGATGGGTAAGCCAGTGCTGAAGGTGGATATCCACCTGGAACTAGCGGACCTCCTGGTGTCACTGGGCTTGTTAACGCTCCTGAATTGGAAGGCCAGGTTAGCTCAGGACGATCTGACCCATTCACACCTTTAATTAAGAATAATTCATATGTAGACTCGTTTTGTAAGAAAACTTCATAACATTAGTTTCCCCCTTAAATTTCACTTTCTATTTTCGAATCTATATTCTAATGCTTGGTTGGTATTTTAAATATATAATTAAAAAAGGAATAATGGGTACGATAACCTACCTTTCATGAGAGCCAAAGGATCTCTTCGCATATGATGATGCTCCCAAGGTGGTGGACACGGTAAGCCTGCTAAACTACCCAGGTTGGCTCCAAATTGTCCGAAGTTGGCCAAATTAGTTAAGTTCAAGTATGCCGGATCCAACCATGGTGCTTGAAGTAATGAAAACGGGCCGAAAGGTGAATGGATGTCCAGCTGCAAAATTAGAAATATAATTTAGATTTTTATTTTATAGGGAACGGAGATACAAAGAAAAACGAAAAACTGATGATCAAACCACGACGTTAACGAAATCGATACTAGTAGCAAGTCCGTATAAGACTAGACAATCGAAGAAAAGAGATCACCGATCGATCCAGGTCTAGCCGGATCTTTCAATCAATTTATTTATTTTCTACTATCTGTGTTGTACTACTTTCTCTCATGCATGTAAATCAGTGCGAATCGAGCTACTGTCCGCATCCGTTTAGTTAGGCCTATTAATTTTTTGTTCTGTCGATCGTGAACCAAACAAGCAGCGCGCACGACTAAAGTCGTTGCAAACAAATAACCTCTGGCGGCGGAGGTAGGAAGCGTTTGACGCCGCCGCCGCCAACGATGAACTGTGCGTCCGATTATTTTCGAATGTGATTTTTTTCCCCGTCTATGTGTGTGTGTGTGTGCTGACTACTGTTATTGTTGGGGGCCCCGCGGACGAAGAGAGGAGCGCGAGGAGCTGGCCGCCGCTGCCGCCGCCGTTGCCGCCAGAGTGATGATGGGAATGAAGCTGCATCTTTGTTGGCGGCTCCTTTGAGGCTTGGTAGACCCCCCTTCAGATAAATAAACTGACTGATCCCCCTCGTTCATCCGGCTGTTGTCTATCCTGCTTTTTTTGGGGGAAGGCGTATGCATCTTGTTGTTGTTGATGCTTCGGGAGTCTATCCATCTTGGCGTTCATCATTTCGTCAAGTAGCACATCGCGTTCACGAGCCGCCGTTGTTTTACATACGATGCGATTCAAGAAGCCATGTCAGTGGCGGCAACGTCTTCTAACGGACAGCACTTCCGGTGTGAGCAGAACTATATAGCAATACAACATCTATGGTCCATCGTTGGACGTCTTTGAAGCCAATAGAGGCGGAGCACAGAGAGTTGCGCCGTGTTTGGCTTTTCGAGCTGCTCGGATCGTTTGTTGATCTTTGCCTACTTTATTGCGCCCACTGTACGCAGCGCTGGCTGCTCTCCGTTTCCTCCACCAACGAGCTCTCTTTGCTCGCTCTAACCGACACGCTACATACAGTAGACTACTTACAGCTACGTCTATTTGGTGCCGTCGCCGCCGCCCCGGCTCCATGCAGATCGTTCAAACATTGTAACATTCATAGCTAGTCTTATATTTTTTTTTATCGAATTCTTTCCGACAGCACGCCGCCAGCAGACGTGTGTGTGTAATCAAAACATGGAGCTAGACAGAGTTGATCAACTTACGTGATTTGGTGCGTGGTTCGCGAGGACCATCCACGGTGACTTTGATGGCCTTGTTGTACGTAGTCACTTGGACGGGTGAAGAACTCACGATAATGGAAAGCGTGAAACTTTTCCCTGTAAAGATATTTTGAAATGATCATTTTACTTTAAAATAGGTTGTTGATTATGAGCAATAGGAGAGGTATGATGGAAATAGCTAGAATTATTGAGTTCCAAACAGTTCGCCAAATTCCAAAGTGGACATTCATTGCTGTAGCCATGATTAAATTATACGGGGCAAGAGTCGGCAAACTCGAACAAGAATGTGAGCGGTGCCGCATAGAATCTCGCGACGCCGTCCTGAATTCAAATTTGCCAACTAGCCCTGAGGGACGGACTGCCCAACTACGTTGCTTTTACCCGTTGCACATGATGCTTGACGCGCGTTTGCATATTTATATTCATGTATCTCCCGGCCACATCGGTGCACGAGAGCGACTTTCTTTTTAAGTTCATAAAAACGTGCCGCGCTGTTTCGTATTCAAAAAGTAGTTCTACAACAGATTACTACTAAAAACCGAGAAATTCAGATCCGTTCCATGAAATGAATTTTTTAAAGAATTATAATAATAAAGATTCTCACCTCTTCCAGATCGGCCAACGAAGCGAAGATCGCTGAATTTAGCCACTTGGTTCTTCATAACGGCCGTGTGATTACGAAGTTCACAGCAGTAGTTTTCATCATTGCCAGCTCGAATTGCTACAACGGTCCCGTCGGCGATTTCTCCCAGTGCCACAACTCGGAAAGCGATAGGCAAAGATTTATTGGAGCGCCAGTGTGTTGGCAAAGCCGTGCATAAGAAATACGGACTGCCAGTCTGGATCAATTCACCCTGGTGGTCAACCATGGTTTCAAAAGAAGAGGACGTCGCCGTGGAGGACGGACCGTGTTGAGAACTACTTCGTTCCGGCATCAAGACTTTAGTTGACATTCGAATCGATCGCCGAAGAGTGGAAAAAAAGAAGCAATGAAATTGAATTGAGAGCGGCCGCTGCCGCTGAACAGTACCGCACTAATACAGCCAAAGTCCGTGCGGATGGTAGTGGTGGGTTACCACGGCGCAGCTCCGCCTTTCATGGGCCAAGTACTTGATGGTAAAAGAAGCGTCAGAGATTTGTTTTTCTTCTTCTCGAATAATCTTTTGTGTTGGCGCCGGCCCAAATGTTGGATGCGCGTCGTTGCTGGTTGGTGGTCGCCGCCGTCGCCGCCGCCGCCACTGCCGACTCTTCTTTTACGTCGACTGTTATTTTTGCTGCTGCTTCAGTGAGGGAGTCCTTCCTTCCTTCCTTCCTCTCTTTCAGCTTCTGTCGAAAAAGGAGGAAGTATATTCCTCCCTCAAAATGCTTGGCCGTAAAAACTCGGAGCACGCAGATCGATGCGGAAATCACAACTCGAGTCTCTCTCCCTTTTTCCTTTTCTCTGCTGTATATAGACCCTTTCGCTTTTTTTTATGACCTCGTCCGCAACCGACCGAAAATCACTAAGGTCCGGTCCGTCTATATATCTCTTCTTCCCCTTCCTCTCTTGGCTCTCTCTCTTTCTTTCGAAGCACACACAAGAGAAGAAGCCGAAAGTAATATGATGAAAAAGCAGCGAGGGGACGCGTACACACACACAAATACACTGTCACAAATAGGCTATAATAAGAAACACTGGCTGGCAGAGTGAACTAAAAAGTCAATCCATCAATTGCATGGCTCACAAATGTACTGTCTCAATTCGACGGAAGATGAATGAAGCTAATGTGTAGAGAAGAAGAGCCACTAAGCACCTCTTCCCACGCACGTCCGTTCTCGAGCGTTGCTGACAACACACAGGGAACGTGGTGAATGGCGCGTCGTCGACTAAGCGAGAGCGGTCGGGGCGACGGGGGGCGTTGGCAGAGGCATTAGCACAGCAGCAGCAGCAGTGTCGAAGAAGGGGCGGAGGGACCAGCAGCAGCAAAGAGCGCGCTAACAGCAGCAGCAGCAGTAGCAAGCGAGAAAGTCAACCATACCGACCACAGTGGAAGACCGTAGAGGAGCGGTTGAGGAACGCGGGAAAAGGGGAGGGGGCGGAGGAGGAGGAGGAGATTAAAAGGCAGCACACACACGCACACACACACACACACAGAAAAGGGGGCTCTATATAGAGTCTTATATACATGTCCTACAGCTGCTGCTGCTGCATGAACGTATTTTATTTATTTGTATTTTTTTTCTTCTTTATAGCGGCGTGCACACTTTTCCCGCACCCATCCCCTTTCCACTGGAGCGATTGGTCGTTGCTGCCCACCGAAGAGGAGGGGCCACGTCACACACATACACAATGTGCCTACAGCGCGGTGACATCATCATCTCTCATCTCTCAGCTTGCGTCATGTCAATAGCTTTCTAGATTTTTATATATAAAATTGCAACGTCTGTCTTGTTGATTTATAACTATTGTGGTGATGAAGTAAGCAAACCTCATTTGGCGAAGCATAGAAAGTGATAACTTATACTATAAGGAAGAAAACATTGCTGATTATAATCTCGGGTCGTCATGACATGATGAAGTGCATCGGTGTGTGCTAATTGGGTTAAAAGCGGGGAAGGATGTACTTGATAACCAGAGTAGATGAGTGTTGTTGTTTTCATGGGCGCCTAGGGAGGTTACACGCACTCGAACCCGACGAGAACGACGACGACGACGACGTAAATCAGGACACCGCGTAGGGAAGATTAAGTCGGGATTGCTGGAGAGAAAGAGCGCAACATCGGAGACCAATTTGGATGTCGATAAATCATGAGAGAATGGAGAAGCAGCAAAGCTCTCGACGACCTTATACGTAGACGACAAGGTATATTTTCTTCAGAGAGAAGAGTGAGAGCATCGAGTAGCTGAGAGAGACAGCGCGATCATCCACACCCTCAGTAGTGCTCCTGCCCAAAAGAGTGAGGAACGATATATCGTCCGATAGAGCGTTGGCGACGTTCGAGTCGTCCTCGCTGACAGCTGGGCTACTAGATAGATCGACGACGACGACGACCAGAGAGGGGACGAGTCCCTTCTCCATACATAGCTCTGATGTGATGCTCACCCCTCTTCTTTATTTGTTACATATATAAGGGGGCACAAATCCGCCCTCACAGTGTCCTTTCATCACGGGGAAAAAGAGACACAAAAAAAAAATGTGAAGAGTGGCAATATATAGCGCAAAGGGGACGACAACATTCAGCCAGCCCCTCTCTATTCATCGATGAACTTACCGCATGGTTGATCTGCTTCTTGCTCCTGCACCAAACTCATCGCGCCCTCCGCCCAGTAGAATAAAGAAAAAATCTTTTTCCCCTCTTCCAAAAAAATGTCCGTCTGTTCACCCAAAAAAGTTTTGGGCACGGCTGCACATGGTTTTTTATATTCCTCCCTCCGTCTCCCATTGTCGCATGTGGCTTGTACTCGCCCCCTCACAAAACGACGTCGACGACTGTATTCATTCATCAATATATATATATATAGGTAGCACGCACTCAAGTCTTTTTTTGAAAAGATTTGTGTGCAGGAGAATCTCTTTTGATCCGGTAGCGGTTCCGTCAAGCCATTGCCGGATGGCGCGCCCATCATGGATTCCACTTCAACAGAGCCTCCTTCTTTGTGCAGAGTGACCTCTCTATTTCCTTTCGTACTATTCTCTGATATGAGGTTTCTGAGGTCTTTTCTACCAAGTTTCACGGTTGAGTTATCTTTCCCTTATTCTGTTTCGCTCCTTCATATTGAATGAAATTCCATTGGTATACCAGCGTGCATTTTTCTCCTAGGTATTTTTTTTTCTTCCTCTCTCTCTCTCCAGGTTAACATTTGCTATACAAAAACATCTACAAGCAGTTGGCTATATATTTCGTACGGTCTTACGTTTTTTTATGTCTTCATCTTCACTGATCCTGCAACCAATTAAGCAGCTGTGGCAATCAAATACTTCTATTCATGTCCAACCATTCCGATGTGCAAACAGTGAACCATTAACTATTTATTACAGCCATATAACAATTTATTTATGTTTATTTAGAGTCAACACGCATAGGCTTGTCGAAGAAATGTTTATGGGTGACCCGTCCCGCCGACCTCCGTGCCCTTATCTATGAAAAGAAGAAAACGTGACTTAATAAATGCTCCTTCGCATTCTATATATTGTTCATATTTAGCTTGTTTAATAGCAGCAGGACGTTCATGTAATCCATTTTTATTGAGAAATCTCATTTTTGGTGTAAATTATATTCTTAATTTCAAATTGAAATTTAGTGATAAAATCTATGCACTAAAAAATGCCGTAATTTTTTTGTGGTTTATCAGAAAAAAATTAGAAAAATAGTAAAATATTCGAGTAAACTAATGCCTATTATCTTTCTTATATAATCAATAGACGGACATGAAGGTGGACGAGACGAAAAAAAAAGCTTGTGCATACTGCCTCTTGAGTAAATCAATGCGGAAAAGGAAGGAGAAGTAAATTCAGGAACCTGCATAGAGAAGAAGGAAGCTCGCTACTGACCGGATGTCGAGCAATCGAGTTATCTTGCCTTCTCGTTTCTCCCTCTTATTTCTTGCAATGAGATTATTTTCTTTCCCCTTCTTTTCCTTTTATGGCACGTGCTATAGGTCACAGAAGCGCAGGAGGAGGAGTTGCACCTCAGCTGGATATCTTCAACCGGTTATATTGTATACCTGCTCTTCTCGCTCTATGGCGTCAAGACACACATCTTTTTCTTCAAACCTCTTTCCCGGTCATAGTTGTGTTACTGCTAGCTGTCCATTCTAGTCTTTCAGTAATCTTTAAAATCTCGATAGTCATTTTTTATTTATTTTACTTTTTCGTCATTTTAACCAGGTCGAACGAGACATCTAAATAAATTGAACGGGTTCCGAAATAGCCAGGTAAAAAATACGTAAAGATATATATATTTTTTTAGAGAGAGTTCAAAAGAGCATATAACTATTGACCACAAAGTCATGCCATGCTGGTCATACTTTTGGATGATAGATAGATCATAAAATGCTTGGGACTTTTTGTCACCTATAACCTTCAAAGTTTTATTGAACATGTCTGGCCCTTCTCTTGCTTCTTTGCTCTTGGCCTCCTATTATATCTTGGTGACCGATGCTCATAAATTCTTCCTCCTTTGCCCCCGCCGTAAATATACATTTATTTTATTTTCCAGTGGATTGCTGTCCAAGTTGGTGTTTTTGGCCCGTGTCGCCTCGATCGCGGTCGCCATCTTCTTTTTTAAATTTTTTACAACGAGCTCTTCGTGTCGTAAAGGACACTTTTTTCCGTCTCCTGGAGGGGTTGAGGCTAGCATTTATTACTGAGAGCTAGTCCACTCGTCGTTTTTTTGAAAGAGGGATGCCGTTATTACTCGTGCGGCTCGGAGTAAATTCTCTTGTTTTCATTTATTGATTCCGTTTTGTCGGTTATTGTCTCTACCCCTCATCTGCGGTGGATTGAGCCCTTGAGCATACCAATTTACCAAGCATTTTCGAAACTCGAAAGTGTTTCTGTATATTCTGTTTATTATTCATCACTCATTCTAGGGTTGAATTTGTTGATTGTTACAATAACTGAAACAGAATATGTTGACATTTCGAGTTTAACAATTCGAAAAAAGAAAATGAAAGTGAGCAAGTTATCTTTATAAATACTCTGGCGTGATTTTGATCGAATTGGGTGGAAAGCCTCTTGTACATCCCTTTGTATACGATGTCGTGAAACCCTTTGGCATTGATGCTTTCAACCAATTTTGGTCGACCCAACCCGATTTTCTCCGTTATCTGGCAACATGCACAACAAGAGCACGAAGAACCATCTTTGATATAATCAAACGGTGGGACCTTAATGAATATTAAAAGAGTTAAAGTCAAGGTTTCTCCTCTTATAGATGTTTCATTACTCAACTTTGCTGGAATCAGGAAGGATAATGGAGGATAAGAGCCAAAGAGCTATCTTCCCAAAGTGCTTCAATCCTGTACAGATTATTACTTTGGTTAATACACAAGAATTTACTCTGTTGAATGCACTTAGCTACTGAGGCCTTTGCAAAAGACCTTCACTTGGTGGGCGCGGCCAATTCATCCGACTATTATATTGCCCTTGATGGGACGAAAAGAGAGCGAGGAAGTAAGTTCCGTCGCGACCAAGATAATTAGAGGCTTGCAGTAGAACGCCCACTGCCGCTTTGATCCTGATGCGGACAAAAAAAAAGTAGGAAAAAGTGAAAGGCCTTCCGCTTCTGTGTTCCAAACACATCTTTGACTGATGAATCGGATATCCCTTTTGTTTCGGTGCCTTTTCCATTTCACCTGCTGTTTTTCAACTGGGTTTATTATTAGAAACATAGACAAATGCAAATATTATGCAAATTAGTCTTATTAGTTGAACTATTGAAGCAGGTGATGATTATTGGCAATAGATTTACCAGCAGGTCAATATAGATTTCAGGCAACAGCTGGAAAAAGGTTATTGTTTATTGTTTATTTTAAAAAAGTTCTAATTAACGGCCAAATTTGCAAAAAGAGGAAGTTGCTTAAAAGCTCATTAGATATTCTCTTTAAGCATAAAAAATTAGAGTTTCTAGCTGAAATTGAATATGCTATTCAATAATGTATATGGGTAATGGTACGTTTAAAAGAAAACTTAAACTACAAAAGTAAATAAGAAATCACAGAATGAGATGATCATATTTTTATTTATTTTTTACTATATCTTAAATATGGTGCGATAAAAGGAATCACATAGGATACTTAACATCCTTGTTTCTTATCAGAACAATCTTGTCCCTTTTTGCAAGCTTCATAGTGGCTACCATATATCATTTGCGAAAGACGAGAGAGAACATGAGATATTGCCCCTCATTTCTAAATGTTGTTTTTTGTTTCATTTTTTTTATCTTACCATAAGGTTAATAATTTATTGGTCTAGATAGCGCCGAAGACCCGGTGTAGACCACATGAAATGTACAGTACTTGATACACTTATTGATACAAGCTGTTAACCAAAATAATAAAAAAGGAGCATAAAACGGATCCAAAGATCACGAATTATATTGTGATGTTTAAAAACACATACGGATGATTATTTTTTATATATAAGTTATACTAGTCAAAGATCTTATTGTGTTTAAAATTTTGTATAATGTAATTTTTTAACCCATTCTTCTGTTTCAATTTAATTGCCCTTCCAAAGCCGGTCAACAAACAAATTCGATCGAAGCCAGCATATAATTTTTAGGGTCCTAGAGCAGTTAAAAACCGTGGTATATTGGAAAGGGAAGCCCGTGTGGGGTTTCAAGCCGAAGAAAACGGGCAATCCAGCGCAAAATGTCTTTCCTATAGAGAGAGGACGCGAGCCAAAAAGCAAGACGACAATAAAAAGAAATCTTTAAACAGCCTTGAAATATGTACGGTTCCAATGCTTCTATAAGAAAGAGCTTCGTAAAAAATAAAGATGTCTTACAATGCGTGTCATAACCTAGGATTTAAACCTGATTACTAAGGTTGCCCGACTTATACTACACCCATGCCGCTTTCTTTACGCTCATCAATAAAACATTCGAGAGCGAAATGTATATGTATATATTGCCAGGCCTGCTGTCTCCATATTCTACTACTAGGCCTCTCAGATTTGAGGGTCTTACCGTTTTTTATACATTGAAATTTTTATGATTTTCGCCTGTTTCCTTTTTCTTTCAAAAGGGACCATTCTGAAATATTATACCAGCCATTTTGGCTGGAGAAAAAAAGAGGGCTAGCTATTCTGGAAGATTGAAGTGAATACGACGACAGCTATTGATGACATGATCCTTAAGAACGATCCACTGGGGGCCCGCGATGACAACTATTGTAACCATCCAACGTCATTTCTTGTGTGATGGTTGCTATATAGCAGCGATCAAAATTTCTCTCCGTCCATCGGAAACCCCATGATCCTCTTTAAATCACTGATAGAGCATCTGAGTCATCTATTCATCTTTAAAAGCCAATAATTTTCTTCAGCTATAAATTTCTTTAACCAGCATAACGGATTTAGTTTAAATCGTATATTTCTTGCGTGTGAATTTTCAAGTCCAATTTTCCAGTTTTTATCGTTGTTGCCCTGCAATTAAGCGTCTGCCATTTTTGCCATCATGCACTGTTCAGGTCGAATTTTGCTGCCGCATTAGGTTCAATGAGTTTGTCACGGTTTAATGCGCCCTATTGACAAGAGAGCTTCTGGTTCTCTTGTCATTTACCAACAGGTTTTTTTTTGTATGGCGCCTGGAAAATGGCAGCGCGTATCTTAATTTCGCTCTTTCTCGAACATTACGTTTACGACGCGACCGAAACGGTAGTTGAATGCCAATAGTATGGCCTTGGGACCGCACAATGTCTTTCAGTGAACCTTTATTGGGGTTTGCAAGCACATCAGCATGCTGATAAGCAAGTAAAGGGAGCAGGGACATGCGAAAATCTGGTCGTTTCGCGCTCCATAATGTTCTCATGAGTGGCTACGGATATTAAGACTACCTAAGTTCAAAACAGGTCTCTTCTTTCCTTTCTCTTTGAACACCAACTGTTTACTGCTTTTTCAAACTTTGAAAACATTCGACTTCTGGTAAAAATAGTAAACTGAGAAAGGATTGGAAACCAATTAGGATCGACTGATGTGAAATTTATGAATTGCGTTCTGTACGGAAGAGTGGCTACTTTAATAACTACCCCTGGACTACATATTTGTTGTAAGACTTGTGGCTCAAGTCGAGTGAAGAGAGAGAAAAAATTGAATATTTTCTTGTTAGTGGTGGGAAAATAAGGAGGAAGCCCTCAATAGTGGACGCAACTGAACCAGTAGTGGGCTGGTCATTCTATCGGCAAAGTACTTGAAGTAAGAGTAACAATTACCACGCATGGTTTCTCCTTGCCACTTTATTTGATACTATCCTTAAAGAGGACCAGTCCTAGGTAAATTAGTCATGAAAAGTTCTCACGTTTCTCTACTGCTGTCGACCAAAAGATTGTTGCCGCAGCCGCGCCATGAAAATGCGCTTGATGATCATCATCTAGCAGTGGCACTTATTAAAGGATAAGAAGAGCGACGAGATGAAAGACGGCCTCTTATTATTTTTCTTTCTCATTCATATTTTTTATTAAATGAGTGAGTGCTCAATGGAACACTAGCCTCTGAGGTGATGATAGTAGCCTAGCAGTCAAAAATGAATTTAAATTATGATGGCTCTAAGGTGGAGACACTCGAAAAGTTTCATGTTGATGATAATTTGCCGAGTCCTCAACGAACCAACAGATCCGCCCACTCCACCCCATCAGTAGGCTAAGGTTTTGTGGGCGTCGACTTGGTGCCGACGAAAAGGACGAATACCGCTGGAGAGGCGACGATGGCGGCGGGCTGTGGCTCCTGTGTTGACGACCTTATGGTCGGGCTGCCACCGCCCTTGATGTTGCTCCGTGTAGACTCCGCTAATTGAATCCTTTTGCGGTAGAGACATTCGGCGCCTCACACCAATATATCAAGGTGCACGCTCAGTTCACCTATTTTTGTCTTTTTATCTCTCCTTTTGTTTGAATTGTGCGATTCTCACAGCTATCACTCTTTCCTCTCCTCAGATTCCCAACATTAAGAGAAAAAAGTATAAAAATAGGTACAGGGCATAATACCAATTAAGCTAGGACTTAAGTTTTTCTAAAAAGGCCAAGTAGGAAACCTGCTTAGAGTATAATCCCGACGCTTTGTGGCTCGTGTTCAATAAAAATAAATCGTTCCTCCCCTAAGGATCAGCGGCAGTCGCTATGCTAAGTTGTTAATGTCTGTTCAAAAAAGGTTAGTTGAGCGACGATGATAATGCAGACCTGCTTATGAATACGAAATGTGTGTGTTTTTCAAAGTAAAGGGTAGAAGAAGAAGAAGAAAAGAGGCAAATTAAATTCAATTTTTTTTCAGTCGGTGTGCCGTTTTAGTTTCAACTCTCCCTCCTCCTTTCTACTTTTACTCCCATTATATCTTTCTGTAATTTCCCTTCCAGAGGTGCCTTGCTATAATGTGTTTGTGTGTGTTTGGTGGTGGTGGTGCCAGCAGGAGCAGAGACACAGAGGCATTGTTGTGGCCATTCCCAGAGGAGTAACTCGGAGGAGCTTTAGCTACTTGATAAGCATAAGCCTCCTTCCTTGAGCTTGCATGTTGGCTTCAATAATATAAGGGTTTGGGTTCCGAAGCCGCTGCCCTAATAACAGCCTCGACTTGGCTGCAAAACACACACACGCGGGACGGGGTGATGATGGGCACGTAAGAAGGAGAAAAAAAGGAGAAGATACCCTTAGTCTGCCGCTCACTCCTGCGGTCTATACTTAGCCTAGCTGGGACTGTACTCTACAACATCTCAAAGCCGAGCTCCTACACGCAGAAGACGGCGGCCCGCTTTGCATGCCAACAACAAAAATTTCACCGCCGTCGCCACCACTGCGATTATCCACAGACTCTACTGAAACCTACTTTCCTTGTATTCATCTCGGACGCGCTTTTTTTAATCAGAAAGATAAATAATTGAATGCAACATTTTCACTCTATTTGGCATAATCACGGTGAATTTACCTTTCATTTCTTCTGTTTATATCTATAATAATAATCGGAATAGTGGTCACAGGCTTTATATAGCTGTGGTCATGACTGAAGCGAATCGTTTTTCCCCTCCTACCCGAAACCGCATGCATACCTTCTTGTTGCTACTTAAGCTTTTGTCGACCAATTTCAATTTACTCTTTTTTCGGCTGTCTGCCATGCCTAGTAATTATGCTGTACACACACGGGGCTGCGCTTTAATTGCCTTTCCTTGTCTGCATAGCTTACATCAACACACAGCAGAGATATATATATATATGCAGCGTGAACGGCGCTTCTGGTTTTGAATGAACTTTTATGAAGAAAAGTATGGTCTAATGACTGTTTGTCCATTGTTGGGCAACGATAGGCGCCACGTCGACGGGCGGCAGTGGTGATGATCACGCAATTCAACCACCACCGTACCCACCTTTCTTCTTCTGGCTAAGTGGAGCCCGCTTATTATGCGCGTGAGTGGTCCGTCATCTAGTCAACTTAATGTATTTTGCGTAGCGCTCAACTCGCCCGCTTGTGCGCACACCTCCCCGCAAGCTAACAAATAGATGAAAACCCGATTTTTTAAAGCTCGCTTTTATTACATGGATATGTATATTGATGTTCACAACAGTGCGTGTATCTATATGCTAGTAAAAAATGTGACAGTAAAAAAAAAACGGACGACGACGAGGATATATGGAAGAAGGCTATATCACTTGTGCCGATTTTTACAAGCAAGGAAAGAGCCATTAAAATAGGAAGGGGGGAAAGAAGGGCAGTGTAATAAAACAGAGAGAGAGAGAGGAGGTGCGCGTAAACGGTCGATAGCTGACTGATTACCTATACTCTCTTCTACACACACGCGCACAAAAATAAAGATAGAGGGAGAAGCTCTCTCTTTTTTCTAGGGGCTGCCCTCGCGTTGATGAGCCGGCGACGGCGACACCAGCAGCAGCAGCCAAGAAAGGAGCAAGTCAATATCTTCCATAACCTATGAGTTGTTGGGGTCGGTTTGAGTGGGGAGGAAAAGGGGGGGCCTTTACACCTACCTCCCTTTTTCTTTCAGTAGTGTCTGATTGGTCAGCCCAGGGGTCAAGTGAGCGGCATCAACAGAGAGGTCTGGCCTTTAAAACCATGGAGGCTCATAGCCACTTGTCTCAGTCATCCCTCAGACTCGTCTCTTGACACAAGTGATCATTCTATCAGTCGGACTATACTTATTTTCACAGAATGGAACTACAAGCAACCACGTCGACTAAACATCCATCCAGAACGACTCGTACCATCAAAGCAGCAAAAGATCCTTCACTCGACTCCTGCACGACCTATTAGCAGCAGTAAACGACACTCATCCCCATCGTCTAGCATCTCTTCTTCTGATTCTTCATTGGATTCGTCTTCCTTCGACTTTGCGGCTCAACTGCCCAGTTTGGCCGGCATGATGGCCGGACCCGGTGAGCTCATCCCCACTGGTTCTCCCTGTGTCATGTGCTCGCCTCTTCCAACACACTGGCGATCCAACAAGACACTGCCTACAGCTTTTCGTGTTGTCGTCTTGGGAGGTGTTGATGACGGAACCTTGGTTACCATTCGAGCAGGTAATGACGAAAACTGGAGCTCAGAACTTCGAAACGCCGTCGCCCCAATCAAGAATAACGTGGCAAAATTCAATGACCTCCGATTCATCGGCCGATCAGGAAGAGGTAATTTTTATTCAAATCAAGTTACTTGCTACAGAAATGTAATCATCGTGATGATTTGTCCAGGTAAAAGCTTCACGCTCACAATCACCGTTTGTTCGAACCCTCCTATTGTGGCAACCTATTCTAAAGCCATTAAAGTGACCGTCGATGGTCCCCGAGAACCTCGCAGCAAAACTCGTAAGCGATTTATAACAACTTGTGCTTCCTTCAATTCAAAAATTATATGAGATTAGTTTAAATATTACAGGTCAACCCTTTCCTGGATTCTCTTTCCCCACCCATCACAATAATCAGCAGCGTCCCGTTTTTGGGACCATCTCCTTTCTCGATCTCTCACCACCACGACGCTCATCTTGCTCTCCAGCGGACAGATCAACTTGCTCTAAGAATGTCATCGGCCTATCATCAAGGTAATTACAGTTTTGTCATTTCCTCAGTAGAAGATAGCATTTTGAGCGATAGGGGATGTTATTTTACATCAAAGTATTTTATGTAAAATGTCAGTTTTACAACCCCAACTGGAAACTCCTCTGGGAGAAACGTGAGAGGTGTCGGTTGTAAAATTATGTTCCAGTTTAGCTCGGTTGTCCAACCCTCCTTTTTTTTACAAGTTCGGTTTTTGGGCAAAATAGAAGAGCGTGGAAAATGACCAAGTCTTGCGATAACTCCTTAAGCAGATTCTCCCCTGGGGAGATATAGGTTCTTATGCACACACAACCACAGCCACTGGCCAGATGGAAGTAAAAAATGAGAAGAATAGATTGGGCGCGCAGCTAGTGGCAATTTCACGGGCTTAACAGCTATGGTACGTAGCTGAGACAGTAAGATGAAAGTGAGACACGACTAAGAGCAAGAGAGGCTCTTACGGATATGGGAGGGTCGTGTCCTCTCTTGTGGCAGATTTACAATAGGGTTGGGTGGACTCTCTGTCTCAGGTCATCTTGTTGATCGCCGGTCCAAGATCTCCACAGATGCTCCATAAGTGTCTTGTGTCCGGCACCAAGACCCTTCAAATCCGTAATAATGGGGAGAGGAGTTGCCCGTCCCCTGGCCCCCGCTGACCGGAACCATTTGTCCCCGTCTCTCTCTCTTTGCTCGTCATCCCCTATTTCATGGTACCAAGTCATCTCTATTTCACAAACATCTTACGATCTTGTGGAGCCATAAAAGACCTCCTCAGTAGCAGGAGCAGTCAAGTAGATTTCAAGCTAGGAGACACATTATTTAAAGCCGCCTTGGGTTTAAACAATTATAAAGCTTGAATAGTTACGCTTTGATATCCTCGTCATCGCGATTTAGACTAATACGATGTCAAAGCATTTCCTGCGCTTATAGAATAGAAACCAATGTCTGTTATTGACCTGACCCTTTGTATTATATGATAATAGTCATTTATTCTCTTTGATTTTGAGCGGATGTGGACGAAATTAACGTATTTTTTTCTGATTGTCGCGTGACAGGTTACGGCATGTGTTCAGTAGGCGAATCACCGTGGCCTACCTATGGCGCACACCATATTCCAGCCTACCTATCTCAAAGCGTGCTGAGCTCACCTCCCACTGCTTCTGAATCGATTGATCTCGCCTTCTCCAAAGAGCGACAACAAAGTTCACGTGAGTATAAATATACATCAAACTTCCTGTCTATCACCACAATTTACTTACGTCTTTGTTTTATTGAAAAATATAGCCGTGTCAAGCAGCGGGAGTGTGTCCGAGAAAGCTGAGAGTCCCACTGTTGCTTAATTCCTAGCAACAACGCTATGACTAACGTCTTGCGTCCCCTCATCCTTGCCAACAACAATCATCTCCCGTCGCCAGGCAGCCTTAACGTCGAAACTTCCCTCAACCAAGGCAACAATCCTGTACCTGAGTGTCAATGCGGCGCCTCTCTCTGAATCCATGTTCTACGCCCACCTTTACAATCAAGCTAGCAGTCTCAACAGTAGCAGCCTCTTTTCAGCAAGTGGTGATAAATCCATCATCAGTGCTATGCAGCCAACTTTGATCAATGAAATATCATCAAAACCTGCCTCAGCTACACCCGCCTCACGCACTCACGTGTGGCGACCCTACTAAATTCTTGTTCTCCCGTTAAATCTACTGCGTACGTGTAAATAAAAACGGCTAAGTGCCGGGCAGTTCAATTTGAATCTACCAAGGAAGAGAAAAGTCGTGTTAAGTCTTTGAGAATCGCATGCCAATAAGTGTCGTATCTTTTATTACAAATACATTTTTGAAAATGCACACTTGAGTCAATACGAACTATATAAATCCATCGACACTAATGAAATGTGTATTTTGAAGAAGAAAATTCCATTCACTGAAAAATCAATTGAAGGTTTTTATGGGAAGAAAGATGAACCCGGTATTCATATTTTATTTTCGTCGTGCAGGGGAACTTTTGGTTTCACATAAACCAAACAATAATACTAGAAGCTCCTCGTCGAACTTGGGAGAAAAAGTTTGAAATACAAGCTAGGAAAATTGAGGTGTATTTAAGAGGTGAGGAGCATAAGGAATCGACAACGGAAGAAGTGATGGGACCTTCTTTTGAACACGACTCGGTTTCCTTCTCCAAAACGCCGATAATTGGGGGTTTACACAGACAGACGAAGAGACAGGGATGATAACACATTGCAGTAATGCCCTGTCTCGCTACATTTCGAATGAGAGCGCAACGCCAGTCTTTGTTGTTTTTTGTTGTTGTCTTTTTTTCAGTGTCTGGCAAGGTTTCGGTTTCCTTCCTCGCTCCTCCGTTTTCTTTCTTCGGTGGTCGCCGTCGCCTTCCACTCCGCCCATCCGCTCTGCGCCTTAGTGGTTGGTGAGACCACCAAAAAGTGACACGCAACAACCAACAGTTCATTTAGTCACCTTTCCAATGATCCAGTTTTCTCCCTCGACACATATTGTTAACCTTTTCCAACTCCACGACCAATTACACGTACTCTGCTTATTCCGTAAAAAAGGGGAAAATAGACAGGAAAAGGAAGGCAGTAATGGAAAAGGAGTACTTTACGTCACGTATGAAGAAAAGACGCGCGCGCATGCAGATTATCATTCTTTCAGAGACTTTTTCCATCTATTTTTCAACCGCGATTGTTCAGAAAAATAAATCATTATTTAACTTGATATACATGTTCTATAGGTTTTTGGATTCCAAGTTAAAATTACTCTAGTTACTAAGTCTAAAAGACTTAAAAGAAACTAGCTGCTGTCTGAATTGGTGGACCTGAAATTGGATTCGGTCTGGTTATCCTATTTGACGGAAGTCATCGGCTAACGTGGTCCCTTCCCATGTAAAGATATAAGGAGAAGACTCCTATATAAGTAAACGAGTCTCATTTACAACAGAAGAAGTAGTAACAGCGTAGAGGATCCTTTTTCAAACAGGTAGCTTAAGTGGGGTAGTGTAGTTGCATTCGGTCGTGCAGCAATTAAGTTGTAGAGCTGTCACATTATTCTTGGCAGTTAGATCCCGTGAAATGTCCACATTGACTGGGAAAATAGGACGAGCTTTTTTTTATTTTTATTTCTTAGATAGTGATCCTAGCATTTTTTATGTGCACCAGCAGTATATACCAATTCATGGGGGAAAGTCGAGCTATATCGGAGAAGGGAAAACAAATATATTTTCGCCTTATTTTCAACAACAAGTCCGCAGGTAGGGCTCTTCATTCCACTTACTTTGATCGGAGTATAATAAATCCAAAATATAACGATACACGGCTATGAGCGTATTAGCTTACAAGTTCTACTATGAAAAGTAAAGCTTAATAGATAAAACTCTCGGTATATTCGCATTGCTAGTGATATAGGGATTCAAGTTCGTTTTCATTTTTTATTTATTTGTTTGTGTGCTGTCTGAGACCCCCCACAAGGAAAACTACTTTTCTGATTTGACCAATTAACGCGCCTCATTAGCCACATCCCCTTTTTTTCCTTCCAACATGAGCAGATTAGGACAGTATGGGTATTTGTGGGATGAGTAGATATTTCTTGTCTTAGACCACCATGATACCCTCTTTCTTCAATCACTATTTACACAGGTTTGAATCTAATAACCCCAAACAAAAAACCGTTTAGCGAGATTTTCTTTGACAAATTTCATCCGAAACTGAGCATCACAGGAACTGTGAACGGCTAAACAAAGGCATGAGAAAGCCGCTCTTGTTTGAATGGATGGGAATCAGAAAATACTTGTATTGGTAATCTGATAGGAAATTCCTGTGATATTTGGGGATTTTCGGCATCATTTACTGTACAATTCCTGTGCGCTGATGAATCGTGGGACGATCCTTCTTCGAACCGTATGTCGAACTTTATCTGATCAATTTAATTGTCAATAAATTAAATAGAGCCAGAAGAACGTCAGCATACCGAACAAGGACCCAATAACCTTCTTGTTTCCCGCCTATACAAAAAAAATATAAAAGAAATAAATACCATCGAACCGTTCTTGTAGCCTAGACCTTTTAACATATGGTTCATTAAAATTGTTCTTATGTATTAATGATTTCGCACTTTTTAAGCATTAATAAAAGTTTAATTTTTAAACTTTGATATAAAAGGTATATTTTTACCAAATTTGGTGAAGTTTTTCGGCAATCCTGTAATTAACAAATAAATACCGACAGTTCCCTGGCATATGGGCTACTAATTGTACGATTTTGTTATATTGGCCATACCGCATTATCATCAACACCATTATAATAAATAGTACCATGGAAACGCTTGCTATGTAACTTAAAAGAATCTACCAAAGAGTTTACATTACTTCCTGTTCTTTCCGTCTTTTATTACGGTTGCTATTATTTTATGGGCTTGCCTTAGGCCGCTGCAACTCTCTTGATTGCAAACAGCCATACTTTTTTTTTTATTACTCTCCGCCTTCTCGGTTAAAGCTAAAAATATAACTATGTATCAGTGTATACTAACACATAAAGTGGAATATATTTATGAATCGTATTTTTAATAATATAACACCCCTTTTCCTTAATATCGCAGCACACTTCACGGGCTACGGTTCTTTAAATGGATGTATTTGGAAATAGTTTTCCAGTTGAATATTTGAATATCCTATATTTTTATTTTTTTCAGTTTCATCACTATTTCTTTTATCCATCTGAACACTCTTTCAGCACTTTAAAAATTAAATTGTACTATAGCATATAAATAAGCGTGAATAAATTTAATTAATTCATGCAAAAATGTTACTTGAGTATCAAAGTATGTCCCTGAGGCTTCTGGTATAAAAAAAAACAACAAAAGCTAGAGCTGTGCAATTTATACATTTATAAAGGTTTTTGTGATAATATACACGCTTTTTTTTATCAAGCTATAGTAACATATTTTAAAATGGAAGTTATGCAAACAAAATTATGTATTGTACAGTAGTGGGGGAAGTGGCGGCTTCACACTGGTATTTTCAAAATAGGCGGGGTTAGTATTGAATACACAGTTTGGGAAAAAACCACGAGAGGCAGCACTTACTTCGGGCCTTTCTGTGAGGCAAGTTGCGACCTTTTTTATTACGTAGTTATTACTGGCCGGCCTTATGAAGTGAACTGTGGTGTCTTCTGCTAACTCCACTAGACTCCAACGCCAAGTTCCAACAGTGCTCACCAAAGATTGTCCACAAGCGAGCAACCCGAAGGCGAGTTGAGGTTAAAGCTGCTCAGTGCTGTACGCCTGTGCTCCTGTGTGTTCACAGCTGAAGCTTTCCATACTAGTAGATCAACAAGTTCAGTTGACCGGTGCCTGTCCGTTGTCAGGAAACGTTTCTTCCTTCAGTTGTGATTTTCACGAATTTTTCCTGACCGTTTGAAAGGTTTAAAAGCAGACAAAAATGATTGATCCGGAAGCGTTTTTAGATTTGGCCAATCAGGTTTGAAGAACTTTCTTATTTACTTTATGCTTCATTTCAAAATGAATCAAAATATTTATATATTTTTTCTCATTCCATAGGTCACAAAGTTGAAAATGTGGCCTGCATTCGACATAGCTCACTGTAATAACATTATTTGGCTTTTTTATAAATTTTTATAGTTATTATTACTATTATTTTCCTCATATTTATATTCATAGGTATCATGTGCTGCCTTGCTGTACGAGAAGACTTAGGAGCAGGTAGGCTAGCCCTTTGTTTTATTTGAAATATTTGATCAAATATGTAGTTTCCTATATGGCTACACATGGTGTGTTACTAGCCTGCTGCCTCATCTCAGTATGCCAATTTTACTCTTTTCTCCCAGACCCATCCAGACCCCAGTTTATACTGCTCTCATAGGAAGCTATTTTTATCCCTAGCCTTAAGGGGCCCTACACAATCTTTTTCATAGTATTTCTTAGAAGATAATGCAGTCTTCTACACTGATTAATTTTTCAAAGATTGCTAAAACTTTAGGCAACAATTTAAAAATTTATACATATATATTTTTAAAAATTGAGGTTTTTAAAAATCTTACCTGTTCGTTTTATTTTTGATTAAAATTCTAAGTCAGAAATATTAAATATTCCTGGTATATGAAAATATTCTTTTGGGGGTTGTATAATTCTAACAAGTAAAACAGCTGCATTTATGAAAAGAACGTACAATGTATACAAACAGAAACTTCATTTTTATGGTGAATTAAGGTACAAGAATTTCAAAATTTAAAGTAGAACCTTTCCGGTGCCTTACATTAGCTTAATTTATTGTAAGCATAATTTAAAATAAAAATATGTTCGAATGTAAATGATCCGTATAAAGAGTTACTTATTATGGCTTATCTCTATTTTTTTGCAGGTTCAATTCCTTTCTCTCGCAAGCACCCGATAGCCTGCTGGCTCTCGACCATGATGGTTGTATTTGCGGGGGGATTCATGGCTTCCATTTTCCTTGGTGAACCTCTGTTGACACCGTTCAGAAATACCAATGCTGTTCTTTTGGCTACCGCCGTGTGGTACGCTATGTTTTACTCGCCGTTTGACGTTGTCTACAAGATTACTAAGTTTCTTCCTATTAAAATCGTCATTGCTGCAATGAAAGAAGTCTACAGGTAAATTCAGGAATAGGATTATTATCAATTTTAAACTTTCTAGTTTTATTTTAAGATATATTATTAATGGTATTTTGTTTCTAACATTGATTATAACTTAAGAACCAAGAAAGTGTATGATGGCGTGAATCATGCTGCCAAACTCTTCCCGAATGCTTGGCTGATTATGTTTATCACTGGTGTAGTCAAAGGTAAAATTTCAAAACAAAAATAAGTAATACATGCAACTGTAACGAGAATTATTTTTTTGTACCGTTCAGGAAATGGCGGAGGCTTCATTAAAATCATTGAAAGACTGGTCCGCGGCGTTTGGACGCCTACAGCTTTTGAAGCTTTTGCAGCCAAGCTTGTAAGTTATAAAACTTACAGTCAACAATATCATTATTTTTTAAAATTTGAAATTTATTTAAAAAATCTAGTCCCACCAAGGCTTGCATTGTTGCATCGATCATTTTCGTCTTGGACAAGAAAACCGAATTTATTTCAGCTCCTCATGCTCTAGTCTACTTTGGAATCGTCATATTTTTCGTCTATTTCAAGGTACTGTTTCAAATTGCTAATTTGTAGACCAACATAAATTTGAGTTTAATGAGCCGTATCCGGTAATAACGTATCTAAGCTTAAATAGGTTATTGAAAAAGTGATGTAAAACACAAATCTTCTTTTGTAGTTGTCTTCCATTCTGCTAGGAATATCTGATCCATTCATACCTTTCGAGAATCTTACGTGCGCAATCTTTTTCGGTGGAGTGTGGGATTCGATGCAGCGCGCCGTTTCGGGAAAGCACTCCACTGATCCTGCTGCCAAGAATGATGCCAAAGCTAGTAAGACTGAGGATAGCCCAGCGCATGGTCATAAGAAGAACGAATGATGATGTAGCATAGGCTACTATATTTATACGGTTGTCCATTGTGGATTTTATTTTGTTTTAAATGTTTTGGTTTCTTTTTCAAAGTGTCTAAATAGCGACATCATCAGTTCCTCCACCTGAATGGATAGGCACAAGGGTAGGATTAGATTGAAAGAGTACTTGTATAGCCCCTGTAGCACGCATTTATCTTCCTATTGCCTTAAAATATATTTCACTTAGCAGATTATCCGCTTAGATAAACAGTTATTATTGAAACAATAATAATTGTAAAGAATATTTTGTGCCGCAGCTCGACAAGTGTACGTAATAGTTCCCCTTCCCTTCTTATCTCAAGTTATTCATCCAACAATGGTGAAGTACAAGTAGATTGTTTCATTTTTGAATGAATAACTGTTTGGTGGTTTGGTCTGACAGTATTACTTTTGCCATTATTTTATGTGTGCCCATCAGTGACCCACTGTCCCCCAAGAGTCCCTTAGAAATTGTTGCTGCGGTTTCAATTTTGCATGTGACTTCTTAGTGTACAGTCAAATGATTAACAAAGTGTATTCTATTCTTTCCTCTGTTCTTTTTATATTTTCAGCCGTTTCACACTGATTTGGTCAAGTTCGGGTAAATGAACCGTCTTCACTCTCATTTAGAATTAGATTACCAATATTTCAAAAAGGGATACAATCGACTGCCGCTCTCTTGATCCTTCGTCATGTTTAATTTGGATTTATTTGGTAGAGTTTGTCTTTCTTAGTTATCTACCCGTACTCCTACTGTATTGGTTCAAGATACCTCACTGTATGTGAATTTCTGGAAAAATAAGGTTTACTAGTCAAGCTTAACTGAAGCTGGTTTTCTTGTATCTACACGAACATAGCACTATTGTGTGGTGAGCATAGTTGAATACCATTTTTGAAGCAAATTTGTACCTTGGCCTTAATACATACCCTTTACACTTAAGATTATTCTATGTGCTGTGCTTAATTTATTCCGCAAGCAACGATACACATAGAGAATGTAAACTTTTTCTTCATAATTGGAGGTATAAAATAAAGTATTGAAAAGTAGATTTTTAAGAAGCCCAGTGGTATATTTGCATATTGAATGTGAACAAATCTACACTGGAGGCAGCCTTCGCAGCCGTGACAAGATATTAGGGAAGAAAGAAAAATAGTTGGGAAAAGGTAGTGCACAATGTTTTTTTCATAATAAACGCAAAATCTTAGGAAACGGCGGGAACTTGAACTGATGGGGGTGATGACGGAATAGGGCTAGAGCAAGGCAGAGAATTCTCTTCTGATCTAGCTGGCGCGGATTCTTCTTTTGATGTTACTGCCGTCGAGTGGCTCACGCTATGACTTGAAGAATCGATACTCGTGAGATTCACTTGACTATTGACTGAGCTAACTTGTTCATGGCGCTCCAGACAATTGCTTAAAGCTTCATTTATCAACGCACACACCATTTCTCGGTCAACCTGGTGCCAAGGAAAATCAAAATAATTAATAAACTCAATTATGCTGGAAGAGAAGAATATCAACATTTTATTCAATACATAAAAGTTGTCTTACTTTGTTTATGAATCCATAGCAAATAAGTTCTTCGGCAAGTGTTGTGGCGTCATCTCCTTTAATGATAGTGCTTGACAGCTGGCGGTTCATCTTGTCATCCATCCGTAGCAATATCGTCATCTGAATGAATTAGTCACACATACGTTTCATCACAATATAATCAAATTCAGTTATTTGAGCAGTTCTTAGGAAGTTTGTCAAACAAACGGGTACCTGATAGCCAGTTCCGTCTTCTTTAGGTTTAACATCGCACATCATGTTCGAAACTCTTCGAACTTCAACGTCAACTGGTTCCGGAGTTTCAGTAGCGTTTTCAGGAGATGCGTCAGGAGAGACGGG
Source organism: Chydorus sphaericus (assembly GCA_030141595.1). NCBI lineage: Eukaryota > Metazoa > Arthropoda > Branchiopoda > Diplostraca > Chydoridae > Chydorus > Chydorus sphaericus. The sequence goes on along the minus strand of CM057927.1, from coordinate 8,247,289 downwards.
TCTCTGTCCAGAAGTATCTGTTGGAACTGGGGCAAACACAGTTAGGGGATAGATACCATACCTATTGAATGAAAAACGTACTATATAATTGGGGCATCACATACAAATCTGATCTAGTTCTTACTTGACATCTTCGACAAACTTTTCGATTTTTTCCGAAACTTGAATATCCGCCATGGTTAACTGGATGGAAGGGAAGTTGGCGAAATTTACTTCGGCAACGATGATACCCGGTCCGTAATGCCGCTGAACAACTTTGTCGCAGATGGTTTCGGAGATGTTGGCTTTACAGAAAGTATTGACTAGAATGGCAGAAAATGTGCAGAAAAATACTAATAAAAAAAAGGTGATGGGACGATGGGGAAAAGAGTGGCAGCAAGCAACAAGGCGTTACAGAAATGGTTACTTGAACTTGACAATGATACGGTTATTAAGTTAAAGTTTCATATCTATCTAGGCTGACTTCACAAAAGGTGGATTGAAGGAGAAAAAAAGAGGCGTAGGGAATTTAAAAAAGTTTTTTTTTCCGTTGGGTTTACCTGAGCAGCGGACGACGGTGTGAGCAGCCAAGAGTTTTAACGGTGATACCTCAAAGAGAGCTCGGTGGAAAAGTAGCCCGCGTGCAGTGGGCCGAAGTTCAGGCTCAGTTTTAAGACAGGAACGAATGAAATCGCTCTGAATGGCTACCTCAAGACCTTCGATAGTTCGTTGAATTTGTTCTTCAGTCACTATGTTGCTCGTCTCTCCGTTTGCTCCCTGGATTTCGAGGGTTGCCATTTCCAGAGCACACATTCCAAAAGAGTAAATGTCGACGGCTGGAGTCATACCAGCAACTGCCAAATAAAAAATGGAATGAATTCATGATAAGGAACGCGGCTCGTTGTTTGCTCTCGAAAGGGAAAAATTTAGCGTTGGCTTACTGAGCACAGATTCAGCTTAATACTCTACTATACTCACTTCCGAATTCTGGAGCAATAAAATGGGTATTTTTCATTCCCTCACGGCAAGTCTTGACGTGTTGGTGAATAGCATCCGGGGCAACTGTTCAAAAACGTTTTAAAATGATCGTTAAATAATGAAAAGCCCAATTCATTAATTTGCGCAAACCTGATCCGATTTTTATAAGTCCATTGTGCTGAATAAATATCGTGTCGCATGTAAGATTGCCATGAACAATGGGAGGTGAACATGAGTGCAAAAAACTGTCGGAAGAAAGCGGATTTGAGTTTAAATTTCTTTCCAGTTTAAAAAAGAGAAAAAATTGAAGGACCACCTTAAGGCGGACAAAATTTGGGTGCACCATCTTTTCCAAGCTTGGAGAGGGGGTTTCTTTACATTACGTTTCGTTCGTTTCAAAAATTGTTTTAATGACCCAGAAGACATATATTCGGTAATGAATATGACCTAAAATAGTTGAACGTTTAGAAATTAAAAGATTTTTCTTGATAATTAAAAAATTATATAAAGGATATTAAAATCAAAATTGCATAACTGACGAAAATTATAACTTATTAGAGAATGTTGCCTACTCTAGGTTTGTCATCGCGACTGTCGATCCAGTATTTGTGAAATTTGACGATATTAGGATGTTCGAGTTGGATAAGGTTGTCAAAGACCTGACTAATTTTTTCTTCTTGAGCTTTGAAATTTTTTCGCTCCGAGAAGCGTACTTCATTCCACACTACCTCCACTCCTTCTTCAGTGTCCATGGCAAGATAAGCTGCGTCTATGCCCGGTACATCACGCTGCTGGACCTACAGCAATAATTTCAATTATGTATTAGCTAGTTAGATGCTAGATTTATATGCACTTTTACTATATTGTAAAAGTACAGTACGGCGTACAAAGGCAAAAAAATTCATATGCATAAAATGTTTAAGTTTTCGCAGCCATATTCGCAGGTTTGGCTCATATTTACTGCGCCATTTGTGACCTTGGCTATCACATGGGATCTAACCGGATAGGGAGGGACTCCAGTAGATCGCAGTTACATTTATAACTTACTCTGTAAATATATTTTTACCACTAATGGACTAGAAAAGTGTTTGAATTATTAAATAAGTTTATTTATTGATATGAAAAGGACAGAAAAACATTACCACTTCTCGACGTTTAAGCCAACGACCACAAGGACTCTCTTCCAGGATCTCGCTTTCATCCTCCGAGTCTTCGGTGCCGCTTTTAAATTTTTTTTGATCTTCCTCAGAACTTCCAGCCATTTCGTGTCAACTATAAAAACACATAACAATACATTTTAATTAACGAAAATTAATGAGCTACGGCCCTTCGAAAAGGCCAAATTGAATCCACCGTTTTCGGTTGTCTTCAACAGTATTTATCAGGATAACCATACACAATTTCAGTTCAACGAGCAAGTCGATGCACCTTTAACCTGTTTTCACATAGAAGTTGATTATTCACGTAGTTTTATTAGCCTGAAACAACATAGCGATCTTCGCCGTAGCTGAAGTCAACTGGTAACCAAACACGTTAAAAATCTACAAACTTACTGAAATCACATAAGTGTTGTATACGAGCTTCCAGGAAATGTGCTTCACTTGATTGTGTAACTCGTAGGAGCTCTATAACTGATTGAAAGTAGCCTATTATTGTCTCATCTCTCGATATTTGATCGACGGACCGACTCAGAAAGTTTCACGCAATTAGTTTTCGTTTTTTTCGTTTCGTTAGCAGACGTAATTTTGTATTGTCAACTCTATTCAGTAGATGGCTCTTTCGTTTGTTTTTCTTTGAACGGATTTTTACCGTGTCATATTGACCAGGCCTGTTTTGGCACAGTTTATTTTTCTTTGATTCTTTTATTATTACTTAGTTCCGAAAAATTAGAAAAGGATATTGTTTTAAGGAGAACGAGTACGAGTTTTTTTTAGAAACGTCAATGAAACTGAGAAACTTTGAAGTATTTAATTATTTACTCAATAGATGGCAAAAGCGTAGCAAAGTACCGAAAGCTCGTATGTAGGTCATCGTGACAGCAGCAGCCAGCAGGCTTCAGCAGTAGCAGCGACAGCACCAGCAGCTAGAGTCTCTCGGCTCGCTGCGAGTGGTGGCGAGAAAGAATTGGCGGGTGTGTTTGTGTGTTTTGTGTGAACGTCTTCCAATATTCACCTCTGTCGTCGAAATTTTCTTTTGATTTGTGCTTGCATCGACCTGAACGTTTTTCCCCTTTTTATTTTATTCTTTTCTACATCGACATTCGAAACAGACCCGCCCTTCGAAATAAATCGTGTGGTTTAGTAGTCCCTCCAGTCCCTTCGTGTGCACGCGTGTATCTGCTGGGCGGCGATGCTCTAAACGTCGTCTCTCGCTTCATTTTCTTTAATCACTGATTTTAGGCTGCAGTTTTCTTTCTCTCTATTCTGAACACAGTTGACAGCTTGCACTCTTTTGTCATTCGCAACGAGCAAGTGGGTTTTTCATTATATGCGTGGCCTTGTTCCTAGACGACGACGACACAAGTCATAAGGTACCCGCTACTTCCCCAACTCGATCAAAAAATGTACTTCTTTTTCTGTGCTTTTTATTTTCATTTCTTTGTCTTATCTTTCCCTTTATCGTTCCTCGTCTTAACTCGATATATCCGGTCTGTCTTAATTGGTTTTAGTAAATAGTAAAAACGCTCAGTCGTCCGAGACAGAGTAAATTCTATCGACTTTGTTTTTCCTTTTTCATAAATTTAGAAATTCTGTTCACAAAGGACTAATAACTTTTTAATGAAAACATATTTCGAATTAAGTAGTCGCGCGTTTTTATGGCCAGTTAGGTAACCAATAGCGCTTGAAAAACAAAAGGCATGTGAAAAGGTGGTACGCTATGTTTGATACATCTCAATCAAATTATTGACTTAAACCTATCAAAATGGGAATTTGTAATGAACTCACATTTTATGGAAGAAAGCATACATTTTCTGAAGAGTTCTTATTCAAGAGCCACTTATTCATTTTGCTAATTTATTTCGGTTTTTAAAAATGGAAATGTAGTTACCGTAAAATCTAAAAAAAAGTTTGTATATTGTATGTTATGAGATGACATTAAATAAAGCACTCAAGTACAAATTTCCGTTGCGATTCTTAACCGTGGTTCTAATGTCAATCGACAATTATATATATATTTTAAAATAAATTACTAATTATGCATTTTAATTTCGAAATCGTAATTACTCAACTGTTGAATTTTTAATTTACAGATTGTATGGCGGAAACGGCTGTCTACATGTAGAGGGCTGGCCCACCTTCAATACTTGTTAACAGTCAGCAAGCTACACTGCCATCAGTAGCCGTAGCAACGTCCGGATTTATCCACCTCATCACATGATATGCTGCCTTTCACAGCGTGTCTCCCGGCAGGCGGAGGACGGAAATTTTTACTTGTCACAAACTTGCCTGTGACCGTTTCTACAGTATCTGCTGATGAGGCAAGTAGCATTGGCTTCCTCTTGTTATTGTCCAAGAAAACGGTTCCCCGTCGTTTTCTATAGAAAATCGCTTTTAACAAGTATTTTTGTCATCCCGCTATCGAAGCGTATGGAGGAAAAGGGGGGAAAAATCGATTCTGTAAAATTAGAAACTCTTTTTCGGGACCGACGCAAAGGATACGGTAATTGTCGGAAATCGAGACAGATGCGTGACGAGTGTGTGGATGTATGGATTCTTTTTATCTTTTGCTTATCAATGTTCGATTCATTTTTGGGAATAGAACAGACAGTAAGGAACTCCTCGGGTGCCGTGAACTGCTATGCGTGCCAGAGTGTGTCTACGAAAGAAATGGTAAAATATAATGATAGATAAATGGCAAAAGGGAGGAGGAATGCTATATTGAATATGGAAATATGTGACTACTTACCGACCGAGACGCTCAAACCAGGAGTGTGCCAGAACCGTCAAACGAATATATTGCCTGATTCTAGTTTTACTTCACGGGATCGGTGCTGTACATGTAGTTTTCCAACAATAGAAGTAGAAAGCCTCTTCGAGGCGACATCGACGGCTACTAGGAGTCCGAAACGTAGATTTCCTCCATCTAGTTCCCCGCAAAACCATATGGTTCCGATGCACTTGCCTTTTTTTACGTGTGCCTGATCGTGCGTGCGTGTGTATGCGTGTTTCGAGCTTGTGTTGGCGTGCTCTGTAGACATACTCGACTAAAGAGTCGAGCACGAGCCTTTCAGCAGCATAATATACGTTGGTTGAATCGAGTCATTTATGGATACCTTCTGACTTGAATGAGTCGGACGAGATAACATTTGCCGACAAAAAATATTGTGTGCGAAAAAACAAGACTGAATTGAATTCTCTTAAAATTCACGATTTGATTGAAATCCTTGAAATGGATCGCTGCCGTTTTCGCGTTCTTTCTCCTTGCTGTCGCATTAGACACCATGAAATTTGTTCTGTCATTTAAGACTTTTTACGATATGTTAAGCCTTGGGATTTGCTAAGGAAATCCAGTAAATTAGTTCTGTCAAGGATAATGGATAACAAATTATGGAACGAAAAACAACGTTATGACTATTTTTTTAGTCACAAAATGCCATATTAACACCGTTTGGTTTAAGCTTTTTATTAGTATTGTCCATTTCACCATTTTGCTGTTGTTTCACCATGTTTTTGTTCCTTAATCCCGATTTAATCCAAAACTTTCCGATGTCGTGCGATTGTAAAACTTGCGATTAGCTATCTATTATCTATAGACTGGTCTAGCGTACTTGACGATGTTACCCTCAATTAAAATTTATATTTTAAAAAGTCTTGTTTTTCTAAGTGATGGAGTGCGTACTTGCACTAATGAATTAGAGTATAGTATAATATTAGTTTACCAAGAGAGTATTCGGGGAGTTTGAGAAGATGCCTGTGTACAGTCAGTGAGGGACCGCATTGATAGTGGGAGTGGCCAAGGGGGGCGGTGGCAATGCGCGACGTACTAGAGTCTAAATACATGGAAGAGAGTTGCAAGGGCACCGACAGTAACCGGTTTTGCCGTGCATCGACTTAAAGTAGGACAATCCCCATATTTTCCGTTCCAGTTGAAAACTGGGAACGGAGGCGAATTGCTTTTCCTTCCTTCCTTCCTTCTTGCCTCTCTTCCTTCCTGTTTCTCCTTACTCTTCCACCAGCAGCTGCTACTTTCACTCCTTAGCGGACAAATGTCGTACGAATTTGCCCCCTGGGTGTGTTTTTATCGTTATGGCCATCGAAGGAGATACGAAGCACGACTCACATGATGGATTCATGTGCCAATGGCTATATTATCCCATTTAATTTACTATTACCACTGGAGAAGGTTTCCTGAGAAATATATAGTGGTTAATCTTTTACTTTGTTTTGCTTTTTCTTATTGAGTGGATCATCATGAGTCCTAACCGTCAATTTTTCTTTTCGAAAGTAAGACGCGTGAGAGTGTGAACAAGTGTGTGTGCAGCAGTTTCGGATCGATCGCTTGTCATCAACAGCAACGACGGAGGTTATCATATCGTCTGCTTCCTTCTTAGTTTCGTCTTGTTCTATCACCGCCATTAGCACCCTTGTTACGACTGCCGCACACGGGTCGGATCCCGCCCTTTTTCAATATCCATCATGCCTCGACTATGGAGGACCTTCCGTGGTTGCTTTTGCTTCCGCTCATCTTCCGATTCTAAAACCACCGAGTCAATCACTTCTCCATTTCATGTAAATACCAACTTATCTGTTAATCAGAGTTTAATCATAACTGCTTGTTCCAGACAAAACAAATTTTATTTTTGAGGGTCAGAAGGCGTGATTGAAGGTGTAGGTCGGGCCTTGGCCGGTAAAGCTTGTCCGAAATTGTTGCAACCTACCTCTGACTAAAATAAAAACGCACTTGATTGATCGTTTTTATATTGCGATTTGGTAATCGATTTATTCCCACTTGATTTATGAGACCAGTAGTGATACACGTTGCCTGTTTATGGACTTGGGTCATGACTAAAGTTGTGATGGTACTAAGTATGTGTAACGCCCTTTATTCATTTCTTCTAAGAACTGGTTTGATGCGGACTTAGATGGTTTCCTTTTTTACTATCTACTATATTTTATATGAGTTTTTGCCAAACAACCGAATAAAAGCTGGGCGGAAAAATTTTCTACAACTAAGGTACTACTTGAATGACTGAAATGATTCGACTGGGCATTGTGTATCTACATCGATTCTTTCCGATTTGAGGGGTTCTCCTTTCTCATCCCAAGAGGAAAAGGCAATCCGCCGAGTCGGTTCTTTCCAATTTCCTTCCAGCGAACATAGTACAGTAACCGACAGGTTCAATTCTGTTGTGTCATTTCAATCGCAACCTAGTAAATATAATTAGCGTGAATGGTGGGCTACGCATGCCAAACAATACAAAATATGGGAAAACAGACAGCAGGGAGACTTATCACCCTTTTGGGAAGCCTTAATGGGATAGCTACCGGTTCTTTTGTAGCCGGCGTTGCTCTCTAGGCAAGAGCATCTCTTTCATCGCTTATCATATTAGGTCTATGAAGGAAGCATGATCGAAATAAATGGGGAATACGTCAGTCAAAAATCTGGCACTGCGCAGCAAGGGTCCCGTTCTTACTCTCAAATCTATTGATCCGTCGTGTCGCCTTCGTCGTCGTCGTCGTCGTCTCTGCCGCCGCCGCCTTCTTCCTCGCAAGAAAAAGTGTAGGTGGATGGTGGGGAGTGCAGTGCGTCCCATGAGCTAAACTATAGACATAGACATCACATACATGGAGCAGCAGTATCGTGCGCGCAACTGCTTCCTCCTTTCCCTTTCCTCCTCCTCTTCCTTCTCTCCTTCTTTCCTTCCTCTTTCCCGCTTATAGATTCATTCCAAGGATCGGTCCTTTGAAGATAGAAGGCTGGGAGAAATAAATAAAATCGATGCTAGATAGGACGCAAGGCTAAGATACTGCCATCTTCATATGCATTCAATTTACTCTTAGAAAGATACATTATTCGATCTTTGGGACTTTTTTTTTAGTCTTCTTCAGAACGGAATAGTTCAGATTATAGAGAAGTAGAGTTTTTATGAGTTGCCAATTGCGACCTGTTGCAAAAGATGGTCAATTCGACGATTCTAGCTCTGCTGAATTCAGTTCTTGCACGAAATCAATAGGCGTGTACGGCTGCTGTAGAAGCAAAAAAGAAAAAGGAGAAGGCGTCTGAGCAATCGAACGGGGGCCCTGAATAATTCATGGATTCGGCAGACAAGAAGAGGAGGAGGAAAGAGAAAACAAAGTTTTGCTGGTGAAAAAGGAAGAATCGATGCTGCCTTGCCTTCGTCGCCCTCACTTGATGAAGTGATTGTTTGCGTCACCGCTTTTTTATTCGATGACTGGGTGTGTTTAGAATCGACACAGCTTACGATGACCAAAACATTTCCTCAATCCTCTCGTGAACTTGTAATTGTCGTTATGTATTTCGCAGCCTCTTTTGAGAAGAAATGTCTCCAGATTTGCTTTTCTAATGCAATATTTCTATGGTAATGCCCATATAGTAGCATCTCATTTTTTTTTTGTCATGAATAATGGAAGAATTCCTAGAGACCACTGGTGACGGAGGCTGTTCCAAAGAAGGGATGTATTGCAATGGTCGCCGATTGCTCTAATGATGTTGAAGGCTATAAGCGAGAGTTAGAGAGAAGACCCATATAGTCGTGCCAGTGGGTGTTTGGCGCCTGCCGATAATGGCCCACCGCTGGGTTCCTCTTTTTTTTTTACGCACATAATGCTTCTTTAGCTGCCGTTGCTTTACTGCTATTGAAACTTGCTCCCTTCTACATTCCAAACCTGCAAGCGACTCCCGCGGAACAGATACTGGCTCCACATTACAATTAATTAATTATAATTACTCTTATTCTGTTACCATAGATCTGACTAGTACGTCTTTTTCACACACTTGAGCCTCTTCATTTACAAATCTTTAGTGGCATTAACAAGCTCCAGGTGCATATTGCGTTAAGTAAGCCAGTCATAAATTTTTCTACGACTCGAGAGGCGTATGAGAAGAGAGATGGACCATTGTTGAAGCTTTCTTTGGAATGCGGATGCTAATTGGCCTTGCTCTTCTGTCAAGACGTGAATGTAGCCCACCGTGACAAAAGAACAATCCCGGCATGCTTGACCACCTTCGATCAGGGAACAACCAAAGGTTTTGTCTGTGCTTGTCATCTACGTGTTTGTCTTTTTTTCGTTTCCAATTAATACGTTCTAAACAACAACCGAGTTTGGGATCACTTTTGGCAAAAGGAGAGACATATATACTTTGAGCCAAGCGATCGCGGTTCTTTCCCCTTCCCCGCGTCAAAGCCACCACCACATCTCAATGAACATCCTTTTTTTTAACGATTATTGTCGTACATGAACTGCGAATAGCTTATGTTTTCTTTTCTTTTTCTTAAAATTTAATTTTCCACTCTTTAATACAAATATTAGCGTTGAGCCATAACTTATGCTTTTTCGTTTAAAAAAAAGAAGAAAACATGTCTATCTCATTTACATGGTTATGGTATATTTCACAAAGGAACTAATCTTATTATTGCTGACAGAGGAACTAAAGGGGTTTTGGGAGAAAATTGCAGCCTTTGCTAATTTGTTAACTGGATGTTAAATCAGCGAATTTTCTTCTTTGTTGTTATAATTTGTTTCTGAGCTTCTTACAATCTTCGTCGTTCTATTAAAAGTAATAATAATAATAATCCATTTGGAGGCATCATATGCAGCCAAAATTAATTTCCGGTAAAATAAATATTTACGCTCATTCCAGAGACGGTGTCCGGTAGCAAATATCAAAGCGCACATACAGCTAGCATACGACTGTAATCGTAATACAGATAAAAAATAAATAAAAAAGAATTAGCTTTGTGATTGCATAAATTTTTTTTGGAAAATATATGTGATTTAAATACATATATTAAACGTTTATGAAATGTATCAAGCTGATCTAATCTAAGGGGGATTGGAACAATATTTGAGATGGCCTTGATGGTGCTGAAAATGTGGGTCAGTCTGTGCTTAGTCATTGGCGCCTGATTTTTATTATTCGCTATGGCGCGATGGTTATAATAAGGACGAATAAAGAAAGAAAGAAAAATATTTTGTGGAGTGGAGTGAGAAAGAGAGGGGAAAGAAAAACGTGTCTGTATTCAATGGAAAGGAGAAGCTCTACACAAACATACGTAACGCTCTGCCGCCTGGACGGCGCCACACGAAGCCTCCTTTGACACGAACAAACGAGCGAACGAATGAGCGAGGAGAGAAAACTCATGGTGACCGACAAGCCAAATTTGGAGTCCCGATCCATCCACCTTAAGACCGTCGTAGAATTTTTTTTCTCGCCCAAGTTCGACGCATTTTTTACCTTGTATGAAATATTTGTGAATGCTGCCAATAGTTGCGGCAAACACTCATTCATCGTCCCATTTCTATACCATAAATGTACTGGAATGGCCACGTGTCATAATTTTTAAAAATATATATTTAGACCCAATCTGGATCATTTTCATGCGCACGTACAGACAGATATAATTAAATATGCTCAAAATAGGCGAACGTTAATTGAATGATGCGATCTTAAGGGCGTAGGTTTTCTTTTTAAATATGTGTAAGATCGAGGCGAGTCGTTTTGCATAGCAAAGAGAAGGGAAACGAAGTAGCTACCTTTTGGAAGAGGCCGAAAGAGTTCACATAGCCTCGAGTAGGCAACATTCCTTTCTTTGTTGGGTTCGGCAACTTTCCGACGCCCATCTAAAGTTCTCTTCTTTCCAATGGCATATTTCAGGATTGCTTGTGATTTTGAATGGATAACATCATTCTTCGTATTTGGCACGATTCGATTGTTTTCCCCACAGAATACTAGGCGTTGCTCTTTGTACGAGAAACCTTTTTACATTCTTGAATGGACCTCCTCTGTATAATATGGAATATATAAATATAGCTTATAGTGAGATTTTTGGACTACTTTCGGTACACTCATTGATAATTATAAAATACCGAACTAGTTTTGGAAGAAGTATTTAGTCATTGATAGAAAAGGTTTGGCTTAGCGCTTGCTTTTAGCTTTGCTTGATTGAGTTGATTCATTGCCTTTTTCTTCTGCCTCTCTTCGAGTCATGAAGCCTGTTAGGTTTTTTTTTCATTGCCTTCATCTTCATCGGTTGCTTTCAACCGCCGCCGCCGCTGCGTCCTCGATATTGAATCGCTCCGACGGGCTGTATCAGCAGTCGCCGACTAGCTTGCATGCTTTCTCGACGTGCCATCCGTGAGTAACCGAGTATTGTAGTGCAAGCTGCTATCATCAGATCCCTGCTTCAAGTTTTACGCTGCAGCGCAACCCTATTCGGGTGTTGACACAACTTCTTTTTGATTGAGAGCGCTCAGTGATCACAACGAAAAGCATAGATGCCATAAATATCACGTAGGATGGAACTTCTTACTTATTCAACCAATTATTTGCGCTTTTCGCGGTTGTTTTTGCTTGTCACTACTTTCCTGTGAGCTGTTTGTGCCGACGGAGCTGATAAGTTTTCGCTGCTCCTAGCTGCTTTTCGCGCTTGTTTGAAATCAACACGGCGTCCTAACTTTTGTGCGTGTGTTTGAGCGTGGGCCAATCAAAATGTGGAAAAAGTTTATTCGCCAACTCTTATACGCATTAAAAAAAGCAAACAAAATGCCGCTCTTCAAATTATAAGGAAAAACGGGAAAAAAATATTCCGTCCATTGAATCATCCCATTGCATGTTTCACTAATCGCCGTATTCTCCAGTTTAACAAAAGTTGGTCATCTGTCTGGTTACTCAGACGAAGAAGGAGTTACCCTACAACAGTGAGGGAAAGTTTGTGTGCCCTAGTCACTATCTCTACTCCCTACTGCGGTATACACGGTCAGAATGAAGATGGATGTTGTTGCACAAGTAGGTCTGGATGACAAAAATATCGCTGCAACATCTGTCTCGCCTTTTTGTCTAGGTGTGCATAAAACAAGAAAAGAGAAAAGAACATAACCGACAACGATCTGAGGACTTGTCACAACAACGCGTGTATGTTTTATCCGTTTCTATAATGCAGAGAAAGGTGGACGATGAGTTTCTGCTCAGTTCTGAATCGAGGCACGACGAATGAATTGTATTAGACACGCCTTGGAACTAGCTTTGTTTTGCGACTGGATGCGTACGTACGCTAGCTATACTCCATTCTAGCAAGTCAGTTGAAAATTTTATCATTTCTATATGGAGACTATCGAGGAATTATGGACCGATGTCAAAAAAGTATAATTCATCCTCCTTTGTTTCGGAATACTGTTGTGACTATGCGTTTCTAAAAATGATGGATCGAAAGTTGAGCGACTGTGAGCCATGACGATGGCGACATCCGTCCATTTCGGTTCACTCGTTTCCATGGCCTTCAAAGAGCTTGCTTAGGGACAACTGCTGCACGTAAGGACCCAATTTGACCGTGGATGTAGCCACTTGAAAAGAAGAAAAAAAAATCCACTTACTAAGACTCGTGGATGCTTGCGTCATTTTTGTTTTCTATTACGCCTCCTACTGTTTAAGGAAAGAGTGTCAGAATGTAGCGTTAAGGAGCCTGCAAAAGAAATGGAAAAGGCAGAAGCAGAACCACCTGTTGATTTATGGTTGCCGATTGCGTGCGTGCTTGTGCGAAATTATTCAGAATCTATTGCGATGGCACGTTTGTTTCCCCCTCTCTCGAGTCCTTACAAGTCAGATATAATGTCTTACTTGGGTGCCCAATTGAACAAACAAAAGAGAGGTGCGCACCTTTGTTTGGTTTCTGTTTCCCATCTTGTTAGAAAACACTTGTCCAATCCTACTTTGAAGTCCTGAGCCATGGAACGGCTTTACTTTGCCTTCAGCAGATGGCTTGTCAATAAATTGAAATTTTGCGATGCTACTTCGTCTGGGAATGGTACGGAATATGCACTGAACTGACGAAAGTGTATGCAACTTCCTTGTACCCATCTTCTGATATAATCATCTTGTTATTTCCCTCCTTTATGTGTATATTATTGAAGGCTGCTCTCCAACGTTTCACGTGCCTGTTCCGTCGGTCGGGAGACACTCTTGGAGCGATGACATGGCAAGTGCTCCAAATCTAATCGAGCCCGTATCATCCTTTTTTGGCGCAAGGATGTCTAGTTACCATAGTGCATCAAGATCTATGCTATTGAAAATGCACTGAATAACATTTTGCAGACTATAGCAGCTCTTGAAACACTGTCTTCACATGCCTTTATGCAGAAAGAGAAGGGTAAAAGTTGATTAAGCTACTCCAAAAGTACGCTACTAGGTTGGAAGAAAGCTGGTGGAACGTGCCCTCCACTTTCCGTTCTAGGTCTTGAAAGTGAATCTTTTCCATGGTAACTGCCAGTTAGGGATGCACTCCGGGGATGCTGCACCTCCATCTCCAATCCATGTCACATAAATCCATCACTTGATAGAACAGAAATAGCAGCATAGTAAAGTCGAATTGATGTTTCAATAATGGCTGACACAAGTAGCAACAACGCACATTGGTGTGCAGTTAATCCGGCTTGGTCTCTATGGGGAAAAGAGGATAGAAGAGTGTGGCGTATGAGAGTTCGAGAAGAGGAAGGAAACGAGATCAATTCCTTCTCATCGCTGTCGACTGGGCGTGCAATCAATCAATTGTCACGCCACAGAAGCTGGACCAATTAATGAGTAATGTCGCTCTCGATTTCGTTATTTTCAGGCCTTTACATAGAAACACCAAGACATATTTAGCAAGGATGCGACAAATTTACGAGTTAAACAAGCAAATAAAGTTACCTAGAGGGAAGAGAAAAAGCATGCTGATGAATGCACAACTACCCAGTTATTCCAATTATATATCCCTCTCCTTTCCCCTGTGTATTTTTGTTATGGTATCGCGCGCGTCGATGCTGTTCGTCAGGATTCATCCGTGTAGCTCAGTATTCAAGTCGCATATTCTGACACGCTCGGGAGAACGTCATGCAGAAAATGTCTGAAGCGTCTCCTGTCGACTACAGATTAAGGCTTGATGACACTAGCTTTTCTTTGCACTTTTTACAATTTCGCTTCCCTGCTGCAGTTAAAATTAAACTGGTAAAACTGCAAGTTTTTTTAAAGGGATTTCCCATTTTTTTCTTTTTAAACCTTATTTCTGGATACCGTTTTGTATTGACTCTTTTCTTCCGATTTGGCGTCGTTGTTGGCTTTTCCTCTTTTTTTTGGTGGAAGGAGTGAAAACTGTTTGCGATTGTTTTGACTAACAACCGCTTGTTATACAATCACTGCGAGTCGTTTACTAGACGACTAAAAACAAGATGTCAACGTTTTTTTTAAAGATTACGGAACTATACACCAATGGTGATCCTTGATAAAAGTTTTTTATCCAAACCATACTTAAGCCTTTATTTTACTTTCTTTTTATTCTTGATACAGAGTAAAGCATCCATCACTCAAGGCGAAGGAACTGTATGGAACGGCCCGCTGTCCAAAAGTATAATTTATTTATCTTGATTCCTTGCGAAATGGTAATTCAATAAGAAATTCCTGTATTGTAGGTGTGGAGCTCAGTTCTAACCCACCCATGGACGAACCACTTCAAGCTGCTGCTTTATTGGCAGATATTTCAAGATCTAATCTCGTAATAAATGTTGTCTGTTTTGCCTTTTAGAATTCTATTTAAAGTCTCTTTAATACCATTAAAGTTGGAGAGGCAGATGCGTCCGTGTTGGTTTCATAGCGGCCGCTTCTTAACGTTACACAAGCGCCGGAAAAAGAGGCCACCTACACGAGCCATGGCTTCAGATCAGGCCATTCTAGATGATCTCTATCTCGGACCCACGCACGTTAGTAACTTTACCTAGTCTTGTTACTTTATTTTTAGCCTCTACTTAACTATTTAAGATTAACCCTAAATAATCCTTAGGCACTTTTGGACCGGATAAGTGAATGGCCATTCAATGCGTTTGCTCTTGACAGATCAACCGGAGGTACGTTCCGACTATCACTTTGCTTATCATAAGAGAACCTATTACATTCCCCTATTCTTCTCATTTTCAGGGCGGCCGTTGCCTACGCTTTGTTTCCACCTTTTTCACTATTATGGACTCATGGCTCACTTTCGTCTCGATCCTGTCAAAGTGTGGAAGTTTTTTAGTAAGTAAATCCATTCCAAGTCGGATCAGCATGATATTTATCCCTTGCCTGTTTTTTTAAAGGTTTGGTGGAAGAAGGCTATCATAGCAACAACCCATACCACAACGCCATTCACGCCACCGATGTAACTCAGGCTATGCACTGTTTTCTGCAAGAAAAAAAGGTACGGGTTTTTGTTTTCATACTCTCAGAGTCTCTGTCTTTAATAAGCACATATCCAACTATGGAATTTTCCTTCGCTCCGTTCCATAATGTATACCTGACATTCTTTTACTTACGAAATTAAAATTCTAAAGTTTTCACGCGTATTAAGACTAAGAGTAATAACATCTCGAATATAACTTACGTTCTTGGCTTACTCACCAGTAAACCTATCGACTTTAAAACTAAATGCACCGACATTTCTGTACGTAAACATCGAATAGGATTCGCTTTATTTGTTTGGGAATACCCCCAGAGAGATTCTATCAAGTAGTTCACGTACACACAAACTTCTACCAGTCTATAATTTTGGGTAAACAAAAAAAAACCATATAGCTCCGATAACTTAAACGATGAATGCCTTTAAGAAGAAACCGCCGTTTTGTGCTTTTAAAGGTTGAGATAAAAAAAAAATGAAGAAAAAATCGACACTGACTTTCATTACTTTTCACCCTTCGAGTCATCGAGTTGAGATGTGTTTTTAAGTGGATATGAGATTGGGGTCGGACGTCACACACATTCCTTTCTGAAATGCCTGTACATATTTATATTTAGACGTGAAACGATCGGCAATTTGCTGCTGATCACGCAGCGATAAATAAGATCTACCAGCTGGCGTCGACAGTATGTGAACTTCTTTTAACTTGCCCACTCTTGCTGCCTTCTTGCTTTCTCACAAGTCGCGACAGAGACCATATAGACAACATCTTGCGGTACCGCAAGTTATTTTAAGCTGCTATGTATTTCCTGAGCAATGACTCTTCTTATTATGTCTTCCATATCCTGTAAGCTAATTTATTACCCGGCTAGTTTAAACGGAGGTTAACCTCTTTTAAGTCAAGTCCAAGCGTATTGCCTTCGCCCCTCTTTGCAATACCCTTTGGTTTGTGTTTTATTTGATTAATATAATCTTTACGATCATTATTTAGTTGCGTTCCCATTTGACTCCGCTGGAAATCGCCTCTTCTTTGATCGCAGCCATGGCACACGACCTGGATCATCCAGGTGTTAACCAACCCTTTTTGGTCGCCACTTCAAATCATTTAGCTTCCCTTTACAAGGTACTTAATATAAAATATGTTATCGATAATGATATTGTAAAACGATGGCCAAATTGTTATTGAATGATAACAATGACAATTATCTATTGTGACCAGAATGCGTCCGTATTGGAAAATCATCATTGGCGGTCAGCCATGGCTTGCCTCATGGAAAGCGGTATGATGGATGGTCTGGAACGCACTTCAGCTCAGGAACTCCAACGTCAAATTCAATCGCTTATATTGGCTACAGATATTGCTCGGCAGCAAGAATTCCTCACCGCTTTTCAAGTATATAACTTGTAAAACCAACACGCCCAAGCAATCCAGTGTTAAAAAAGCTCCTCTCCTCTCCTTGTAGGGCTATTTGAATGATGATTCACTAGATCTGCAAACTGCGAGTCACCGTCACTTTGTGCTGCAGATTGCGCTCAAGTGTGCAGACATTTCCAATCCCTGTCGACCGTGGGCGTTGAGTCGGGCCTGGAGTTTGCAAGTCAGCGAAGAATTTTATCGTCAAGGAGACTTGGAACGGCGTTTAGGTCTTTCTGTAACTCCAATGTGCGACCGCTACACTTCTTCTGTTTCCAAAATTCAAATTGGTTTCTTCCGCTTTATCGCCGCTCCACTTTTTGAAGAGTGGCACCGTTTTCATGCCACACCTCTTTCGTGGACCATGTTAAGTTATTTACGATCTAATAAGGTATAAGCATCACCTTTAAAACATTTGTTGTTTACACATTTAAAATTTTTAAATATTTTAGTTGAAATGGGATGCCATTTTGAAGAGAGAAGAATCAGGAGAACCATGTCACAATGAATGGCAGGTGAACGAGTCGTACTGGCCAGAGTTAGGCGTCTTGGAATCGGGTGGTACCGAAAGAATTCATCTGAGAAGAGCGTCGTTACCAGCAGGACGTTCCGGACTTTGGACATCCAACTCTGCAAACTATCCAAAGGGAGTTCTTGAAACTTCTAGCCCGCCGCAGAGTGCTGAAAATGACGTCCTTTGCGCTTCGATAGAACCGTCATCCATCGATTATCATCCTTCACGATCTCAGTCGTCGTCCGATCCACAGCCAAATCTCAGGTCGGAAGGTTTGTCGACCCCTCTCACGCCTGTACATTCAACTGGGAATCCCCTGCGAGACTTACCGGGAATTTTCCCTGCTCTTCCGACACGACTACCTCAACGGCGAGAGAGCCTTCCTTTCAATTTTCCGGATCCATCACGAACTGAATGCTGGAGCAGGCAGGGACGTCGGGAGAGTCTCCCGACCGATTGCTTCAGAATTCTAAATGCCGACGACATGCTTCCGGAATTAAATATCGCTTCAATGACTCCGTTGAAAACTCTTTCATCAAAAAAGGAGAAAAGACTGCCTACATCCCATGGTGTTCAACCGCCGACATCTGTTCCGTCCAGCCCGTCATTCATGGACTTGGGGAGCACGGATGAGAAAGAGAACGTGTCTGTTGTAGTCAATATCAAATCGGTAATATGTCCCAATTTTATTGGTTTGACATTAGTATGGAACATCTGTTTTTCTGTAGGAATCATCCAGGTTAACGCTTCGAAGAGGATCTGCACCAACAGCCTTGCATCCGCTCAATTGGTTGGAGAACCCACCGCGGTGCTAAACGGAGCACCGCTGTCACTTTGGGACCATTCTTTGGTCGGCAAGGGTCCCTTAGACTGGCCAACTGTTCTGACCACAACGAGCCGAGTCTGCGCCGACGCGGGTCATTGCCCTACGAACTGGGCCGTAAACTCTCAGGGCATGTGCTGGCAGAATCGATTGGAAGAGTTATTCCCGTCCCCACAGAGTCTTTCAAGTTAGATCTAAGTCTCAGAAGGGGCTCTGCACCATCCGACTTGCTTAGAAATACCAGCGCTTCCATAACGAGCTGTTTAAATCAGTTTCGGGATCGCATCAAAATAAAGGTATTGCTGGAATCGCAATCGACCTCAATATTTTAATGTTTTATGGATGTATGTTTCTAATATATTCATCCTTCAGGGCAAGGAGGTTCCTCTCAAGACTTCAACCGGAATACCTATCGCTGATTCTGGTTGCGGTTTCGCTGTACGCGAACGTCGTAGACGTTCTCTCCGCCGCCGTCGGTCGGGTGGTCCTGAACTTTTCGCCTCTGTGGTTCGTCGTAGTACTAATTATGCTTTGGCTCAGCTTCCTCCACTACCTCAAAGTGCCACTTGTACTCATGCTAAATTAAAGGTACTTTTGCTTAGCATTTAAATTGCGTTTGTATATTTAAATAACGATTTCCGCCGGTTTTATAAACAGAGGACGTCATCACTGTCGCCTCCCGAGGTCATAGTACCTTCAGTGGTCGGATTCGGGGATACTCATCGGGATTGGCTCTTACTAGGAAGACGGGGTTCCGGCGCGTTAGAGCTTTTAGCTGGTTTATGGCGCCAAAACCGTGATCGATCCGAACGCTCCAGTTTCGAATCGGATGACCCACTTCTTAGTAAGGAAATATAATGGATGTAATATCCCATCAAATTTTTACCTTGAATTGTTTTTAATAGAGCTACGTCAACGACCATCAATAGACTCTTCGTGTTCCTCGGATGATATGCCGTATCCTCTCGAAGAATACTGCCAATTGGTGGATCGTGGACGAGTACAGAGACGAGGGTCTTGTCCAGTGGACCACACAACATTTTTAGGTGATTTTCTGTTTGTTGAATCTTTTTCGGTTATTTTGACTTAATTTTTTTTTCAATTATATTGTTTAGGAAGCTCAACCGTAAATTTGACGGAGTTGAATAGTAGATAGCGCACGAGATGTTCGTCAAGTGTTCCATCACCGGTTTTTGTCATTTCACCTCAGAAGGATTTTTATAATGGATTTTGGATAGTGTCGTGTTTCGTTTTACCCATGAAGCTCAGCGTCATGTCTTTAAAAGCAAACTCTCACTCTATTCCTTTTTAATATAGTTGAAGCTCAGTGTTGCTGTCTCAGATAAGATCAACTCTCGTCCTTTTAAATTTTTTTATATCAATGGCTGGATGTTTTTTTGCTCAATACGATGACAAAGATATTCCACCTATAAGCTAAACTAAAAAGTAGAAGACGGGAATTTTTCCATTGTATGTCATGCACATTTTAAGTGTTTTGAAAAGAAATTGCTCTCGTACCCGTATACTGTATTGTGTGCTTTCTCTTCTTCATAAGTCGATTCACAAGCAATTGTAGGGGTGAAATTTGAAAACCATTTTGGAACACGCTAGATAGTGAAGACAAAGAAACAATCAAAACCAAGCAGCGATCATGCAAGGAGGATTTCCTTCCTTTTAAATGCTTGCTCATACTTTCTTACGGACTTCTTTGGTTTATCATTCCGAGTCTTGCTATACTAAAGTGATGTTGCAACTTCACTGAATTTCTCCCACTTCTTTCCATCTCATTATCTCACTTTCATATTCTCTTTTTCAATTTTTTGTTTGTTTGTTACAAAGCAACGTAAATGCCATCAGCAAAGTTTTACTCTGTTCTCCACAAGAAAAGGAATAATTCTCAATGATTGCTGACTCCTAGCCCTCACTGAAAACTTTTATAGAATCTGGCCACACTACCAGCCCTCTTACAAAACTTTCAGTGCTGCTTTTTAGATCCCTACGGCCCAGTGGTAGAAAATAGAAATTTAGAATCACATTTTACACGAAAAGAAAAACTTGAAAAAAATCTGCTTCTGGCGTGAATCGAGTTGTGTGTCCGTGCACGCTAAAAATATATATTGAAGTTGTTAAAACGTGTCTTGTGTCTTCCTTGCATTTCTTTCGTCCATTGTTTCGTCCACTGTTAACTGTAAGCGCTGTAAGGTATGTCTCGGAAAATCAATATTTAAATACACGTTTTTGTACCGAAACTTATTAAAAATGCCCATACCTTATATATATGTATTATTCTATATACATTTAAAAAAGTATTGATTAGATTGTAATTTGTATTCAATTCAAAATTGGCGGAGCGACAAGATGATGTCGTAGTCCTGGTCGTGATATGACAAAAGGATTTTACATTATATTGTTAGATGGCATCACATGCTGTAAGTTCATAGACCATAGCTCATGGCCATAGGCCCATAGCAGAAGAAATACAGCTAACACAAACTCAAAAACAGAGCTATCACGTTTTCTTTAAAGTTACGAATATTGGTTCACGATAGTTTGTGGGTTAATTTTTCAATACAAGTGGTTTAGCCCTTTAAAGCTTAGTTTCTCACTGTATCAGAGACCGACGTAAGAAATACCGACTAGCTTACATACAACTAATTGAAATGTCAGCTGCTGCAAAGCTTGTATCTCTTTCATCGGTTCTTGCAAGATGTATGCCATCAGAGGTGAAAAACGCAGCCAAATTTACTGTGAAACTCATGGAATTTGATACAAATTTGAATATGGTAAGTTCTATTTAAATGTATCATAATTTTTTTTTTAAATCTCTGATTCAAGTTGGTTACTTTTTCTAGCATTTTTCTAAAAATTTAACTGTGTATGCACATGATCCAAATGAGGTGTGCAAACCTGGTGATGTTGTTCTGATTGAAAAATTGCCATCCAAAATGACCAAGTACATCACCCACCAAGTCAGTCAAGTAGTCTACCCTTTTGGAGATATCACTGATCCGATCTCAGGAAAGAAAGTAGTTGCTGGAAAGTACCGGTAAATAGCTAAATATTATTTCTATAATTTTTATTTTTATTGTTTTACATTCTGGACTTTTTCCATCCAAATTTTGACCCCAAACTCAAAACAATTATTTTTTAGGGATGAAATTGAAACCAAAAGCAATCTTTATGGAAAGAATCCTGCTGGCTTCGATTATTCAGATGCACCAGAAAGAGGATGGCAGAAGGATAAGAGGGATTTTACTTATCAAGGTTTGCAATTATTGTGTTCATGTCAAATACTTTACATTAATCATTTCTATTTTCTTTATCAGAAACGTATCGCAAGTATCACATGTACGAGTTCGATCAGCCGTACGGCATATAGTAGAAATCAACAATTTATTTGTGTATGGCTGTTCGTCTGTGTTACAATCAGTCATAGAAAGTTAAACAGAATTAAACTTTTGTAGATTAAGAGACAGTTTTTGTTTTTATTATTACTGATTTATAAGACATACAAACATCAGGTACTCGCAATCCATTCTGAGCTGACCAGAGATCTGAGAATGGTACATTATTTGCAATGAATAAACATAATGAAGTTCATTTAAGCTTGAAAATTTGGCAAGTTCATATGAACAACATTCAAAGGTGCGAGCAACCATACATTTTAATCTTCTTCTCCACTTAAAAACTCGCGTTCGAGAGCTTCTCCGGCGAGACACCACTCGGAATCCGCCACTTCTTCATCTTGTTCGAGTTGATCCATTTCCGGCTCGTTGCTATCTTCATCATCAGGGTCATCCCCGTCAAGTACTGGGATGGTTTCTCCTCGACGGAATCTCATTGACAAAGAGTCGTCATCCGGATTATTCGAGTCGGTAACGTTGCCAATGAATCAGGCCATGATCTGTTTCGAGTAACTTCCTTTTCCTCGAGGGCCTTTCGCTTCTCTCATCCTGGTCTTCTTCGTCCACGTCCATCTCTCCAGTGTAGTCGCCTGACTTGCTTTCGCTGTCGCTTTCGTCGTCCTCATCTAAGATATCCTCCACCTCCCGATCCATTTCAGCAAGCTCGTCAGAGGAAAATGAAAGACCCGTTTCCGTTTCACTAAACTGTCTTTGAATCTAAAAAAAATTAGATTAATGCAGACATCAAACGTGCAAATATAGATAAAAAGGATAAGAAACCAAAACTATCATCAACTTACGTTAGAATTGGTTGTGGCAAGCGATTTACCCTTGTCACTTTT
The DNA here is from genome assembly GCA_030141595.1 of Chydorus sphaericus. Classification (NCBI taxonomy): domain Eukaryota; kingdom Metazoa; phylum Arthropoda; class Branchiopoda; order Diplostraca; family Chydoridae; genus Chydorus; species Chydorus sphaericus. The sequence continues at coordinate 8,224,976 of CM057927.1, read as the reverse complement.
AGATTGTACGAAGATTCTCTTTCCAGTGACGCGATCGTAAACAACTGCATTCGCGTCGGAGCTGTGCTTAGAATTAGACGCCATCGCTAGTTGAAGATGCACATGAGGGCTAGTGCAGTGAGCTGGGGGTTTCCTCCTTACAAGTCCAACGTCAGAACTTAGAGGATAGAGGAGTTCTTCCACACGTTCCCATCGCTCGGCACAAGACCATAACCAATCAGGAGTGACAATGTGAATGCTGGGATATTTCTTAGCTTCCGTCAACTGAAATAATTGAGAATTCCAAAAATTGAACGATAAGAAACAAAGGGTATGCGAGAAAAATGCTACTTTGGCTGTTCCCAGTCGAGCGGCGATGATGTGAGTAGTCTCTTCCGTCACACGATCCATAACGACAGCTCCAAGACTTTTGGCGACAAGGAACGGTTTGCTCTTTTCATGAGGTACGTTCATGGGAACCTGTTAATATTAATAGGAGCCATTAAATATTCAAAACAGCGCGCTGTATCAGATGCAAATTTTACCACGCCACTGAAGACAACTTTAACGTTTTCCAGGACTTTGCGACGCGCATACGGCAATACTTTCTTCATGTCAGGGACAGCTTCGGATTTCGCTTTGACTTTAAGGTTGTTGTCGTACATTTCGTAGTAGGCAGTGTGAATTGTTTTCAGAATATCCTATTTTTAAAAATTATATTAGTATTGTGCCTCACAGAAATTCTAAAACTGTTGTATTCACATTTTAAACTTATTTCTTTACCTGCAAATGGAGCAAATAGTCGTCCGTGTCGTTGACATGAATTTTCTCGCCGTCCTTGGTGGAATTCGTATCAGTTGGAGGTTGAGGTTCCTGAGCTTTTGATTCTTCATCGATGCTTTTCTCTTCACCTGCTTCTATTTCACTTTTTTTGTCTTCAACAGTAGCCTCAGAGCTGTTCTCTTCCTTTTTCTTCTCATCTGTATCCAATGCAGCTGATGATAAGTCAGACGAAGGTGTATCCATTTCTTTCATTTCTTCTTGTTTGTTTCCATTTTCCGTAGTAGTTTCAGGAGCGAGAGTACTTTCTTCCGGTTTAGATTCCGATTGGTTTGACTCCAGCGTGGTTTCATCCTTTACAACAGCATCTTCTTTTGCATTGTGCTTGGTGAAATCGTAACCTTCTTTATCATCCGCTTCTTGCTTCGACAATCCAGGCGGAGCATTGATATCTCCAGTGTGTTGAAAGAAATGGTATGGCCGTACGTGGATAAGGTTGGGAGCATAGTTCCAGACATCTTCCCGATCATCAATGATGACGACCATTTGATCTCCACATGGGAACAGAGCTCTAAAGTAAGATATGATTTAGTGAATTTTAATTTTTCATGGATCTTCAGTCAACAAATTTTATCGTTACTTGAGATTTGCCATCTTTGAATGGGCGCTAAAACATTCGTCGCGAGATAAAATTCGATGAGAGAAGTAACGTCCATCTTCATCAAGAAAGCCGGCAATCATGTGAGCATAGGTACGGGAACCGAAAGTGCAAATGTGGAGCTCATAGAGTTGGCCAATATTTTCGAGAAATTTCTTGGTGTAGGGCCTCAGTCTCGTATGGTACCAAGGGGAGTTTGGGCCATGTAATTGAAAGTGGAACACATCCTGAAAGAGAGAATATAATGAATATAAAATTGCTTTAATATATTAGATATAATGCTTGTAATACTTCAACATTGGGAGGAATGGTGTCATTTGTAGTGTGAATAAGGGTCTGGTCCAAATCAACAAGCAGAACAAGTTTTCTGTCTCTGAGCAACCTTTCTTCATCAGCTTTTCCAAGAGTTTGAGCCTCCTAAATTATGATACAAGTGAATGATTCAGATGATGACTCACACTGACAAAAACAACTATTGAATAGATTTAGATACCTCCAAGCTGACCATCAATTCAGGAATGTTATGAATCATAGCTACAGCAGCTGTCTGTGTTCGTTGGTTTATTTCTCGCAAATCTTGCCCACATTCAGCACACAAGTCTTTCATGACTGTCGGGTGAGAGCAAACACTGAAATCCAGAATAGCATCTCTAAAGCAGAAAATAAATTCATTCATTGTAAAACTTTCCAAATAAATATAAAATGTTACCCGTTCGAAACTACGTCGCCTTCTGATACATGAAGCTTTTCAACCAAGCCGGCAGAATTGGCGCGTAAAACGTTGGCAAGATGTTTACTACCTGATCCGTTGCTTTGGGTTTCATTGAGTATTTCCTCATGTTGGATGTGAGCAATAATTTGGCCAGCGGTTAGGTTTGAGCCTACTTTTACTTTTAATTTGGTTATTTTTGCGGGACATGTTTCTGTGTAATTGACCGACTTCATCGTTTCTTCTTTAGCTCCACATGAACTTGACGAGGCTGCCATTGTTGTTTGTAACGGCCACAACAACGTATAGATGGGACTACTTAAAATGTGGTACGTAATACACATTAGCGCCATCTATGTGTCGAATTGGAAAGTACGATGACAAATGTGATTATTACTTAATTATTCTCCGAAGAAAACAAAAAACACAAATGTCTTAAAAGTAACTAAAATTAATTATTTGATCATTACCAATTTACCAATTAATCAAATAATTTTCTGTACATTTAAATACTTTTGCTATTTCAAGTCTGAAGTGGACTCAGTCCGTACAGTAAAAGATCGAAGGAGATATTATCCTTTTTTATGGCTCGTCAAAAGATTGTATTGGTTTATAGGTTCAAATGATTCATTTTACGGAACTTAAACCATTTAAATTTTTGCATCGATCCCATGGATTTTAGCATTTATTTGGTTTGACCGTAATGTAGATGTATCATAATAGTGCGTGTATTAGCGCGGTACAATTTTTATATTTCAATGACGTTAGTTTATAAATGCGTGTAGAAAAGTTTACTGTTACGACCATCATTTTTTTACTTTATATGTCCTATGGCCTTTGCTTTGATAATGACATTGCTTCATAATTTTGAGAGTCGGTGAGTTTACTTCAAGTCAAATTTGTAATAATTTAGAATATTACAAAATAAAGTAAGCTTAGTTAATAATTGAAAGAATTCTAAACTCATCTAATTCATAAGATGCTCAAGCAAACCAAATACCCCTAAAATTAGGAAGTGCAATTTCATCTTAATGCAAAACAGGAAGTTAACACTTTTGTGAAACTCGTTTCCTCAATATTAGTAATTAGTAGATGACCTTCTAGTGATCTCAGTGCGCTCTTCGTATCGTCTCTCATGTTTTTAAATATAGTTCACAATGTAGGCTTCAAATGGTGTCATTGCAGTATAAATATAGTATTTTTAAAGTAAATGACGCAAGGTCTTTAAATGGAAGTAAACGATAACGATAAAACTGCTGTGCCACATGCGCGCAATAACATTTATACTGCCGACGGTATTGATCGTTTTTACTAGTTCTTAATTGATACCTACCTAAAAGAAACGTATGACAAAATTAAATGTCGAATGTTCCCCTTTAAACGAAATATTTCCCGCATTGTTCCATTTGGCTGAGTAGGGGAAGCAGCCGTCTTCCTTTCAATTTCAGTATCGCGTGTGTACGCCGTTATAGCATTATATCCTAGATTCCTAGAGCTAAAGGAAAAATGCTTACATGTGCTAGGTTCGTTCATATTTATAATTATAAAAGGGTAGATGGGTATCTGCGTAATATCATCGGTAGGGCTACGAGTTTCCCTGCACCCAAACGCAACATCCACCTTATACACTCACATATATTCAAAAGTAGCAGCTCGGGAGCTGGGAGGTGCAGTGTATACGTACTGCACGTACCTCAGCAGTGTAACTTCAGGGGTCGGTTGCTGGTGTTAAGAGGGACCAGAGTGCATCCGAGTTCAGTAGCGAACGAACCATCGTGTGTAACAGACGTGCGCCGCGCATCCGCTGTTTATTCCTCCTGCTTTAAGTTGATCCTCATTCCTCTCAGCACTGCTAACATTCACAGTTTTCTTAGCCGATTTATATATTCGATCGGATATTCATAATGCATTCAAGTGCCATAATCAACTGTTAACTTTACCAGTGGCAAAGCAATCCCAAGTTTCATCACATTTCTACTTCTTCTAGCACGTTGAGGGTAAGTCTCGATTTATTAATACTATGTTATAATGGAACACGCGCTGGATTAAGCGGTGTTTAGCGATCCATCATTGGAACTAAGATCAACTGTCCGTTCGTGTTACGGGACTTATTTACACTTCATCAAATCCATCATAAAAACGCAATAGACGTAAAAGAGATTTTTTGTTGATGTTGGCTCTGGGCCGTTCCCTCTCGCTTAACTGCTACCGCGGGTGATAATTGGTTTTTTTGGGTGCGAAAAATAAGACAATACATTCTCTTTTTTCCTTGGATGAAAACGTTTTTTTAATTTTTATTTTCTATAACAGGGTGCCCTGAATTTTCCGCTTCTATCCGGTATAAGTCATAGACATCCCATTTCTCACGGACCAATCTTTTCAAATTAAACTAATGAGTCCCACTGAAACCATTTGAAATCCCCTTTTTTTAAATTCTTGAATTATTGTGATTTCTTTCTACATGATTACTTTTAAAAAGCTAATGATGTAATTGATAGCCAGGTAATTAAAAAAAAGCTAATAATTTAATTTATCTGGGTAAACAAAGACATTTTTCAACACACAAATAAAACTCTATGAAATTATCGAAGAAAACTAGGTAATGTAGAAGAGGTTTATAAGTCTTTAAGGCATTGATGAAAGTAAAATTTGATTCCGGTTCCAAGTATCTGAACCAGTATATCCAAGTTACACAATGTAACACTTGGGAGATACGGTAAATGATGGAGTTCATGTTGACGTCTTAATTGCTGCTTCAGGGCTTGAGCCACTTACAGCCGCATGAATATTATGATGGAAAGTGATGACTTTGTGAGAGCGCTGTTATCCTTTTGCCGGAACTGAAGCTAGATTTTAATCTACAGTGGCGATTGTTTACTGTTGAAAAGGGCCCTGTTTCTGAACACTAGCTCCTCGTTAACTTAACGATACATGCTGCTGCACAGGGAGTGCTACGTAAATAGAACACGGAGGAGCATAGAAAAACCGAAAAACTTGCGTGAGATAGCTTTCGACCTGAATGTACCACGTATTGTCCTCTTAATGGCGCGTAAGAGGCCAACACTCGGGTCTCCGGGTCGTTTTTAGAATGAAGAAGAATAACAAAGGAAGACGAGTCGATGGATATCTTCCCCCAACCGCCACTCACACCTTAATGTCCGCCCGACCAGCGTAACGACGCCGTGGTAACAACGTCGCCTTGAAATGTGAGCCCCTAAATCGGCGTGAGGAAGTGCGAGAACTTGTTACACTTTGCTATCACTACCGTTGAAAAGAAGACGAAAAAGAAACATAAAAAGAGCCTCTTCGAGACGAGTGACTTCGTCAAGATTGAGGGGGGAGCAGTTACCACAACGCATTGACTATTACAGTGGCACAAGCCACATGTTCCATTGCCCTTTTTTTAAACCCTGTATTTATGACACGGTTCAAACTGCAGGAGGAGAGAGAAAAAAAAACATATCTCTCTTGGCTTCCGAATGCATAGGCCTAAACAGCGTCACAGATGGCGTTTCTTTTTTCTTTTTGTCGACAGGGGAATGTTGCACAAAAGACTTGATATATTCTTTTGTTGAAAAGTGTACAACAGTCAAGTGTTGATAGAAGAGGGGGAGTAATGAAACGAAACAATCAGCGCTCGCGCGACGCCAACAACAAGGTTTCATATTTTTTGCCTGCTTTCAATTTTCGGATTTTTTTTTTCTATGACGATCAATTCGTCACATATTGGAATAACAAAAAAGTGTTGATAGTTTAGCTTTAGTGTGGCAGATGGCCGCAATATGACTCCCTTATTTGTAATAATAGCAGTGCGCATTTGCATTGTAATGATTGCCGAGGGCTGCCGTGTATATAAAACAGTGTCTGTAATATTTATTTTCGATGGGAAAAAGGAGATAGAAAAGCAACTATAAAAAAAATGGGTTATTTTTTGTATGGTGGCTTGTCACGAAATGGATATAAGATGATAGGCAAAGAAAGCCAACAAGATCTGGCATTTCAGCTGTTACACCTTATTCTCTCTCCCGCCCTCTATTTACATAACACGGAGTGTGCGGCTGTTTCTGTAAGACCTTTGATCAATCATTCAGTTTCTCCTCCTCCTTTTCTTACAGGCGTTGGTTCTTGTGTTATGGTAGGGGTACAAAACCTGTGTTATAAACTCAATAACAGTTGATAAAGTCCTTGTTTTCTATTTTACCCCACGGCGCATTGGAGAAAGAAATAATTGTGTAAGGCGGCGTTGATGAGACCGACAGAATAGAATTTGTTTTAGACCGTCAAACCGAGACTCAACCAATCAAGAAAGATTGTTATATACGGCCCGTCAAAAATTGCTTTGTATATCAAGTGATTAATTTTTCTATCTTAAAGGGTATTTCATTTTTTTTTCTAAGAAAGGTTGATTAATCGCATACCATCGCTGTATATTAGTTTTGTCAAGATTAGCAAGGAAATTGAATACCTATACATGTAATATAGCTTAGATATTTATTGGGGACACGTATCAATTAAATTTGCATGAATGCATGAATAAACTCATACTGAGTTTCAGTTTACGGGATAGAAAGTTGTGGTTGTATGTTATGAAAGGTATCCAGCAGGTATGATGCGGTGATGTGCTGCCCAAACAATCGCTCACAGCAGCACGCCATCCACAAACGGCCAAAGTTTTGTCAAATTGAAATCCGATGGGAGTGGCGCATTGGGCGAGCCTCGCTGCCTTCCTTCTTGAAATCAACATGTCAGCTCAACTAAAGTTATGAATATATAAGCTGTTTCTACAGTTTATAAAGCAGTAGATAAATCCTGGTGGCAAAATCAATAGTCTAGTTTGGACTTTGAAAAAAAAAACAAAAAAAACCATTACAATTCGTGTAATGAATGTAAATCTTTGGCTTCTGTCGTTGGTTATTACTAAGGGACAGCTAGCATCAGGTTGGCAGCTATCCATCATATAAGAAGCCCGTGCTGTGCCCAATTATTATTATTATATAAATTTCTGGCGTTGTGCCTGCACTGAATCATTTCCTGAGTCGGTAAGCAGCTCGTGTCGGATTTCATTACTCATCCCACGGCTAATTCCTTATTTATTTTCCTGGGTGTTAGTAGGAGAGAGGGGGAGGAACTGGTTAATTAAGTTGATCAATGCAGTGCTACCGCCTGACTGCTGCTAGTCGCTGAGCTGATGTTAACGTGAATGAGGCAACCGGACTTGCTAAGAAAGAACATAATTCCAAGTGGTCAACGACTTGATCCGTCCTGTTATCGATCCTTGAGTTACATGGAGCAGCAACGTTATGACCACCTTCCATATAGACCTGATTTTTCCTTTGTTGGAAAATGTTGGAAGTAGAAAGCAAAGAGAAGAGAATAAATGCATTAAAGCTGATGAGGCCGAAGAACCCCATCTATTCCTTCTTTATATATTCTACTCTGGATTTCTTCCGTTTTCGTGCTCGACCCACTTGGGAGACGCGGGCTGTCAGATTCATGACTGGCTGCACAGCAGTGCAAGAGCGGCTGTACACACTCAAGCTTATGGCTCCTCGATCACTCTACTACTCATTCCTATCTGTGCGCTAACGTGATGGGCAGCCTCATACATAAACTATTGTGTGTCCCTAATGGTTCGTCCTCCATAAAAAGCTCTGCTTTTTGGGCCCTATGTTTGTGTGTCAATTTACTCAGAGGATGCTGAAAATGTAAATAAGAATTAAAAATTAATGGAAATATTCCAATAAAAAAAGAAGCCAGAGTAAAGCATTATTTTGGAAATTTGATGTTTCAAAGAAGAAGAGCACTAGATCAGTTTTTTTTAAAGTGCCGGTGTGAAAGAGATTCGTCCTCTCTCTCACGCGGTAACGGTCGGGGAGAGGAGTGTTAAAAAATGACGTCCTGAATCTTTTCCCTCTGTGGTTTGTATAGAAGCCCTCCTGTGGCTACTTTGTAATTTGTTTTTGTTGTTTTTTCACGCTTCTAGGGTTGCGTTTTTCCCCTTCCCAACTTAAATAAGGCCGACGAGAGCAGATGTGTCATGATGTTATGATCAATGACTTACAATAGGTAATGAATCAAACTAATTAGGCGGAGATAAATTAAATCGGCCACCGGCCACTCTTTTTCTTGTAAGTTATTGTGAGTAAAAAATAAAATATTTTAAACGTAATTTTTTAATAATAGAAAAATACTTTATTTAATAAATACTGATTTAAGATTTCATTTTCCAAGTATTTCAATAAAGAAGCCAAGTTACTCCGCTTATGGAAATAAGTTCCTAATCGAGTTGAAACTTGGAAGAGAAAAGGAAAAAAAGTAGAAGGTCGGCCTCTTATTCGCATTGACTCCTTTTTGGAAAGAGTCGACCTCGATCGAACTGGACGGTGGTCGAGGAGAAATTCTCTGACTAGTAAACGCAAAGTTTTCCTTCGTCCACAAACTATATATGACCAAACATTTGATTCCCGCACTATACGTAGTTGCTGCTGACAGCTGATTTATGCAGGAGGCCCGTCATATTACGAATTCAAGTTAGCCACTCCACCTGACGTAGGGTACACATTTGAGAGTAGGGAAAATGGCTGCAAGTCTTCGCGACTGCATTCTTGATTGGGTGCCCTGCTTTTATGGCTTACCTCAGCAGAAGCGGTGGCGGCAGCAGTGCGTAGAGGAATTAGGAATGTAGCAAGCTGATTCAAATTGGATTTCGAATCCTTGTTAGGACGCGAGAAACTAATTTCTTACGTTGCCGGCCTTATTCGAGGAAGAGTGATACCAGCGTGTTTTCCCCCTATCTTTTATGGAAGGCAAATTTGACTTCGGCGCCTTCCACAGCTATCTTTATTGAAGTGAGCAAAGAAAAGCTCAATGTTTTTCTTTAGCCAAAAAGTGTGAGGCAAAATAATGAAGGACATTAAAGCTGCAGAAACCATTCTCAGTTCCTTATTATGCCCTTTAGGGAGGGACCATCGTAAACTCTAGCTTTAATGGCTGAACTATTAGATAATAAACCTTAGATCTACATATTAAACGACGCACCCAAACAAGGACAATCCTTTTCCTCTAGCACGTTGTGACGCATTCCAAATTTAATAATATTATCCTGTTCATGTTTACCATTTGATTTTTTTTTGGTTAAGCCTATACAATGGGGAATAACAGCTGGAAATTTTTTTTGGGACCAAAAATGAACGATAAATAAAACAGGGATTTTTTTTTCTTTCCCCCTTCCATATTTTTTGTTTCCTTTGGCGTATACGGAGAGGGCGCGCGCCGGGTAAAGTGGGCGGAATCGTCGTTGTTGTCGACGCATCGCAACGGGTCGTCGAGTGTTTTGGCGTCAGATTGAAATGCTGCCTTAACCACCCTGTGGGAAACGCGTGCTCGACCGAGTGTGTCCAGGCCTCCTCCACATATCCTTCATCCCCTCCTCTACCGCCTTCCTTCCAGATGTTATCCCGCACTTTTTGTTGTTCTTCAACCCTATTTATCTGGTAATCAGAAAAAAATGCATTTGCCTCTTCCACTTTCAGCAAAAAGAGATAGCCTGTTTCTACGAGTGAGACACGTCTTGAGTGGAAATGTACAGCTATATGGTATCTATGTAAAAATTTAGAGGTCGCGACTCTAGAGAGAGAGAGAGAGTACACTCAAGGGTTTTGTTTTTCATGATGAGGTGCATCAGCTGTTAGTGCTACACGCTTTACATCGCCCGAACAGACAAAACTCTCTTTTTTGAAAATCCCGCTGAGCGCATCCAGTTTTTAAGACTTCCGGTGGAACGACTCGGCTTCTCTTCTTCTTTCTCTTTATCCCCCTCGGTCGTGATGATGATGATGGACACGCCTTCCCTAATTCCACCCCTAAAAAACTTACTTACACGGTTATATCTCCAAGACAAGATATCATATCATCGATAATTCAATGTAGTTTCCTCTAGAAGAAAGGAAAGCAATTACTTACACAACTACGTATTATTAGGCAACACCCACAGCGCACGATGAATACAGTCTTTATTCGATCAGGTTTCCATTAACGATTATATCACCCGATACCGTAATTTTTCTTCCATATAATATTTCCTTACAGGACATCATGGGACAAGAGACATATCCTCAATGGGGGGTCTTCCACAAATAAACAAATCAATTGAAGTGCTTGCGCATTTTCCCCAACAATTGAGTTATTTGATCCTATAGTCTAGTATAGAAGTTTAAGACATAAAAATATTTTTTAATAAAACATCCCCTTTTTGAAATTTGAGCCTTCTCTATTTAAAAAAATGTTCCTTGCACTACTTCAGCCTTTTAAGGAAGGATTTTTTTTTTAAAAGGAGAAGGTATAGAATAGGGGTGGGCAGCCGGGCAGAGAGAGGGATGAGATATATAGGCAGCCATGTGCACAATAATAACGCCTTTCGGTTTGAAAGGGAAACAGCAACACGATGAGCAGTTGCAAGCAGCAGGCATCGGTTGTAACTTTAATTCGTGTGCACGTGACTCGTCTGTCAAACTTTTCTTGCCACTGTTAGCCTTTTATGTTTCAAATTACTGGAATTAAAAAGGGAGGAGGAACGTTATATATGGACGCGGGACGGATCAAGTGCAAGTCGGGGCGGAAAGGGGTTGGAAAAAAGTGTCGGCGGATGTTGAATTAGAGCATGTGTTGTTGAGACACGCTTTTACCGTATAAAGCAAGCCTAAAAACAAATTATTTCTATTTTACTTCGTATTCTATCGGACATAACAATACAATTCTGCCGCCACTCGACCAGGTATTCGTAATGAACCGCACTTTTAACTTAACCCCTTCTATCCAAAAATAAATGATGGGTGGAGACTTTATTATGACTGTTGTTGGCCGAGTGCACTATGACAATGGAGGGCAGCTATGTCCTCGGCTACTCACTTTTTACAACAGCAGCAGTTCATCCGCGCCTAAATACTGTACGAGAATGAATATAGTTTCCGCAGTCTTTTCAACTCTTTCCCTACTACACACTTATTATATTTAGGTCTTCCTGTGGAGAGGAAGAAATAGCCCGAGTATTGTGGATCAGTCGAGTGTGATGATCCAGCGAGTCCCATCACCTGCCGTCGGAAATGACTGTTGTTGTTGCTCGTCAAGAGTCAGGCACTTACGCGCTCGCTGTGGGCGTTTGCCGCTCAGACCATTACGGCTGATGAGAATCCTTCGTAATGCCTGAATCACGAAAGCCTAGCTGATGGTGACAGTTGCAAAAAAAAATGGAACAGAAAAAAACATTTATTGTCTCTGAATGGTGCATGCATGAGGCATAATTTTACAACCGAGAAAACGAGAAAATGCTAATGGATTATGCACGCTATGCCATTCATTAACGCGCGTTGCAACCTCTTCTAATTTCGTTTATTGCAGATATATTTCTTGTTTTTGGGAAAGAGTGTGACACATTCCCCGTGTAATCGATGAGCTGCTGTAGTTTATCCATCAAGATAAAAAGAAAAATGAATGTTTCTGATTTTGTTTTTTTCCGTATCCTTTGCGTGCTCATAGCTGCGAAACTAATCGAGCAAATGCTGCGCAAGGGGGAGAGAGCTGTCATTGGCGTCATCACTCCTGTCGGATGGCATTTTGTCTGCCTGAATGTGACAGATATATCGCTGGCTGGATGTATGATTCATCTGCATGAATGAGCGGTAGCGACAGGCCGTCCGACTGTCGGTCTGCTGGATGCCCAGCATACTCTTTCCGCCGTGCGTCGAGCTATAATCAATATTAAGGCTGGAAGTAGGGCCGAGACTCATCACTAAGGGATAGACACGTGACTTTGACGAGAGTGTGCCATACATTTTCAATGATTTCCTCAATCCTGCTTGGTCGTCGTCATCAACGCCGTTGCTAAAAGTCGACGGACCAGAACGGAAGCTTTTTATGGACAGGCAACATCACATCTACTTTCCCACCCGACCTATCCTCTAAAGAAAATCTCTTCTCTCTCTCTCTTTGTTTCTATCCTATTTAGCTACTATCCACTCCCTGAGCAATCCTTTTCTGACCGATCAACTAGCCAAGGCAAGAAATTCTCTAGTTTTTCTTCAACTATCTTGAAACAGTTCACAATCTTACTTGATTGCGATGGTTCTTTATAGCGGAGAAGGAGAAGATCGAAAACGAATTGGATTTAGAGTTCCAGATGGTTCTATTCCCACTGTAAATCGTCTTGTTTCTTCATCTTCTCTCAGTGCACGTGTTCCCTGTGATGATCGGATTGATCCGCACTCATCTCTAGTTTCATGTCTTGTATCTCCTCGACTTTACCAAGAAAATATATATCTGAAATGTGTGCGTGCAAAGCAGTATATGAGATAAAAGCCGTAAAAAAAATGTGAAACGCAAATGCATTATGCTTTGGAATCCTTTTGGAGTGAAGACAGGAAGTACTGAAAAAAAAATTCACGTAAGTCTGTTCAAAGTGGTAGTGAAGAAAAACGTCTTCCTCTTTAAAGAGAGTTTCTACCCCTGCACGATGTATAGAGGATCATAAATAAGAGGAAGGAAAATGAATAGTGCTGTGTGGGTATAGTGAAAAGGGGCTAGGATCCTGACTATAATCGAAATCTATATGACTCCTAATGCATTCAATGCAAGTTTTTTTTCATTTCTTTCTTTATTTTCCCCTCAGCGCACCCTTTCCATTAAACATATATTTTAGTGACGTTTTTTTCCTCTATCGTACTGTAGTATAAGGCACAGTGTACCTACTACGACTCCTACCGCAGTTCTATACGCCTTTCAATATGCTGGATTGGGAGAGCAGCTGGTACCAGATGTATAATAATAACATAAAATTTTCGTAGCAAAAGGGAGAACAAGAGCTAAAAAGCTAACGTGATTATTACGCTCATCCACGACAGGGAGAAACACTCGAAGGGTGGTTTATATTTGCGCGCATTAGCGGTAAGGCTGCTGCTCCCAGGCGAGTGGATGTGAAAGGCCCCAACGTTTCCCTTGGACAAAGACGGAGTGGGCGGACTGGGTTTTGATGGATGGAAAAAATATATGACTAAGAGTCTTCTGCTCCCTCCATCAACATGTTCTGCTATCCTAATGATGATGATTTGGACCCCCTTTTTATCATCAAAAGAATCAGTCACCTCCATTCATGTTCCTGATGTGGAATATCCTATCCCTTCAAGTGTTCCACTTGACCCCGCTCTTCACCATTCGTAGCGCACGCTGCGCAAGCTCATCCAATATTTGCACGTACTTTGCCATGTGTGCACCGCCACTCTCTTTCCATCTCATCCAGCTGCAAAATTGAATCAGTGAAATCATAGTTGAAACGATGAAAAACCCATCGGCTATGCATAGCTTTAAGGTTGAAACACATTCACCTTAATCGCTCTATGAATTGAGATCTCAGAAATGCGGCCTCTTTTTACCAGAGCTCATCTTTTGGTCAAATTGGTTGGGGGGGACCATCCAAGGCGAGATTCAATCCCGTATGCTGATGGGCTCGAGAGAAATGAGGCTGGTCAGTCCCTCATTCACCCGAAAAAACAACTCGTCTGTTGTTCGCCTCCCTTTCGTAATGAGAGAGCGCAGATGATTTCTCCCGCATCAGCACGGCCCTCAAGGCAGTAGTGTGGTGAGCAAAACTCAATCCACTGTTTTTCTTTTTTAGTTTCTAGGGGGTTTTAACATAAAGCCTATGTCGGCATCAGAGAGGGTGAATACCTGGCGGCGTGTAGAATCATTCGGCTGGAATAATATCACCTTTTCCTGCTTTACATGTGATGTACATCAGGTATAACTTATTTAGAAATTCCAACGCCCCTCTCTCTCTCTCAAATAAGACGCATGTTTTTGTTGTGAGGACCCTAGATGAGATGTTTGTACAGGGGTAGGATTGTTTGGTTTTGTGGTTGAAACTCAATTGGTTACATCACGATTCAAGCATTTGAAGCGTTAAAGTTGTTTCAGTGAACAAGTGTGAATTGGTGCCCTCGGTGTCGTCATTAGCTATACACTAAAATTGTCTAGAGGCAGTAAAACAGCAAAATGATAGAACGGCCTCAAATGCCCCCTTTTTACCTTCTAGCTATAAAAAAGTACTTTTTTTGTTGACTTAAACCAGATGTTGTATTAGTTGAACGGTTTAGAAATCAACAAATCAAGGGCCAACATCTTGCGGGGGAAACAAGCCCGCATATTTATGTTATTTTTATAAATGCTTAAGAAAGAAGCGCACTTTACCAGTTTTAGATGAGTAACAAACATAAACTTGAACGACTTGAATAATGGTGCATGTCTTGGAATTTCTTTTTGTTGACGTAACAATTGATCAGTAAAATTGAATGTCCTGTTGGAAGCAATTTCAATCTTCCTTTATCATCTCGTTTAAACCAGATGGGATCGAATTGAATGGCTTGACGCTTGTGTCGTTACGGTTATTGTTGCTGAGCGATCAAGCGGAAACTTTAAAAGTACCGGGTTGTACGCCTGCAGATTTTTTGTTCCATTGTCGGTTTGAATACTGCAATCACATTCGCTGCTGGGGCTAGAAATTTGCTTCCAAATCATATCGTTTATATAATGGTGATATAATGGTTGAAAAAAAAAACCCTTAATCTTAAAAGGCAAATTGAGCGTCATGTCCTACTTCATGAAGTTGGCAGGGAAAGTACGTAAGTGAAAGACGCAAGGAGCCAAAAGGAAAAAAAAAAGATATCATGTCAGCACAATGGGTTCCGGTTGATGAAAGCATGGATGTCTGATAGGGAGGGAGAATCAAGAATCGGAAGGAAAAGAAAAAGAAATAAAGTCATTGGATCGATATGGGATGTCTCTGCTGCGCTCGATTGATAGCGATCAGCAACCCCTTTAGACGAGTAGACGACTGATTATTCATCGAGGGATCCTAAAGATTGGATACGGCAAAATAAAAAAAAAGAGTTGAAGTGTATAAGAGCTGTTGAGACAACGAGTGCGATTATGTAAAGGAAAACGAGTAGGAGAAAGAAACCCCGCAGTGGCCGGAAAGTCAGACAAATAATGTTGTGTACTGGCGTGTCGTGACAATGCGATAAAAAGGGTTTCGAGATTCATAAAGCAGAGGGAAATGAAGCCAAAAAAAAAAAGTGTAATGGTTGAAATGAATGTATTTCAAGAGGGAACAGCGGGCTTATTATTTCTCCCTTTCAAAGTCCACCGTACGCAGCACAATCATATCGGATTATAGAAGCCTGCCGTATTTATTTGCTTCTCACATGATTCCCATAAATTTTCCCATTCTAAAACCCACGTCAAGTCGAAACTTCATCTGCGCTAGGCTAGGATGAAGTAAGAATCACGCGCGCTGAAAACGTCAAGTAGATCCAATAATAGCTACTTTTATTGCCCATGAAAAAACATATATTATAATTACGTATGGACTATAAGCTATAACAAGCAAAGATGTAGTCAAAAGAAACTCGATATTTATTAGAAATTACATGAAGGGGATGCTAACAACTTCCCAACTTTATGTAAAAAAGATTTAACTCATTATAATGATTGTGTCGACCTTGTTTGCGTCAGCAAAATGTTCCGAGAACTTTTTAATTGCTTATTTGCAGTGACTCCACTATAAAATTTACTATGTATTTAATTTCTTGTTGAAATTAAATATTATTACGGTGTATTATATAGCAGTATAGGCAGAATTTAGCAAAAATTAATAGGCTCTGTTCAAAGTAATCTGCGTAATTGTATTTATTCACTAAAATTAATCATTTCCTTTGAGATTATCAGTTATTACATCTAATTACTATTATTGGGCCTTTTTCGCTCCGTAGACGCTTCCTTGAAGAAGGAAAAAGATTAGACAGGTGGTGTTTATCTTTTAGCATTACCTGCTTTTGAAGCAACACTTACGAAATCTCTTACGGTCATCATACATTCAGCACGAAAACACCATTGAGGAAAAGTGAAAAACAACCAAAAAAGGACGAAAGAATTAGAGTAGTACCGCACTCAGTTGGGGGTCGGCACGTCGGCTGTTGTGATTTCAACATGAAAAGAGAAGGACTTTCTACAGTAGTTTTATGTATTTCCTTTCCGCCGGTAGCATACGAATATAGGATGCGTGTTTGATGAGGGAGAAAGAGAAAATGATAGAAAAGGCCAGCTCTAGAGGGTGCAATCTTTCAGTGGTAAGATGTGCCAGACACACGGTGCACAATAGCAGCTAACAGTAGCTCTGTTGCTGCTGGCGGACGACGCGGCTAGGGGCGAGGGCGATTCGAGGCTATCTGCGCTCAGTTAGGAGGGGAGCGAGGAGGATAAAAGGCAGCTGGTGATTATCATGAGCTCCTGCCGCTGGATGAATATAGCTCAGCAACAGAGAAGCACATAGAATATCTAGCTGCTATAGAATGAGGCGTTGATCCTATGAATGTGCTGCATTGAACAACCGGCAGCAGCGAATCTAAAAGATTTGACACGGTCGCGATTGGGATTAATGACGGCACGATGGAGACGAGAACCTCGTTTGCCGTGGATATGCTGGCGGAATACAGGTCGTCAAAGGTTCCCGCGCTCTATACATATATCAATCCAAACACTCACGTATTATATGGGGAACAGTTCATTCGGCCAACCGTAGCTAATCTACTTTCACTAATTAACTCTTATTTTTTAAATATCATGAGAAATTATTTTTTATGAGCTCTATCTTTTGTTGCCCCTATAACCTCGTTTGATTTATTTCCTCTTAGATTTTGCATTGTATTTTTTTATAGTTATTTCGTAAGAATGTTGCATGTTATTTAATAAATGCGGCATTGCTGCTGTATTATTTTATCCCCACATTCCATCTTAGAATATCCATATTCATTTCACTTTTGTCCCGACCGTCAGGTATGATTTTTTTTTTCTTTAGGACTTGATAGATTATCCATGCCGCTCAGTTCTTATCTTCCCAGCCAATTATTTGCTTCTGAATACCAAGTTGTTAGTGCTGTAAAATTTAATATTCAAACGAGGCTCAGTGTTGAAAGAAATATTTTCCTCTAAATCGTCTTCGTAGTATTTTCAAAACGAAATTCCTAAAGGGGCTGATTGAATTATTAAGACTATCTAACGTTTTCCAAGAACTTTTAAAATTCCCAGGAAAGCAAATAAAATCTAGTATTTTTGTTTTTGTTTTCTTTCCTCCTCAAAGCAACACGCAGGCGGGAAAGGGGGAAAAAATGTTGATCTTCACTCGTCGCCAGACGGACCCTAATTGCTCTTTAATATCTTTGGCTCCATTGGTGATGAACGACTCTTGTTTCTATTTTCGACTGAGGAAAGTTAATGCACAATTATTAGTACCTAGCTGGCTTTTGGGAGCTATTTTTTAGGCGGAATTCTTAAATCGTCGGAATGTCGCAGTGATGAGCTCAGTAATAGGAGTGTAGCTTCCGGTTTCCATTAAAGGAAGTGGAAACAAAAGCCACAGACGCCACGTGTATATGTCAATATAAAATCTACCGAAAAAAGTCAAATCGGGGTTGTTTGCCACCGCTATTGGACATAATAATAATAGAGAGAAATCGAGGGCTCCGGTAGATCAAAATGGGTGGAGTCGCTCGCAACACGATACGGCACAAATCAACAATCCTTCGTGGCTGTTCCGGCTGAGCAAATACAGCAGGCGCAAACAATAATAATGCATTCATTAATTAGTTGATGAGAACGTAAATTTGATTTCTCCATCATCCTAATTTTATTCTCTTACGTTCGTCTGAATTTTAAATACTATGTTTCTTCTCCATCTCCTTCAAACTGTCTTTTTGATTTATTGCGCTTGTGGCGGCGCTTACTCGCAGTGACTAGCGAGAGGAACATCCGGCGTTTTCAAAGTCGAAAGATTCCTCTTTTCTACCTCGCACGGCAGCCGTATTTTGATCTACAGTTGCCCGTCACTCGTCAGAAGCATTGACATTCGAGACCGCCCCTTCTCGCGCGCCCGCCACCACGTCTCGAATACCGTCAAAACGCTCAGCAAAAGAAGCGCTAGCCACCGAATTCATTGTCGAACAATTCTAAAAAGATTGTACGTCTACCAAAGCGATACTGATCGCTTTGAAGTGGTATTTACTTTCTCGATAATGTTACTTTCACAATATTGCAAAGCAACCCAAACGATAACAACAAGAGCATTGAATGATGAATCTTGACCAAATAGGGCCAGCGAGCGTATTGTAAATGTTTGCTAAGGAATAAAAATAAGAAAGTTTCAACTTGAGTAATGGATCTGATCCCGCTTTTTTTTTTTTTTTTCTTAAAGTCGACAGTAGAGAACGATTAGATTCAATTCCTTTGGGAATAAGCAGAGGAAGTGTAAGACGGAGAGACCATTAATCTAGCGGCGTTTTGCTTCTGTACTGCATAAAGGCCGTTGAGCCAGCTGCTCAAGATTTGCTGGAACAGTTGGAGACTGTACACATGGTGAACGATTTACCCTTTGTTGCATGGAGGGAGACCTCCCAGGGAAAAGATGTGATAAATGTTTGATCATTTTTAGCTAGGCTATTAATCACCTGATATTCTTTGAAAAAATAAATGAAAAGCACCTGATCTAGGAAGATTTAGGATTTAGTCTTAAATTTTTGTTTGGCAAGAAGGAATATTTATAATAGCAAGCGTTGGAGCGCAGCTAGGAATGTAGCGCATAAAAAAAGTTCTTTGATGTGCCTCGTTCTTTTTTTCCTTCTTCTTAAAGCATCATTTTTCTTAGTGAATACCAGAGGCTTCTCTAAAAGAAAATCGCATTTGCAATTCTATTGTTCCGTCCTCTACGGTGTATACGGTACGTGTACAGGATACACAAAGGGCGTTTTTGGCTTTCATCCAAGGTAGTGTGGTTCCTTTGATTATTTATTACGTACAATCCCGGCTCGATTATATGAAGAAATTATCTCTGTGGTTTGATATTTACACTTGAATAGTAAAATAATTTTCGTTGTAAGAATGGAAGCTAATTTATTCCGAACAATTCTCTTCCTTCTGGAATTGAAGCAACGAAATACCTCGAAGCTGAATTTTATTATGAGCTTAATGCGTTGTTTTGATATACAAAATAGAGCACTGACTCTACGGGATGCCTTGAAACCGCTGGGTTTACATGTTGCGGCAGCAAGAGAAGAGCTTCCCTGCTGATAAACTGATAGGTTACACCATAGATGCATATATATAGAGAGAGACAATAGGGATAAAAAAAAAATAGGAGAAGACAAAACAATGAAAAATGATATCACAGCCGACTTATCGCAGTCGGATGCCTCTTTATATAGGGCCCCCAAATTGACGACCGAGCCTCTAATTAAGCGTGTATACCCGCGGGATTCAGTTTATGTAAAGAACCAGGTGGGTATGATGATGGCTGTAAAAGATACGAAAATGAGCTCTGCTAGGTTTATTCTAAACTCTTTTAAAAAGCCGTTGTCATCTGATATATATATGCTGGGCGCCTAGGGAACCGGTTGAGCGTGACATCATTCTCTTTATTCTGTATGTATTCTTTGCCTGGACGCAAGAGCTGCTGGACACTGCGCCAAGAAATATATGTGGGACAAATGTCACCATTGTGGTAAAACCTAGATAAATTAGATTGTCTCCTATCACTTGATAGGGTCTGCTGCCTCGGTAAAGGCTATAAAGGCGGCTGTCACTGCTGTCATCCATTATGAAAAAAAAAATACCTAAAAAAAAAGAGGTAAAGAATATAGAAAAACAAACGGAAAACAAGTCTTGGATGCCGATAGAGTCTGTGAGGGCGTTCATGTACATGGTCGTATCAAGTCAGTGCATGCTGATAAAAGATGACACCTCGAGTACACATCCTTGGTGACGGTGAGCGAGGCGGGAGTTGTCAATCCAACAGCCGGTCTATCTCTCTTTCCCTCTCGTGGGAACTTTCCGAAATGGAATTTTTCCGCGTTCTATCAGCCCACTGACTTTGTTTTTCGATGCTCTGCACGGACGAGCTTTCCGGGCGCCGCTTATTTCTCGCCCCGGCGGAGTTGCACATATATGGCGTTGCATCAACGCACGTCACGCTCCCGATCCAATTATGTCGGCATTACAAAAGTGACAGAATGCCTGAGCAGAGATCAAAAGAAGATACGCTGTACAAGTCTCATGAATGTAGTTCGATGTAACAGAAAAAAAATCTGATTCTGACAATTTTTTGTTTGTTTTGTCCGTGTCCCTATAACTTGGCAATACTATTGAAATAATAATAATAACCATCATTTGTTTTTATAGGAATAAACCCTCGTCACTTTCACAATGTTTTCCTACGGGAAGTTTCTCCTGTTCCTCGGATATTTCATCCTAGTCAGTTCAAAAGATTTACCGACTACATCTTCACCATTACCAGTCCCTGCTGAGACGTTCCAATGTCCGATGGATATGTGTCGCTGCGGACTAGATCCTCGTGGAAGAGTCAAAGTAGTTTGCGATCGTGGGGATATGGTGGATCCCATACCCATTCGAGCCATGGATCCTTTGACAGAGGTGCTTTTTATTTCTTCCCCGGAAGAGAAATCAAATTCTCTCACTATCGGACCCATTTTTCAGGTAATTTATTCCCAAGTGATTTTTTTACTAGGCAATCAATCCTTAAGATTCCCTAGAAATGTTATTATACAATTTATGATTGGTGGTGCATTGCAGAGTCTCACAAAATTGGAGGAGCTAAAAATTGTCAACTCTTTCATCCCGGCTATTGGGAAACACTCCTTCTGGGGCTTAAGATCCTTGAGAACACTTGACCTTGGAAACAACAACATTTCAGCGCTTGTCGAGTCGAATTTCCGGGGCTTAATCAACTTGGAGGAATTGAGACTTGATGATAACATCATCGACTCGATCCCCTCAGCGGCCTTCCGTCATCTTTCGGCACTGCGTCGACTCTCTTTGGCAAGAAACCGTCTCTCTGAATTCGTCCCACGCCTGTTTTACGGTCTTCACCGACTGGAGGAACTCGAACTGAGCATGAATCCATTAAAAGAATTGGAGCCGGAAGTATTTCGTGACGTGAGATTGTTGCGAACTTTGCGCTGCCGTCGTTGCGGCTTGACTTTCATCAATCCATTGCTGTTGCACTTGCTGCCCGATATCGTCACTCTGGATTTGGGTGAAAACAGCTTTCATTATCTCGACAAGAACGCTTTCGGCGATCTACCCCGACTCCGACATCTTCGTTTGGACGGTAACCAAATTACCGTCCTTACAAGTGGAGTACTCTCTGGTGAGTACCCTTCTTCGATTCGCCAACTATCGATCCATACAAGATATGTGCTATGTAGTGGTAATGCTCTGGGACATAACCGTCATGACTATATCGGTTAAAAATCTTTATTCAGTCTTGCTGCTCTTTGTCTCTTTTGTAAACTCCCATCTCATTTATCAGTCAGCGCTGCAGTGTATTTTGAAACTCGCAGCATTCCTTTTGTTTTCATGCAGGGACGATCCTTGCGCGATTGATGCACAGTTGTAATTTATTCATCAAGTTGCATTTTTAGATGCTATCTAAGGGATTTATTCTATTACCCCATATGTAAACAGATTCTATTTGGGATAGAAATGAAAGCTGTTTACCATATGAATTTTTGGGTGATGTCCATAAATTTTCAGCGTCACAGTTATCCATAAAATATAATAAAGTTTATTAAATCAAATATACAAATAATACATTTTAATTAATTTTAAATAGGTCACAATTTGACTTCACTGTCGCTGGCCCGGAACAGAATGATGACCCTAGATCCAGCTGCTTTCAACAACGTCAGCATCCTTGAGCTGGATGTATCATACAACCGCCTACAGAGTCTGGATCCATCTGTTTTCTTTCCCCTGAACCGCTCTCTCTCTCGACTCAAGATCAGTGGAAACCCGTTACAAGTATCCAATCTCTGGTCCTCTGTTCTGAGTCCGCGGGCGAATCTGAATCTCAGTGATTTAGACGTTGCCGACATCCCCATAGGCCGGGATCAATTTTTCCAAAGTGATCTCTTCGCTTTCCACAAAGGATTGAAGAACTTGAATTTGTCGGGAAGTGGACTCACTTACTTACCGGTTGAACTTGTTCAGTCCTTACCTTCACTCCGCTCTCTTGACCTTTCTCGTAACGAGCTCTCATCCCTAACAGATTTGACTTTGAGTGCCCTGTCCGTCCTGCAAAACTTTCGCTATATACAACTACATGATAATCCGTGGTATTGTGATGCTTGCGTTATCGGTCCGATGCTCAAGTGGCTGGACGTCTCTCCGGCTAGCCGCCATATCAAAGATGGTTGCCGAGGACTTAAGACTAATGCTGCTAACTTATCGACTGACTACAACACCGACGACGGAGCCCAACTTTGCCCGGCTTGTCGCTATCCACCGGCCGTTGCTGGTGTTGAGCTTCCAAGGCTTGACCACGTCAACCTTCCCAACTGCAACTCTCCTCCTTCACTGATCGACTCGCGTGGATCCCCGAGCAAAGTTAGAGCTGCGGCTACTGCTACTGGTGGCCCGTCGACGGACATTAATGGATTGACTTTGACCACCCGTTTCATGCAGTTTGTTGAAAATCCACTATATTTGGCTTTAATCTGCGGCCTAGGAATTTTGGTAATTGCTGCTTTTGGCGCTGCTTTAGCCATCGTTTCTCGGCATGCAGCATCTTATTACACCAACGAAGGAAGGCGAAATAAGGCTGCTGCCGCCGACTTGGGTACAGTCACAGCCGATGAATCCGAAGGATTATTCCCCTTGAAACTGGTTAGCGATTCCGAAACTCAGCGGAGTCAAATTGTGAAAATCGGCAGGAAACAACTTCAGTTGAAATTAGACGAAGGTGAAAAGAGGCAACTGAATAAGAACAATAATGGTAAAGCCCTTCGGAAGGAGGAATCACCTGTCCGGGCGCATAGTAGTGGCGCCAATACCATTAGTGTAACAAGTCGCGGAGTGCACTGCCCCGGCAATACAACTGTATACCCTATGATCGTTGAACAAGAGCGCTCCCTTTGCTGATGATTAAAGGAATGTGCACCTTTATAGTATAATCTCTTCATTCTTTTTTACCCAAGTCTATTACTTTTCGTCATGCTTAAGTACCGAACGGCGAACGATCCCAGTGCCTTTGGTTCGATTATAAACATACGATCGAAAAGACGTCGACCATTCTATATCTATTATTTAAGAAATGATCGTTATCAGCAGCACACTTAATGCGTTCATTCAATGTTTGGTATCTACAGTATATTGTTTTAACAGTCCTTGTTTTTATAGAATGAAAATCACCTGGAAATGATTTTTTTTTTCAAACATTTATTCTTTGAAAAACAGAAAACATTATAGCGAATATGTTAGGGTAGGGTGGTGCCTTTCTCGCACTCTTTACGACGAGTGAATGCGACTGAGACATTTATTACGGTAACGTGCAAGTTGTGTGCTCTGCTGTAAATATTTTTGCTTTATTTCTACAAAATGTGCTCTTCATGTTTCATCTCATTACTAGTATTCACATATGTTGGGTATCTTTTACACGATACCAGAACAAAATATATAATCAGCGCTCTGTGTTTGCAATATACTTACAGTGTCAACGTGCAAAATGGTTTAGTTGTTTATGGCATTCAATGTGTGCATATATATGTAATAGTGAATATAAATAAATCACCAATTTGTTTGTTTATAACTTGTGAATTCTTTACGATAGCGACTTAATACTACTAATTAAAAAAATATACATATTTGAAATTATAAACGAAACCTTAACTTGAATAAGAAAAGAAAAAGAAAAAAAAGGTTGAAATATAAAACAGATATCATATATTTGTTATCATTTAGAATTTATATTTTTATATTTTTATATTTTTAAAGCACGACTACAACAAAAAAAGAAAAAGGGGGAAAAATGGTATCTTCCTTTCCCTAGTTGTCATCCATTATTGTGATGTTTTTTGTTTGGTTAAGGCTCTTTTCTGACAGTACCTCTTCTTAAAAACAAATTAAACATTCAGGTATCATTCAGATATGAATAGAAAAGAAAAGAGGAAAAAGAATACCCTACTGGATAAACTAAAGACATTTTGAAAATGTGTCCGCCCAATGCGGCGACGCCTGGAGATAGCTCTACTGCCGCATTCACACCTTTTTGTAGTACATACTACATCCGGTCTGAACATTTTATTTCATTTTTATATCAGAAGAAATCTCAAAGTTGAAATTTTCGTGGACGAATGTGTTCCTTTAACGCGAACCTTATGTAATATATTTACTATCAAAGCCTATTTTGGAAGTACTTAGGTAATATTTTCGCGAATATCAGTCTTATCTACGGTTCCTTTTCAATACATCGCTACAAAACTGAACGAAATATTTTATTGGAAACTGCAGCGGCTTTTTTAATACAAAATAATTAAATAGAAATAAAAGCGACTACAAGTATAACGCCATTTGATGTAATACCGTCAAACGGGGTAACTTTGAACACGCGGGGTAACTTTGAACAAAAAGTGCACGTTTTAACACCTATCGCGCGTTCTAATTTCACTATCTGGTGAAAATGGTGTCCATTGTAAAGAAGAAACAATAACAAATCATTTGCTTCGAGTGGCTAAAATCATGTGATCTACTCGTTTTTCACTACCAAACGTTTTGCGACGTATTTTGACAAAAAAGATGAAAAAGTAAGTCATGCCATATTTCACACATTTCTCTTTCAAATGCTTTTAAATTGTGATGATTCGATAGAGGAAATGTTGAGGTTTCTAAATATGTCATTTGTTTTATCCCAGTGTGCCACAAGATATCCCGTAGATATCTAATAGATATCCAATCCGGGATATTGTAGACATCAACAGTGGATATCCAATAGACATCCATTAGATATCCAATTGTCCGGGCCATAAGACGTCTATTTTCGATATCTATTGGATGTAGTCAATTTCGATGAAAAAAATGCTGGTGGGAATAACTCCCATTCCTGTATCAACCCCTCCTAAGTCCTATCACACGACCTTTACCTGGTTCGACCCTCGCAACATAGAAGTGTTTATACTTAAAGCTTTAAATCTATAATACCTTCCTTACGTTTGTGATTTCCTCCTGAGTCTCTCGGGTGGGATGACAGTACCTGTTTACTTACTTATTGAGTGTATCTCCTATCTTTATATACCTACTACTTTCTGCTCCCAACAGCGTTAGTACTTTAAAAAAACTTTAAAAAGTAGTGGAATAACAGATTTCCACGAAATTACAATAATTTACGCACCAATAGGTGCGCCGTCTCACTACATTTATAGTTCATTTCTTATATATATCTTTTTTTAATTGAAAGAAATGTTGTTTGATGATTTTTCCGATTTTTTTTAAGGCTAAAAATTCTTCTAATAGTTTTATTCCCACCAACATTTTGCTGATACTGTACTGTAAATACCATTCGACATACCATTGATGTAGCAATTAGCAAATAATATCCCGCCACATTATTTTTTTTTCTTTCATAGACGACACGCTGAACTCACCTACAGGAAATGTATTACTCATAGGGCATCATAGATTAACTACATGAATTTTCGTAAATTTCCAACTTAATTTTGGAAACAGCACAGATTTTTAGTAAGTAATTTAAATCCCGTACTACGGTACCGGTACTGATGTCAATTGGAGTGTACTAGGGAAAACCTACCGGTATAGACTGCTTATGAAGTTCCAATAATAGGACAGTAGGACTTATTATAGTCCACTGTCTTTACACCATCAGCAGTAAATCATGTTATGTAGACACAAAGCTTCATGTATAATCTCACGGACCATTACAAGATGCTGTAGTGACTGTACCAATACACTTGTAGCAAGCGATATATGCTGTGACCTTGTCGTTGCCTAGCTGGGCGTCAGGCACCGTGCGAGTCAATTCCCCCCAGATGCGCGCTTGTAAATTCCCTAGATGAATTTCTAGTCCATAAGATATCTGTTTTAGATATCTTTTGGGATGTCTACCCCAGGACATCCATGCGACATCCATTGGATGTACAATTTAGAAATCAATTTTGGAAGTCCATTAGACATCCAGGAGATATCTATGGCACACTGGGATATTTTACTGCGATTTAGACCTAGAAAAATGAGTGTTCAAAGTTTCCCCCGGGAAGAGTGAAAAAACGGGGTAACATTGAACAGTTCCCCGTGTATAAATCATATGGGACTAAAAAGGGGGAAACGAAAAGCCGACGGCAGGAAAAAACTTTCGCTTTTTTCTTTCCCCCCTGTTTTAGTCCCATAAGAATTGTGCGTGTTCAAAGTTTCCCCGACCTGGGAGTAACTTTGAACACGTTTTTTGCTAATTTATATCTAATTAACTATTAGTCCAATTAAGATGCGATAAGTTTCAATGGATAGAGCTCACAAAGTTCTACAAAATACTTTTTGCTTTTTTAAATACGTTGGTTTGAAGGTAACTTTTTTAAAGAAAAACATGAAAAACAGCACGTTTTGTTCAAAGTAACCCCGTTTGACGGTAATACTTCCTTTATCACCGACGCTGCAAAACTGTTATCTCTTATTCTCTTCTTCTTCATTTGAAAACATCATTGGAAGCGTCGTACAGTTTAAATATACATTATGGTACATATATTTACAAACATTGGTAGATAATTAATCCATTTAACATAATGTAGCTGTACATCGTCAGTTTTCCTTGAATACTTACAAATGAACCCCAAGTTGTTAATAGATATTGCATATTTCATGAATTTGAATGGTCTTTGATGATCATTTTCGCTCATAATGCATAGTCTTTCCTTGAAACAGTTCCATTCCTTATAGATGTGAAAGCATCGGTTTAAATATTAGTGAATGGCGACATTTTAACGGCAAGTTACGGTAGATATACCGGTACGACATAGTACATGTGGAAACTTTGCAGCGTAGAGCTGATGAGACAAATATACACAAATGAAATAAAAGCATTTTTATAATTTGTTTGCATTAATAAAATTATTCAGTAGGTTATTTTTATTTCTTGTTTCTATGTAGTGATGTGAAATATGTTGTTTCTTGTTTGGTGCTATTTGTGCGCCTATTATATGTTTATTGCATAAATAGAAAGGAAGTATGTACTTCACATAAGTTCCTGACATCCGTTTCTCGCTGATAATATTTATTTTATTACAATGGATGAAGTGAGTAAAAATGCTTTAAATAGAAATACGGTTCCATAGTTTGAGCTAGAGTAAAGGAGTAAAAAAATTGAACCAAAAACACTTGTCTACCATATTGAAATTAAATGTTGAAAGGACAGAATCATCGCATTTATTCCATTTTTTTATCAAACAATAGGTGAAACAAAAATGAAAATAAACTGTGCCTCAAATTCCTATTTTTTTCTGTCACTCTTGTTATGCACCCCACTAAAAACCCTACTGTGGTCCAATCCAGTATTTAACGAATATCAAATCATTGAACTGTTCATATACCGGTAGTCATTTAGCGCTATCGTTTTCTGGTTGTTTAGAAAATGACCAAGCTTTTGCGAAGAACAGTCACTGTAAATGACGTCCGCATATACCAAGTCCATATTATATTATAATGCAATATGGCTAATAAAATCATCATGAAATTCGTTTCAGTGTTCTTCTATGATGGCTTTAAATAGTGAATCCTCTACCGAAGGATTTAGGAATCAATTAGGCCTATGGAAATTTTATACAATTGAGTCGTGGTGTTGCGTTTTATAAAATAATCAATAATTTTAATAATTTGTTTGTTGCTCAATAAATAATTCGAAACCCATATTTGTTTGACTGTTCTCGACTACGCGCGATATGATATAATCAATACTATTGGAATTGAAGTGCGTGGTTCACAATAGTACTTTGATGTATAGGAACTTCCTAGTGTATTGCCGGCCTGTTATGGAAACCTTCATGCCATCTCCAAGGTAACTGGGCTGGAGTTATGTAGAATGTATACCTAGGTGTTACCCACTTGTAAAGAGTGCTCAAGTGGGAGTGACTGTCACGCAACAACAATGGTATGTCTCAAAACTGATGTTAAAGAACCTTGTGGACAGGTAGACTCGCATTATACCAATTAAACTAGGATATTATTATTTGATCGCATTATTCTTGCTTTTCTATGGGTGCCGACACGTTAATAAGATTTTCAGCAGATAGTAATTTTTATTATTATTATTTTATTTATGCATGTTTTGTGAGAAACTAGAGTAGTTATGCAGTTTTAGGATAATTATGATATACTTGTGTAATTGAGGAAAAACTAATTTGAAATTCCCGCCATGGACAGCAGGCGACATGTTCAGATACATTTCCCCCTCATCGGCGCTGCGAAAAACAGATGAGTGGCTGATGTTTACTTGTCACAACCAGGTGCTGTTGTGTTTTAATGATGAGTTGTTAATAGGTGAACGCATTGAGCAACTGTATCAACTTTCTGGAAATGCGATAGGAAAAGTAAAGCTCAGTTGCTGGTTCCACGATTCAGTGGGTTACGTGAAGTAGAAAATATTTGACACGTCATTCGGTTTCTAGACACGGAATTGCCTAGGTGTGGCTTGTAGGCACTTATTGTATACAGTTACTTATTGCAAATAGAATTCTTATCTTATCAGGCAACTAGTGAACAATTCCCTTCATTCCACTCGTATATTTCAGCAGGTATTCTGTGACCGAAGTCCTCATTTTCTTCACAATTTGAATCGAATTTTCTATTATGTAGTCTAGTTGTAAAACACAAGGTTTTCTTTGCCATATCTTTTTTAATTTATTTTGTTGGGTATAGAATATAGATCCTTATTTATGGCGATTATCGTGGGACACTAAAGGAATCGATCTACATCCACAGCAGAACCAAAACAAAACTAGTTCCCACCTTGAGCCCTTACACCCGCATAGCATAGAGGAGGCGCTATTTTTAAAAATACAAGTAACCTTGGTGTAGAACGACAGCCGGATTTGCTCAAGATATACATTGGAAGCAATCCAGATTAGAGCGATCGGGACTGATCTATTATCGTAAGTTCAACATAGCCTCTTTCACAAACTTACAAGGAAGTTATAAATGTTTGTTTTGTTCCTAGTGAGCAAAAAGAATGGCCGCAGTGTGGTTTGCTCTGACGGTTCCTACTGCAGCATACGAACAGAAACTCTTAGCCGATCGCGCCAAGCAGCAAAGTGAAGGTGGTAACAGTAAACAAGCAAGGGGACAACAGGATAAAAACGAAGCACCAGCAGCAGATGATAACCCAACTGAAGCACCTTCAACTAATGCTTCTTCCAGTAGGATATTATTTCTTTACATTTATTTTTTTGCTTTGTATAGTATTGGTGACTCATAACTCATAAGTTAGTTTAGTTGTTCTAAGGTAGGTTAGCTGTTATAAGTCTAGTTGTTCTAATTCATATATATAAATCCTTTCTTTATTATTTGTTAGATGCGGGCGGTGGAGATAAAACGCTCCCAACAGGATCGCAAGTCCCCACTCCGATAGCCAACGTAAACAATCATCTAATCCCTTGATTTGATGTGTATAGACGTTTAACATACAGGCCTTGGAAATTTTTATGATTCTTTAGGTCCTTACGAAAACCTTGGAAAAGCTGAATGTCAATGACGTGGTCTGGAGCTTGTCTAGCAACGATAATTACTATCAGGTACAGCCCATGTGTATTACGCAAACTGCTAGCCTAAATATTGTACAGTACGGTACGTCAGTCTATGTTTTGACCACGACCAGATATGGCGTTCGATTTAAAATTGGGAAAGAATCAAATGCTGGTATTCTTGAGGCTAACAACAATCTTCCACTTGAATCAGTTGCTTCATTTTACTCTTAAAGGTTACTTTTCCATCCGGGAAGATTGACTGCGAGGACATACTCCAAGAGCTGAGGATTATTGGGATCGGATCATCCCTCGATACCAAGCTTAAGTAAACAGTGCATGGTGCCCATTTCAATAATTAATTTATAGAGAATCAAATTATAGATAATACTGCCGTGCCTGTGATGTTGGCAAAGTTTTCTTGATCACAGCCTTACGTAGCGCTCAATAGCATGTAGTTATTTTAACATTCTTCTTATTTTGTTGACATAGTGTGCTTCCTTGCACATTGCAATTTACCGAGGAAACCAACGGAGATGATGACTCGGAGGATAATGGTGGCAATACTGATGGAGAAACAGACGGGTAAAAGATTTGATAGTTTTTCTTCTCAAGGAATTAATTCATAGATGTATTTTTGATCGTTGACTTGATTCAGAGAGGCCAAGGGATCTGAGCGCGGGCTTCTTTCAAAATCAGCCAGCGGAAGACAGTTCATGCAGTCCATCAAATCCCGCCTCACTGTCGCTCAGGTTTCTTTTATCTTTTTTTGTTGTTGTTTTATTTTAACCCTTTTTTTCGAAACAATTAAAAATATCCTATCTATAAGGTCGTGGAGGGCGTTCGTAGCAGTGCTTTGCTGACTTTCGACTTTATCATGTTTGTTCTTCTTGCTGGGTAAGGATAATGTATACATTATTTCTTTATCTTCTCCTATGCAAATTTGAATTTAATTCCTCATGTGCAGAAGAAATAGTATACATTTCCGACGTAACATAAAAGACACTTGTCTCTTGACTGTTTAGTATTGTAATATCATATCGTAATGAGGGTTCCTTTTATTCCCGTGCATAGAAAATTGATATTGAATTGAATTTTGCATACAAGATAAGTTAGAGCATATACGTAATAGGTTTTTTTCAGTTGCTTATTCATGAAAAATTGTGTTGGCGCTTGTACTTTACGCTTGTACCCAATGGTAGCAAGTGGAGAAGTCTCCCGGCGAATTTCACATTTTTATTACTGCTTATATCCAAGGAGTGGATCTTCTAACTCACTATCTTTTATCGATCTATCCGTATAAATGAGCTTCATAGTTCGTAATCATAAAGATGGTATGACGTAAATCATCAATTCCATCCTTAATAGCATGTCAAATTTATTGACATTATTCGATGGATGGGCGATTTCAACTATTGGTGAATCGGAATTGGAATTTTCCTAATCAGAATAATCAGACATTCAGTAAATCGGTTGTGTCCTCAACTATTGATGACGAGGAATGGTTATTTGCTTTAATGAACCCTTAATTTGAGCTGGCGCGCTTTTTCGTAGTACCTTAATGTAAAGCTATGTTTGATTTTAACTCAAAGGTTAATATAGAGTACCGGAAGTAGAGGAGGTATTCAATCAATAAGCTTGGGAATTTTCCCCTATTAAATATTAACTTGGTCTAATTAGGAGCACTATCATTTATTAAGTTCTTATGCAGCATTCCTTACTTTCCTATTTCAGACTGTAACGTTTAATATGCAGACAAAAACTTTTAGAATAGGAACTTTCATGCACGCGTACACAGCAGTAGTGCTGGAATGCCTTCACTAATGCAATTTATAGATTTAAATTTACAAACCTGTTTCTGCTAACTTATCTCTGACTGTAATTTAAACTTATCACTTAAAAATATATTCATGGTTTTAGGATGCTCGCAGCAGTTGGACTGGTAGAAAATTCTTCTGTAGTTTTGGTAGCATCAATGCTTGTCTCTCCCATGATGGTTAGTTCATAAACATAGCTGCTCTAGTTTTAAATTTTATGTAACTCAATATTTCTATGATAAATAAAAATTCAGGGCCCAATTCTGGCCGGAACTTTCGGTACTGTAATCCAAGATCGGAAACTACAGGTAGTGCGACATAACAAAGCTTAATTATATATATATATATTTTTAAAGATAACATTTTTTCCTAATTAGCTTCTTGGCGTGAGGAATGAGTTTATTGGGTTAGCCTTGTGCTTGTCGTTCGGCTTCATATTTGGTCTCATCTATGGCTCCACAGAGCACTGGAGCGACGGTTTCTGGCTTACCGAAGAAATGGTGGCTCGGTAATAGATTAACATACTTACAGATTTTCGTGACTATGCATTTGAAAACTAAAGTAATAGCTTCTTCGCACATTAAATTTTTTATATTATTTATCACTCAAAGTGGTCGTTTGCGTTCCCTTTGGGTCGGAGTCCTCATAGCGCTGCCTTCAGGAGCCGGAGTAGCGCTCTCCATTTTGGGCGGTAATGCTGGCAGTCTGGTCGGCGTGGCCATTTCAGCTTCTCTTCTCCCACCTGTCGTCAACGCGGTAATCAATATTTGTTTATCATTACTTGTGCTGGGTAACCATTACAGATCCTGTAATCCCATTGTATGTTTTCAATTTCCAACATTATATTGGATAACAGGGTGTACTCTGGGCAGGAGCTCTTGTAAAATTCATTAGTAGTTGTCTCTATGAAAATGGTGGAGAACATTTAGCTGCAGCGGAAGGATACATTCCTGTCTACTCAGATAATATGGCAATTGAGGCCTTGGCATTGGGCATTGTTAGTCTTTGCCTAACTTTTGTCAATATATTCTGCATTGTTTTGATGGGCATCATCGTTCTTAAAGTACGTTTAATTCATTTACTTACTACTGTAATTAATATTGTTATACATTTAATTACTTAATTTCCCGAATCCCCAACCTAATATTTTTTAAAAATTACAATAAAATAAAAATAAAAAGATCAAGGAAGTGGCTCCTGACAAAGGAGTTCCAGAGACGAAACGCTTCTGGGGCACAGACATAAAAGCTGTGCGTAACTATAATATGACGGTGGCCGGAAAAGAAGCAAAAGACCTTCTAACTGGGTAGATTCTTAACGCTTCTTTTTCAAGTCCATTTCAATTGTTTAATTTATGTTGATCGTTGATGAAGAATCCGAGAGGAGTTAGAAACTGGCGATCCGGAGAAAAGTGAGAAATTACGTCAGTGCATGGAAGAGATAGCTAACGATCCTGTGTATCGAACTGTGCGCCGCAAAACCATGTACCGACCACCTGAGGTAATTCTAAATGCGTGCTTGATTTTCAGAAATTTCGATCTTTATCGCTATACTCATTTTCTTTTGTGACGGACACACAGCCGACTCAAGTCACGTGGCATTCATCAACGGAGGGCGGAGATGAACTTCGCAGCCGAACTGCTTTGACCACACGTCGCAGGTCTAAAATGCTGGAGCGCTCCTTATCTACCCCAAGAGAGACGAGCCATCATCCAAGCGTCCCGTCGGTCAGTTTCAACATGGAGTCACCGATAGAGGAGGAGGAGGAAGTCGAGTTCCACGGAATCGGTGGACGCGCAACAACTCCCACCAGGTTTGCTGATGACGCACCATTTACCTCAAAGGCTGCGTAACATTTTTGCCCAACCAGTCCTAGCAAACGAGTCAACTGGAATTTCCCATTTCATCGGAGCGAACGGAGTTCGGGGTCTCAGCAGGGGCGGTTCGTCGTCACTCGTGCGGAAGATGGTTCAACTGGTTCTTCACGCCGATCTAAAAAAGCTAGCATCAAAGAGAAGGAACGGATGGCCAACTTGCACGACCTCGACGAACTCGTCCCATAATTATTTTTCTATTTTTTATTTTCAGAAAGAATCTGCATTTGTTAAGTAAAAGAAACTTTATTAGCTATTATCGTTAAATCGCAATATTTCTCAATTAGAACTAATTATATTATGTTGAAAAATTAGGTCAGAAGACATTTTCTTATTCCAATAAGATTGCTTTAAATATGTTGTTCATTTCCTCTATTCAAGTATCCATACACATATTTTTCACGGTAGTTTTAAAAAATTATTATATTTGAGTCAATTGCTTATTGTCTTGCGAAATCTATCTACGGTATCATCATCATTACTATTTTTTACATTTGTCTTCCCATGTATAACAAACAGTATTATAAATTACGGCTGTATAAAAAGCATAACACAGTCTTTAAACTACTATCAAATTTATCAATAAATCAATACAGCATTGAAAGCGTTAAAGTTTAGGGCAATGACATTGCCAATTATCTAATTAAGTGTTAATCACTTTACAGTTCTTGCACCGTTAAATTAGTCCATGAATTGGGAGCACCGTGTGTTCATTTAAAAAATATACTTATTTTAGGAAACATTCAAATATACTGTATTTATGTAAAAATTTTATGTGAACGCACTGTAGGTGATTACATATAATCATATGATTATTCATCCTTAATAAGGTAGTGGATTAAATTGCTTGGGTATCAGTGGGTTCAATAACATATATCAAATTCGATACAAAACAAATCGACAAAAAAATCAAACAGAAAAAGGTTAGTGTTATAAAAAAAAGGGGGGGAGAGAGAGAGAAAATCAAAAGCAAAAAATAAATAGTATCAATAAGATATGCGGTTACGAGATTGAAAAGGCCAAAATCCTGAGATTATAGGGTCTGAAAAAGTTTAGCTTCATATTAGGGGTTTTCGCAGTTCAAATCCCATGATAAATAAATAAATATTTTTAAACTGATTTTGAACGGTAAATTTTAAAACATTTTTTTTTGCTGTAAAATACATGTGAAAAAATTCGATTTTCATCTCAATAATCGATCAATGAAAGTTCATTTTTGTTTGATTTATTTTTGTTGCTTAATTTGATAAAGCTTCCTTTTTTGCCAACACCGCTATATAACTCTTATTTCTAATTTCATTTTTCGTTTATAAGACATCATTGGAAGTGTCGAATAGTTTTGAATAGATATGTATTGTTTAGGTTGATAATTCATCCATATAACATAACGTACATAGTCATTCTCCTTCAATAATATAAAGGTATTAACAAATTATACACCAAATTATTCATGGACTTGGCTTATTTAATCAACTTAACAATGTTTACCGATCAATCGCGTACATTAAAAATTGTTTTTCTTTGAAACAGTTCTATTTCTTGAAATTTTAAAACAACCGATTTGAAAATTAGTGAACGGCGACATTCAATGTCAAGTATTATCGTACTATACTGGTATGGTATGCATGTAGGAACCTTGCAGCGTAGAGCTGCTAAGTGAGACAAAGATATATTTAAAATACGCACAATTAAAATAAAATCCAGTTCTTAATTTATGTAGACTAAACAAAATCATGCAGCAGTTAAGTTTTATTTGTTCTTTCAATGATGTGGTAATCAAGTTCCAGGTATATCTGGAGATAGCGTTTCATGGGAGATGGCGTGGAATTGAGTGGGAATATATGGCCCTGGGGATAATTTTTTAGAGGGAATTGCACCACACCCTTGATAGGTAAAACTAAAATGAAATAAAGTGAGGTTTAAATACATATTATTGTTTTTGTTACCCTTGATCGGTATGGATATCAAATTATTGAACCGTTCATAATACACCCGTAATCATTTTTTTTAAGACTTGAGGAATGCCACTTACCTTGAGTGCCACCCTTCTCGTACCTAACACTATTGTAACCGACACCATCTCGGTACGGTATAAAACCAATTGAGTTGTATAATTATGGTCAATATATAGATAGAAGCATTTCTTCATGCATCAACTATAATTCTCAAGAAAACCTGCAAGTAAGGTACATCTCGTCCTTTCCTTTCCACAAGACGTTATCGTTTCCTAGTTGCTTAGAAAGTACACAGTAAATTGTATTTTGGTGAGGCTGTGAGCGAAAAGAATGGCCGCAGTGTGGTTCGTTCTGACGGTTCCCACTGCAGCATACGAACAGAAACTCATAGCTGATCGCGCAAAGCAGCAAAATGAAGATGGTAACAGTAAGAAAACACGGGTGGAACAGGATAAAAACGATGCATCAGCAGCAGATGATAACCTAACTGAAACATGTTCAACCAAACTTTCAGCCGGTAGGATATTATTTATTTATATTTTAACTGTTGTCTTGCAGTGTTGCGGATTGCGGTGACTCATAAG
This sequence comes from Chydorus sphaericus, assembly GCA_030141595.1. Taxonomy (NCBI): domain Eukaryota; kingdom Metazoa; phylum Arthropoda; class Branchiopoda; order Diplostraca; family Chydoridae; genus Chydorus; species Chydorus sphaericus. Next base: position 8,188,991 of record CM057927.1, on the reverse strand, counting down.
TTAGTTTAGTTGTTCTAATTCATATGGATCCTTTCTTTATTATTTATTAGATGCGGGCGGCGAAGATAGAACGCCCCCAACAGGATCGCAAGTCCTCATTCCGATATCCAACGTAAGTAATCGTTATTTAATCCTTTGATTCAATGTGTATAGACGTTATTCGACAAGCAGGCTTTGAACATTTTAATGATTTTCAGATCCTTACGAAAACCTTGGAAAAGCTGAATGTCAATGACGTGGTCTGGAGCTTGTCTAGCAACAATAATTACTATCAGGTACAGACCATTTATATTCGGCAAACTACTTTGTACTATCCCGTTTTAAAGACCAATGGAATCTTCCACTTGAATTATTTACTTCATTTTTCTATTAAAGGTTACTTTTCCATCTGGGAAGAATGACTGCGAGGACGTACTCCAAGAGCTGAGGGTCATTGGGATCGGCTCATCACTCGATACCAAACTTAAGTATACAGCTCATCGTCTTCTTTTCATTTTTGAGTTTAAACTGTAGATACTGAGTTATTTCCTATGTCGGCAAAGTTTTCTTGATCGCACTCTCACCACCCGCTCGATAGCATTTAGTTTTTTTTTCACACTCTACCTATTTTGTTGATGTAGCGTGTTACCTTGCACATTGCAATTTACAAGCGCGGTAAGCAAGGAAGATGATGACTCGGGGAAAGAGGAAGATGAAGAACAAGATGGGTAAAAAAATTTAATGATTTTTCTTCCCAATTAATTGATTCATAGATTTATTTTTGCTTTTTTACTTGATTCAGAGAGGCCAAAGAATCTGAACGCGGACTTCTTTCAAAAACAGCTAGCAGAATAAGACAGTTTATGCAGTCTATCAAATCCCGCCTTACTGTCGCTCAGGTTCGATTTTTTTTTAATCTCAACGCATTTTTTTCAAGAAGTTCAGAACCTTGAAAATATGTATCAGGTCGTGGAGGGCGTCCGTAGCAGTGCTTTGCTGACTTTCGACTTTATTATGTTTGTTCTTCTTGCTGGGTAATGATCAATTAATAATTTCTTCTCCTATCTTAATTTTTAATTTAATTCCTCATTTGTACTAGTACATCTTCAACGTAAAACACTTATTTCTTGACTTTTTAATAATATAATGATACGTAATGAGAATTCCTTTTATTCGCGTGCAGTTGATATACTGAATGACTTTTTGCGTATAAAATAAGCTAGATCATCCATGTAATAGATCTTTTTCAATTCCCTATTCACGAATCATTTGGCTGGCGGTTATATTTCATACTTGCATTCGCAATCGTAGCGTGAGAAGAGAAGTGACCCAGCCTTCCAACAAATTTCATATTTTTAAGACTGCTTAAATCTAGTATCAACTCTTGCATCTCCTAGCACGCCGTCTTTATCGATCTATCCATTTAATGAGCTTCATAGTCCGTAATATAATCATATACATGGTAGAACGAAAATAATCAATTCCATTGTATTAATTTGTAATGCCATGGTAATTGTAATTCATTATTGTAATTGTAATTCCATGGTAGCATCAATGCTTGTCTCTCCAATGATGGCTAGTTCATAAAAATAGCTGCTCTAGTTTTAAATTTTATGCAACTATATAATTCTATAATGAATAAAAATTCAGGGCCCAATTCTGGCCGGAACTTTCGGTACTGTTATTCAAGATCGGAAACTACAGGTAGTGCGACATTAACAATACTTAAATTTTGATATTTTAAGAGGGGAATATTTTTTAATTAGCTCCTTGGCGTGAAAAATGAGTTTATTGGGCTAGCCTTGTGCTTGTCGTTTGGCTTCGTATTTGGTCTCATCTATAGCTCTACAGAGCACTGGAGCGACGGTCTGGACGGATTCTGGCTTACCCATGAAACGGTGGCTCGGTAATTGAATTAAATATTTACGAATGTGCGTTTTATGTTGTTTTTTTTCAAAGCATAACAAAGCGAATTTTTAAAATCGCTCAAAGAGGTCGTTTACGTTCCCTTTGGATCGGAGTTCTCATAGCACTGCCTTCAGGAGCCGGAGTAGCGCTCTCCATTTTGGGCGGTAATGCTGGTAGTCTGGTCGGAGTGGCTATTTCAGCTTCTCTTCTTCCACCCGTTGTCAACGCGGTAATCAATATTGGTTAATTATTACTAGTGCTGCATAGCCATTGGAGCCCCTATAATTCTATTGTATGTTTTCAATTTCTAACAATAAATTCCTAAACAGGGTTTACTCTGGGCAGGGGCTCTTGTGAAATACATTAGTAGCTGCATCTATGAAGACGGTGGGCAATATTTAGCTGCAGCGGAAGGATACATTCTCGTCTACTCAGATAATATGGCAATTGAGGCCTTAGGATTGGGTATTGTTAGTCTCTGCCTGACTTTGGTCAATATAATCTGCATCGTTTTAATGGGCATCATCGTTCTTAAAGTACGTTCAATTCTTTTTCTTCCTAATTATTTATTATTTCACATTTGACTGCTTAGTTTTTTTTTCAAAAAAACAAACCCTAATACAATAAAAATTATAACAAAAGATCAAGGAAGTGGCTTCTGACAAGGGAGCTCCAGTGACGAAACGCTTCTGGGACACAGACATAAAAGCTGTGCGTAACTATAGTATGCGGTGGCCGGCAAAGAAGCAAAAGACCTTCTAACTGGGTAGATTTTCAACGTTTCTATTTCATTGCTATTTAAACGGTGTGATTAGAGTTTATTGTTGATGAAGGATCCGAGAGGAGCTAGGAAAGGGTAACCGGGAGAAAAATGAGGAATTACGTCAGTGCATGGAAGAGATAGCTAACGATCCTGTGTATCGAACTGTGCGCCGCAAAACCATAAACCGACCACCTGAGGCAATTCGCAATACGTGCTTGATTTTGAGACATTAAAATTTTTATCGCTATACTCATTTTCTTTTGTGACGGACACACAGCCGACTCAAGTCACGTGGCATTCATCAACGGAGGGCGGAGATGAACTTCGCAGCCGAACTGCTTTGACCACACGTCGCAGGTCTAAAATGCTGGAGCACTCCTTATCTAATCAACGACAGATGAGCCATCAACTAAGTGCTCCATCGGTCAGTTTCGACATGGACCCGTCGATAGAAGAGAAAGTCGAGACACAAAGAACCTGGTGGACAGGCAACAACTCCCAAAAGGTTTGCTGATGACGCAACGTTTACCTCAAAGGCTGCGCAAAATTTTCGCATATCAGTTATAGCAAACGAGTAAACTGGAATTTCCTATTTCAGCGAAGCGAACGGAGTTTGGGGTCTCAGAGAGAGCGATTCGTCGTCACTCGTCCGTAAGATGGTTTAACTGGTTCTTCACGCCAATCTAAAAAAAAAACGGTACCATCAAAGAGAAGGAAAGAATGACCAACCTGCACCACTTCGAAGAACTCATCCCATTCCAAAATTCTCATCTATATTCCAGAAAGAATCTTCATTTTTTAATAATAAAAGCTGCATTAGCTATATTCTCGTAAGTTTATGGGGTGCCAGCGAACAATATTTTTAAACATTTGGATATGGATAGAGTTCATATAACAGAAGTAAAGAAAGGTAGTTCATAAAAAGTAAGTTCTGAATGAATTTCTATAAGCTTCGTGAAAAAAACGTACGTTACGTCTGAAAGTTCATAAAAAAAAGTAAGGAAGTAAGCTCATAAAAGAGAACTTATCATGTTATAAATGTTGAAAATTAGGTAAAAGATGGCATTCATTTTTTCGACTTTAGTAATCGTACAAAAAACAATTACATGATATTTCAAAATACGGTTGTTGTATCTAAGTATTTTTTTTTATCAGTTCACTTTGATTCCGAAATATATCTATCGTTATCTTTGTTATTTAGAACATTTGTCTTACATAAAAAGTAATAAATAAGTAGTAAATATTAACTGCATAAAATCTTTACACGGTTTAAAAAAATATCGATTATAAAACCAATTAGTTTATCAATAAACCGATAAGGCTATTTTATTAATCCGTTTAAGTGTAAGGAATACCAGTACCTAAAATGTAAATTGTGTATTGCCAATTAAGTGTTCCATCACTTTACAGCTCTTGCACAGTTGAATTTGGACTTCTTCATTAGTCTCTTTAAATTAGAAGTGTGTGTTTATTTTTAAAATATACTATATGAATAATTAAAATATATGCAATAATGGTATGTAAACGCATTATAGCTTATATAAAATAACAAAATTGTGCGTGCTTAAAGTAGCAGATAAAATGGCTTAGGGTACCAGTGAATTCGATAACACATTTATAAAATTCGATACAAATTGACACAGAAAATCAAACTTAAAAAAGTTAAGTCAGTACTATTATAAAAGAAAATATACTAGCTGAAAAAGTTATGTGATATGACAGGAAGGAAAAGTATCAGGGAGAAAATCCTGAGATCATAGGGTCCGAAAAATGTTTAAATTTTTAAGAGGCGTTTAAATCTATTGAGTGAGGGAAAGTAATCAGTAAATGGTTGTGGCGGATTGTGGTGGATTGCGCCAGTTACAAAGTGTTACGAACATACAGTATTAATGTTTCTTATTGTCGAATATATGAAACACACGAATACATATTTATATGTAATTATGTAAAAGTGGTATGAAAGAGGACATACAAAAATACCTAACTTATTTTAAACAATAATTTTTTTTAAAACATTGTTTGCTGTAATCTTAAGTAAGTGAGAAATACAAATTCTACATCAATAATTATCGTAGTAATTAATCAAAGAAGAACTTTTTATTTTTTTCAGTGTAAACTTAAAATATTAATAAGCGGCAAGTAAAAAAAATGAATTATTTTAGAATTGTGGGATGCCATCAATAAATATTTTAAATTAAAAATACTCGTATATATGTACATGATAAGGAATAAATATAAAGATTATGTTTTAACTTCACTTTTGCTTATTAGTTGATTTGTGCTGTCGGGTTTTGCCTGATGGAGGCGTATCTGTAAAGTCTTCGATTTCAGCCATATTTGCAAGCGATTCGTTGCTATCGCAAAAATCTGATTCAGGGCTATCGCAAGACGAAGAACTGATTTGGCGAGTTATGCTGATAGTTTCTGGAGTCAAACTCGACTTCCGCACAGCACGAGGATGTCTTACGGTTTGAGGAGCTTCACGTCGTTTGACACCTCCAGAATCATGCCGCCTCCGTTCATAGTTCCGCAGTGAACTACACAATAATTAGACATGAAGTTAATATTTTCTACGGTGAAAAAAAAAATTGGTTTTTAAATTTCGATGTTACCATAGTGTTTGATTTGTTTGCCGAGAACGGTTGCTTGGTAACTTTAAAATACGCGGCTCTTCAGAAACTTCTTGAGTTACATGATCAATTCCTGGTTGATTTTTCTGAAATTCAAGATTAATTTTAACTTAAGAATTTCAATTAATAATTCAATTTCTTTACCTCGCTCAGAGAATGATCGGGAGAAGAAGCCTGTGAATGAAAATAAATTATCACTTGATATTTTTTAAAATTTATTCAATAATACCGCTTGAATGGTAAGTATGATGTCACAAACTGGTGAGGATCCTCGGCGTAATGTAAGAAACTGAGGCCGTGGAGATTTTCGTTTCCTTGAGCCCCTGCTGGTTGATCCAATGCTTTCGTTGGAGGATGAACTGGCGCAGAAGTCTATATTACTTTGAGCTCGAACGCGCCTCTTGGAACCGGGCAGTCGATTCATGGCTCCTCGGTCAACGACTGGTTCAAGGTGTGATCTTCTCCCTGCCACTTCTAAACGTAAATGTGTTATGTGAGTATTATACATAATAATAAGAATGCAAATGAAAATCATTTAGTATTGATTGCACCTAGAAGACCGTGATGATCGATACGATTAGTCTTAAGGCTGGCTTTGCGTTCACGGCGACGATCGCTCTTTTTTGCATTTCGACGAGCTGTACATGAAGCTGGTGGAACCGTTTCCGAACTGGGATAGTCATAGAGACCATCTGAATCCGTGTAAGGTAAATCATTTCTTGATTTCCCGTAGAATTGTCTAGAAAAACGACCTAACCCGGCACTCTTGGCGTCGCTCAGAGGCGATTCGCTCCGAGATGAGACGGGACTCTTTTTGCTTGCGTCGTCACTGTTAGCGACATCAGGAGCCCAAGATGTCGGTTGTGTTTCAGGTAATTGAAGGGATTGTAGAACGATTCCCGATACACCTACAGGTTGCATTGAGAGCATTTTCGTGTCAAGACTATCTCCCTGAAAAAAGTAAGCAAAGAAAGAGATTATGAGAATGTTGAAGTCAATTTTAAAGTTCATCTTCTTAAAGTGAAATGTGGCAAATAAAGAATATAATTAAGTCAAACATACACTCACTTTGAGGTTGTTACGCCTCTGACCCATTAACTTGGAATCAAGACTGACGCTCTTTTGCCCCTGAATCAAACTGTGTCGCTTCCAATCCTTTAGAAACTCTTGATCACTCTGAATAGTCGAAAAGAAGTTCTCCAAATCTTTTGCACTTCTCAACTGGCCACTATCAATCTTTTCATTAATACAAAAGAGATCTACGCCTTCGTCGTTTGAATCGTAATCAGCGGTGGATTCGTGCTCGATGGGTTCGATGGGACCGCCAGTCGCCTGGTCATCTGTAATGTCCGAATCCGAAGGGCCCTTCGGACTCATTCTGTAGATGGGAATGGGGCATTGAAGCTGCGGCGAATCCGGTGGGGGTGAACTCGATTCGAGGCTCGGTGAGAGAATGATACGATGTGTCGCCTGCCGGTCTTTCCTCAATTTCATGTTGCGGGAAAATTGTGCCATATTTTGCTCCAAGATGGAACCGTGAAGGGTCTTGGAAGAACAGGAAGGGCTCGGACCTGGACTGGCCATGGAGCTGTATCCTGATGAACTGAGGTTTGACTCAGAAGCAGCTATGTCTGGCCGAACTGTGCCATAGCAAGCAAATGGGCTCAAATAGCACATTTTACTGTTAGGATTAGTCAAAGCTCCTCGCCCTGTTTAAAATAAATAAGTCAATCAAGATAGACGAGATCAAACTATAGAGTCTTAGCTGGTTTTATTTTGTTTTATTTTCTTTACCTAAAACACCAGCATCACTGTCCGATTCCACTTCCGAGTTACAAAAATTGGTGGTTATTGTAATCAAAGGAGGTGGATTTGGTAATTCCAAGGAACTGGACAAAGTGTCCTTTAACACACGCCGGAAACTTGGGCCGTCACTGGTAGCTACGTCACCAGAATTCAAACTCGATTGATCCATAGAATGTTTTCGAGCGGGTGGCGATCCGATATTGATGTTTTCCCACTTAATTACAGACTTGGGTTGTGATTTACGGTCTGCTGCTGATGCTTGAGTATACATCCTTCTTTCATAAAATTCACCATCGGAATCGGGTGAAGGTTCAGAAACACACACAATTGGCAAGGTATTTGGAGGAGGTGGACGAACACAGTCGTTTCCTACCTCCGTCATCTTGTTAAACGTTTCAAAGCGACTATAGTTTGAATTGATGATGTGAAGAGGAGGAGGTTTTGTTTTGCTTGGTGACGGCGACGGTGAGGAAATTGGAGACGGCAGTGTCGAGTCCGATTCAACGACAATCTGGATCGGCGACGGAACTACAATTGTGATGTTTCGCCTTTCCACGAAGTCACTATCTGCACTTTCGATGACGATAGAGGGTGCTGGTGAACAACTCTTTCGACTCTCGTCTGAGCTCGTTGTTTCACCATCCTTCTGTTTCGGCTGATTTGGTTGCTGACGTACAAGACTTTCAGAGGACACGGAGGAATCCGAAATACCACTCTGTCGTCTTAGACTGGGTACCGGTGTGTGCGACGGACTAGGCAATGGAGTTGGGACTTCGTGAATGGGTGAAAGAAATTGACCGTAATTGATGGTCGGGATCTCTAGAGTGATGTGCGGCGTATTCAAGTTAGTTCCAGCAGAGCGATTGTTTCTCTGGGCTGAAGCAGGATCTATGACAGTCACCTAAGAAATAAAAATGAACTTTTCTGTTTAAATCGAAATTATTATATAGTTTCCATATCTTGCTACTTATTGAATTTTAAAAAATGGTTATAAATTAAAAACGACTGCAGTAGTCTACCTGTATTGTGGTGTTATCGGAGTTGGCCGATGACTGTGAAATTGCCTCTAGACTTCCAGCGGGCGACCCCGGTGTTGACAGTGGAGTAGGAAATGAAGAAGACAGTTCGTAGTCTGATATCTGAGGACTAGATGGGGTCGAAGGTGTTCTATGGTTGGCTGTCGATAAGTTACGAATAATGGTCAAAAGAGACTCGGTACTGGATGCCTGTCGGCTGCCAGATACTGACGTTCTGCCTGGCAACTTTAAATGTTTATTGCCCTTTCGACTATTTCCAATGGGGATCGTCGTCAGTTCTACGGACATCTTGTCCGTCAAGGAGATGCTGTCTCTTTCGTGATCACTTGCACTGCCCTGGGTGCTCGAGTTACTGTTATTGGCTGAACGGAAAAAGCGACGTGATGTCCAACTGCGATGTTTCCGCTTTACATGACTTTCTCGTTGTTCCATCAATTGTCCTTTTGCCACTGACAGTCTGGACTTTTTTAGGTCTTCGCCAGCAGAAGTATCCGTCTCAGAGCTACTCATTTCTGCTTTAACCATCTCCATCATTCGCGCAAAAGTTACCTGGTTGCATGAAAAAGAGGTACTTAAAGAAAGGGTCATCAAACATAACTCATAGATGAGATGAAAAGATACCTTTTTCTCCGCTTTAAGGTCGAGTTGAAGTTGCAACTGAGATGCTAGAGCGGTCTCCATCAGTTCCGTGTCGGTACTTTGCTCGTCTACGGTCAGAGAGTTTCGACCGCCCAGTGGAGTCAGCATGACGGTCTGGCTAGGTTTATTGCCAGGGATTTGGGACGCTATAAGTCGCTGAAGAATGTGTTGTCTCTCTGCTTCTCGTTGCTGGGAGACTACATCGTTGTCTGACCCTCGTTTACTCGGTGACGGAGATCCTGTTGAGCAATAGTTTAAAATTTGTTTTAGATTAGGTAGGCTACAGTTAATTACGATAGTGCAATGCAATTATGCAAGCGTTTTAAGTTTGAACTAGTGAATCGTTACTATGAACATTTTTAAGTACGGTACCCTAACACTTTTGTACTTGTAAATGGCCTTAATGGTATAGTGACTGAAAATTATCATATAACTGTATGTATGATATAATACAAAATTCGCAAGAGAACTGAAATTACTATACAACATTAACATATTATATCGTGCGAGCATGACTAGCAGCATGATATTATATTAGGATGATGTTGTATGGAAGTAGCCTATTGGGGGCTTTATACGAGGTTCAAAGCTTTTGAATATAATTAATTATTCAGCATTTACGTTTAGGAAGACGGAAGAGATCGTCAAGACTAAAGGTCCTCCCTTCTCGTTGCCTTCCACTGCCTATTTCGGAACCGGTGGCTCCATTTCCAGCTGTACCCGCAACACTTGTGTGACTGTGACTTGGGCTGATAAGTGATGTAATACTCAGCAACGACGGTTTTCGGAAACCTGGCCATCCGAGAAAGTGTCGCTGTGGAGGTGCTTCCGTCGCCTGCAATTTTGCGTAGAAATCAAGTTAAAAAGTTGAGGCATTCATCAATTCATTTGTCTTACGTTTCCACCGTTTTGAGGGCTCGCTGGACGACTACTACTGGCATTGATTTCTACGCTAAGGCGCTGCCCTCGATTCCTCATTGCGTTATGAGTCCAATCCAGTACAGCTGGTTCCACTAATTTCCCTCGCTCCAACTCTTCCGTCACAAATCGATCGATTTTGTCAGCAAAATGCCTTTTGATGCACCATACAATCCCAATGAGAACCATCACTATGGCAATAGTCATCAGCCCTAGCCAGAAAGGTTCTTCCAGCATACGCTGCGAAAGTGGCTTGTACGGTATATGAAGCCAGCGCTGCTCACATCGCGAACCTGCATCAATTAAAATGTAATAAATTTTTATACCGAAAATTAAAATAATTTGTATAAAAAAGTAACAGAATTGTTCCTATAATAATCCGGACAGTGTATTGTAAGTACTTACCCTTATACCAAGCCCGGCATTCACAGATGAATTCGTCGCCTTTTGGTACGCATTTTCCACGATCCTTGTCTCCACAAGGATCAAGATCGCACGGACCAAGTCGAATATCGCAATATTTTCCTGTGTATCCAGGATTGCAGATGCATCGCTGAGTGCCGTTAGCTGATAAGCAGCTTCCATAGTTGCAGGAAGACGGCAGCTGACACAGTGTGAGCGAGCAGAAAAGTCCTAATAAAGATTAAAAAAACGTTGAAACCACTATATACCAGTATATATATAGCTAGTTTAGGAAAGCTTATCCTTAAAAAATATATATTTACTGTACCTCGCCATTCTTCGTGGCATTGACAGTAGTTTTGACCATCGAGGCTTGTCGAACAATCACCTTCATTTTGGCATGGGTTAGGATCACATGAATCGACTGCTATTGATTCCTCTGGCCAGTTTGAAAGCTTATCCATATAGGCTTCATCTTAATTAAAGAAATTGTCAAGATTTGAGAAAAGCAGAAGTAAGTTATAAAGTAATTATATATGTTTTCAAAAACCTGGATAAGATTGAATCTCGCCAAGTAGGGACAAGACTTTGTCAGCCACTTGAGTGTACTCGATTGTCAACGTATGGAAAATCGAATCGAATTGGAAGTGCTGAGACACTTGGTATACAGGACAGAGTTCAATTTCCGTTTCGTTAATGGTATCGTAAGCATCTTTGAGGACCAATACGGCTGAGGAAGACACTTGCGATTTTTCACATGGTCCTAGCCAATCTGCTGCACTGAAGCGAAGGTAAAATCCATGCCGAGTGATGAAAGTAATAGTATGCTTCAACAGAGGAGGCAACATATAAGGGGAATTCAGTGGCACCACGCTTAACCCTCCGTTTGGAATCACTGCTACCTTATCTTTTAACTCAGTTGGAATGGGCTCTGAAAAATAAATAAAGAAAAGAAAAATCGATTAAAGAAATACGTCCGCATGGAGATTCCCTCATGCACTAATGGTTCTTGTTGTAGCTTTACACAATAAATTGCTGCACTTACCAAATCGATAGGAGGCGTGAAAACCACGGCCTAGTTTTCCATTAAAGGAAACCAGCTGCACGGAAAGCTGGTTACCGTAAGAGATCCATTGTAGCATCTCCTTTGTCAGGTTGTAAGATCCACACAACTTGACAGATGAAGCAGGGAAGGAATCATTCAACACCAGTCGAACGTATTCATCCCGACAGGGCATCTGTTGGCGCCTGGATGCTGATTGAAAACCCACCTCCATGACGTGGAACTTGATCGATACTCTACTTCCCTCTACGAGTAAACAATATTCCCGAACATTGAGCCGAAAGAAGGAGAAAGTTTATGTTCTCTTATCAAGTAAACATACCGGGGGCAACCAATCGAGTAGTACAGTTTAAATGAGGTAAGTAGTGATGTGGAAAATTGGGACTGAAGAGTTCGCCCGATTGGAATTGATCGATGATCTCCTCCGGGCATCCGGGTAGACGGATCGTAGACCAAGTAGCATGGAATCCAGCACCCGAAACAGAGTAGTCGGAGTGAAATGTCAGCCAGACTTCAGATGTATCAGATATAAATTGTAATCTGTATAAAGAAAAATAAAATAAAATAAAAAGATGACAATTTTTTTAATACAATTGCTGACTGATAGTCTTATGAATACTTTTGCGCCTATAACCTTTTAAAAGGATTCACATTTTCGCAGTGTACGCGTAATAGGATTATATGAATAGAAATAAAACGGAACAAAGGAGAGGAATGGATTGTCTACTGTGCATGAAATGAGAAACTGTACCGGCGTACAATACGTACCGGTCGAGGTTAGTAGTATGCAGACCGCAAATCTTCTGCATTGGTCCACTTTCTCGGCTCTGCAACCCCAAATAGTCGTAGAGGCAATTCTCTTGGAACTCGATATCTATGTGTTTGAAGTGCACGACAATTCTCTCCGAATCGGAAGTAGAATTGGGCGCTTTGATATGTAGTCGAAAGTGATTGCCCTCTCCATAGGGTGCGGGGAAGTTAGGAGATTTTACTTCGCCCTCCCGTGATTCGATCGAGGTGTTGCGTGTAGCTCCGTGATTGGCTACGAATAAACAATTGAATGTATTCTTAAGCTCATGCTAGTAAATATTTAACCTTTCTCCATATTTTTATTTAGTTAGTGCACAACAGATGGCTGTTCCCACCACAGCAATTTTAGAGTTGTATAATGAACTTTGGTCTTTGAGCCTAGCTATGAATTTTCTGAATCTATTGGTTCAATGTGTAGTTCAAAATAGACAAGGCTGCATAATTCACGAGATTTTCCCGAAAACGAACTTTTGCATTGAGAACTAGCAGCTGATGTGAAACATGCTGGAAATAACTTGTGGATTATTGACGAAGCGCAATAATAATATTCTTGAAAATTAACATTTATATCAGCTAGTTGATAAAATTTGATTTTTCCTAAAAATCAGCGACATGGCCAAAATACATGTTAAGTGTAATCAAGTAGTAGGTACTTAACTCTGAAAGCAGCACAGACTAAAGCCCTCTATAGCTATAGCCTATGATAAACAGTAGTACCATGATAAAGTAAACCATCTTATGTAAGCAAACGCAGTGGACAGGGTACTATAAAGTTGGATAATTAAATGTTGCTTATTACGTTTGATGATTCTCTCGCAAATGTATCCTCCCAAGGACTGACAGGGCTCCATTGATGTGTTGTTGTATGACAATGGCCAAGTAGGTAGTGATGGGCAGTGATGTACTGTATCAGCTTCTCAATAAAATAAAAATAAAACCCACTTCATGTTAAAAAGAAAAGTTAAAGGTTCGATAAAAATTGTGCGCAAAATAGAAAGGAAAGCGGGACTGACCAGACTGAGGAATACTGAGCTGAAACCGGTTTGCCTGCCCAATCCAGTAGAATTTGGTGGCATTAAATTGCTCATCTTGATGAAGCTGTTTGGAGAGGTATTGTAGCTCTTCATTCCCGCTATCAGGATGCATCAGCTCAGCCTATAGTTTTTCGGTATATGGTAAGATAGGAAGATTTAAATTTATGAACAAAAAAAAATCTGGTGAGAGTATATCTGACCTGGATGCTTCTGCAACTCTGACTAGCCGCATTCCATCCAATTTCCGGAAAAGGAACTATCAGATAGCAATGGCCTTGATGGAAGACGGAGCTAAAGCCAACTTCCGGACAAGTAAAATCAACTGTACAAAACAGGAAATAAAGTATAAAAGATTTAGAGTACACTGCAGTAAAAACAAAACAAAAAGTTGATATGTTCTACTTCGTTCCATCGTAGCCATGAGTTGAAAGCCGTTTCCATCATATGAAGAGTCGGATGTGAATTTAATCAGAATTCGGTTTCCGTTGCTTCGCCAGCGCAGCAGTTTAAGGCGCGAATTCCAATTGCCGCATCGCTTCCAAATCACAGCATCTTCACTCTCTTCTCCCGATACGGGTTCTCGCAGCTCCAACGAATCGTAATTGCAACTGCCAATTTTAAATTGTGTATTGGATTATTGGATTAGCATTTCTTAGCAATCGCAATTTCCTCGAAGGGAAATGTGTTCATTCTACTGATAACCGATATGTCTTGAACACAAGAGGTTTCCTTTAGGCTTTCGGTAGAATCAATACTACTAAATGTTAGGTTGTACTTTCTTGTTCAAAAGTATTCAAAAGATGCCTTACAAGGGTGCCATTTAATAACTCCTTTTATGTTGCTGGAGTACAATTATATAGATTGGGGCGGTTTCCAACACCACTAACTATAATATCTTTATAATCGTCCGATTGCGAAAAAATGTGCTTCTTTTTTTACTTGCTATTACGTAACGTAGCCTTATTCGTCGCTTCACACTATTGATCGCTATTTAGTCACAATACAATTTGACGCTGGTTTGAGAAAGCAGGTCGCCTAGAGTCGTGAGTCGTGACAAACAACATATCAAAGGAAGCTTTTTCAAAAGTTTCTTATTCCTCCTCTTTTACATGATCAAAGCTAATTTGTAACATATAAGAAAGAGATATCCTGGGTTTCACAACCTTTCCAAGCCTTAAGAGGTTTATGTAATCAACAGTTTCTAGTTCATTTGAGTCTTAATACCTAATTTTGAGGCAATAATTGTAAAATGTACAATTTTATAGCAGCTACTGTACGGAAGAGATCGAGAGAGAAAAAAGTTGTGATTGACTTACTCTTCTTCCTCCTCCAGATCAAAGTAATCAAAGTTTAACACAATCTTGAAGCCAGAAGGTACTTTCAGGTTTACAAAGCAGCTGATGCCTTTCGGGTACGAGCGAGGGAAATAAGGACTGTGCACGATAGTTGAAATTCTATGACGATCCAGTTCTTCGCTACGATTGCAAGTTGGGACAGGGTAGAATTTTGAGATGGGCGTACCTTCAAATTGTAATTAGTTCGAGTTAGAATCTTATCAAATTAACAATAGGTGTACATATTCATTTCCAATGTAATCCAAGTCGGTTTACCATCAAAATGTCTCGGTTTTTGGCAAATAAATGGATTTGACACCAAGCAATCTCGGTCGTTCCAGTAGAAACCACTCGCAAGTACGTCACTTTGGCCTGGTTGACCAAAAGTCTGACGAACTTCGATGCAATCTTGATTAGAGAGTCCGTCATCGCTAGGCTGAGCGTTGTAATCCTGATATATGGGCCAGCCTGGGAACCACTCTATCCGTACGGAATGATATGATTATTTAGAAGTTGCGCATCGTCATAATGTAGGCCTAATATTTATGAGAAAACTTCAACAACAAAGCGGATTATTTCCTACGCATGTAATACTGTTTCGAAATAGTTTATACCTTAATAACATGTTGTACAGTTGGTTTCTAAATGCAAATAAGCAAATGGTTTTTACTATCATGGTCTAAGCTTCAATATAGGCCTACCGGTAGCGATTTGCTGTTACTCATAGACAGCAAATGCAATATGAATTATTCATTTAACTCGTATCACGCGCTTGCATCCAGTCGGTTATATGCTTCGAAGCGAAAGATGATTGACTTTTTATCGATTCCATTCGGGAGCACGGTACGCGTGTTTGTACAATAAATGCAAAATGGTCGTAATGACGTAGTACATAGCATTCGACCCAAATATGCTGGACCAGCCCTAGGGTAAGGCAACTATATAATGAATGTAGCTATGGAAATGTCTCTCATTTATCCTTCCCGGACTTTCAAAGCCAAAAAGCATCGTGCTAGTAGACAACCATACTCATTATAAAATGATGCAGTGCAAACAGAAGAGCCCTAAAGAAAAATAACGCGTCAATGGGTTCCTAACTACCAAGGGAAAACTGGAAAACTCACAGATGAAACCTCATCATGAAAAAAATCCTTCTCAAATATATTTGAACTCGGTCGTTAACAACGCTTCTATGATCATCTTTGATTGCATGATATATAATTGATCACAGTGATTTACCTCATAATATTTTTGTTCCCCTTAAACTCACTTCAATTTATGTTTGAAAAAAAAATCATTAAAACAAAAGAACCAATCTAATATTCGGTGTACACGACAACACCATATTATTTCCAGTTGCCCATATATTAATAATAATGTGCGCAAGAGTTGAAGTTTTATATTAATACTTTATTCACGGTACGGGAAGATAATATGTTCCTCAAGCCAGGGTTGGGTACAACTTTTATTTTTCATTGTTCACTTACTCAGGGGATTAAGTCTAACTAAATGCGCACTAAATGTACGCCTGAGTTTTTACATCAATTTCAAATGAATAGAAGGACTTACTGGTAAAATGGAAAGGTTCTCCACTACTCCAATGAAACATGGTTTCCTGTTTCTGGTCCGAACCACCAATCCAATAGCTTTTGCTTGGTTCAAAGTATGCACTGTCAAGTAAAACATCAAGGAAACCAAAAATTAATTTATGCAATATGAACTTAGCGTCAAGCAGAATATTTTGACATGTTTCAAGTGTCAAGTCTTTGATTTGGACAAAAATTCTCTTCAAATTAATTTTTTAAAACTTAAGAATTATACATGAAATTGGAACAAAAAAAAATGAACCGTGCAAAAATCATTAGGAAGTAGCATGTCTACTGCCTAATGGTTTTTTTCCCATCGATTTCTTTTAGTACCGTAGTTTTTGCTTTTTAGAGATGCGAACCCCACCCATTATTATAGAAGCACATATATAAAAGCTTAATGGAGAAGAAGATGGGCTTCGAACAACTCCATGCTTTAGGTATTCAATGAATATAAGGGAAGAATAAAGACGTGAAAGAAAAATCAATACACAAGAGTCTATATAGTTAAAGTAAGAAGCATACCAATCTAAATGTAAATAGGCCTACTACAATTTTGCCTTCCCTTCCATTTTTCTCGGTTATTTCTCCTTCCAAGAAGCCAAGACTATACAGTATACCATCTAATTTATCAATCATTTTATGATTGAAATTTAGCAGGTAGTCACACCGAGTCGAATATAATACGAACAAGAAAACACTATTAAAGTCGATCCTTTAAGTGAATCATATCAAGATAGATTAATACGGTAAAAAATCTAGGTATTTTTCATTTTAAAAAGAAAAGAAAAGTATAAAAGAAAGTAAATAATGACCTAATTTTGTTTGCATCGCGTTCCTTCAGACAGCTTATTGTATTAAAAATGCAATAACGCAAGCTCGAAAAAAAAATTATGGCGAGAAGATTATGTGTGTTTCACCACAGCAAATAGTGATTTATGAAACAATTTTATACTCTTGGTTGGATATATGTACCAACCATCGATGTGTGAATGTATCTAAAATTTTGTATATTACTAATATTTCCCTAATAAAAGAAAATTGATATAAAATTCAGGGTTTTGTGCGCACAGAAAGCCACAAGTGCAAATGATTCACAACGAACCAAATATCTTGAATCTAGGAATGCAGTAGGTAGTAAGAGACCAAATGGTAGGGGTACTATGCGTGCTGCTATATGTATCCTTCCAACGGAATTTCATTTCATGCCAAAATCTACGAGTTTACGTCATGTTAAATTAAATGTGTCAACACCTATTTATTGAATTATAAAATTTATGACCAAAGTCGCTCTAGGAAAAGAGCAAGAAATAATGAGATTATTAAACGACGTGGGAAAAAACTGCTGTTTACATCCTCATTATATCTCTATCCGATACTACCAAATATTTAATTCCTTCTTTAAGCATGCCTCAAGGTTCATGTGGTGGATCTATCATGTACTGTACGTGCTTCACCTCAATTTATCTATCGCGGACCAAGGGAATACTGAACAGCCTTGGATTCTTTTATTGAATTGATCGATGGTAGCTCACCTTAGAATAGAAGAACTATGACGCAGTATTTATTTTCATGCAATAATAATGCTTGAATGAATGCAATTATTTACTAACTGTTTTCCTTCATAAAAAAAAAAATAAAACATTGGCCCGGTGAGTAAACGGCGAAATGTTTCAACGTTTTAAAACTGATTTAAAAATAAAATCGATTGTGTGACGTATGGCATGGTAATCAATATAAGCAAGACAACCACCATAATTGAAAACATAACAAAAACCCGCGCATCAATATCTACTGACAATGCGGCCTATACTGTAACCATGGATACTTTTCCGTTTGAGTCAACTTGAATTTTAGAAATGCGCAGTGACAGTGAGACACATTCTTTTTCGGAAAAGGGAGAAGGGCGCGGTGATGCACGCGTGGGAGAGTTTCTATTTGTTGTGGACGCACGTGTATGCTGCAACCCTGCACTGCTCCATCAACAGGCACGACATGAAACAATTTCTGTTGAATCGACTCGTAAATCGATGGAAAGGAACACACAACAACTATCAACAAGAGGGTGCTGAAGAGGCTCTGGCTAACTCGTCTGAGCCCTGTGCTCATTAGGTACCTGTTGGATATGACGGCGTCGACCACTTGCTGAATTGTTGGGTTCGTGACAGCGACGAGATGTCCTCCAGGGGATGATTGACTGCATTTCATTTCGGCTTGGTGCCACGTCATGGGTTCAGCGTTCAGCCATATGCATGTGTTATCGTCGGCTGCAACTCCTTCAGTGCAACCTTTGATCAACCCACTGTCGTGAGTACTCGTATATTTCACTTGAAGGCGAACGGATTTTCTGATGGACACGTTACCGAACCTATCCCCATCTACAAAAGGAGAAACATCAAAGGAGCCATTGTTATAAAGTCGCAAGGAATTCTCTATCTTTGAGTACGTCAGTACAGTATTGGATTTCGTTGAAACAGTAAGAAAAAAGGAAGGATCATACAGTTCTAGGAAGGGTCTACATCCGATTCTCAATGTTATTTTACACGTATGTATATCTATGAGTATCGTAGCCTAGAAGGTTTATCCTGCTTCAAGGGTTCTGAAGGATCTGACGTAATTCAAACAAAGGCCAAGAGGTTTGATAAGTTACGTTACCTTGCAATATGGTGGATTGGAAGGTGAGAAAATTGCTTAGGGATGAAAACACGATCACCGGGCGACGTTCTTGTAAACAGTAAACATTTGGGCCAGTAACATCTTCAATTTGAACCGATACAAGACAGAGCCCGCTCTGGATTAAATGTGCATCGTCTTCTACGTCAGTGATGGTGTTCTCCTCGTTAGCCGTATTGTTCACTCGTAGCCTCGGATTGAGTCCTTCATCATCGACTAATTCCACTGAAAGCTGAATTCTGTAGCCATATGGTAAATGAATCCGGAAAACACATTCGGGTGCGTTAGGAGCCAAATCCCAATCGGATAGTTGGATAATTTTAGAGTGTTCCGTGAGGAAAAGATTTGAACACGGACCCAGAACATTGAATTTGAGAGAGAAAAAACTGGATATTCCTACAATTTGCTGAGGGTGGCGAGAGCGTTGAACATTGCGGTAGCGGATCATTACCCACGGTTCGAATGTGCGCCACATTCGATAGTTTTTAGCGTAGTCCTGTACTTTCCCGCAAAAATTTCTTGCTATCGACCACTTCTCCGTATCCTCTAAAAAGGACCAGGACGGCTCATTCCAATTGTTAGTCGAAGAAGCCCACTGAAGTTGGTTCTCTTCAAAACAGTCATGTGAGTGCGGGCGAAATAGTTTTAGTTTCCGTAGTGATAGCTCCGCATTGGATCCTAGTGGGATGCTTAAGAGGAGGGAACATCCAGGAGAGGCTGATTGTTCCGCGTTGTTCTCAAGATGGGCATTTGTTAAGAAGCTATGACCCGTTTGCAGTAACTTCAAATAACATCCTGGAATAGAATATTGTTTTAATTGTAAAGAAAAAGACAAAAAATAAATAAAATAATAATAATTAATGTTAATTTAAAAGAATGTCTCACCTGGTAATAGCGTGTGATTTGCTACAGCAACTTTCACAAAATTTTGTGAATCAGGGGAATATTCCAATAGTCTGGAAAGTGCAAATGAGACGGGGTAATTTAAAAATAGAGACCAAGGAAACTTTGCAATTACCAACTCGCTCACTTCTTACGTAAAGCTATGCCATTATAGTAGCAGCCTACAGCTACTTGTGCATGAATATTGATTAATATTTTTCGCTCTATCTTCAAATCTTATAGTGCTTCTCATGGGCAAATGTTCAAATCAAGCAAAGCGTTTTTCGAAGTTTAACACACAATTACAGTACCAATAATTATTCCTTTTGAAAACAATAAAACATACATACCGAAAGGTGATTGTTTCAGGGATATCCGGAACTATTTTAGAAACCCATGTCAAGTTGAATATGGGAGACTGTAACAGGATCACCTGATGAATCGATCCATCGGAAGTTTCGTCTACCCCGCAAATCCAGGACGCAAGGCTATATTCGCAAGATAACTTTCCCTGACTGACGGAGATGGCATATTGGTGATCATTCTTCTTCCAGTTTCTTATGGAAACTAAAATGATACAAAAGTAAAATGTTATAATGATGACATAGGCTACTATTAGTCTGCATTTTAATTCTGTGATATAAGGGATAATAAGCTGTTAATGGACTAAAAGCAGAATGGAAAACGCTAAACGAAAAGTTACACACTACTCTAATCCATCAAATTGTATACGGCATGCGTCTTTGATAAGAGCCACCTTCATTGTGTTCCCTATCCTGTTGACTTTTCATTAAGAAATGTCACGAAAAAGTTTGTGTTTATACGAAATATGATGTAATTCAATCTGAGCATCGTACCTTTGAATAAGATCCTCTTTTCTAATTCGTATCATTTAATCCATTTCCCCCACCAACATGACACCTTACAAAGGAATTAGTATGTCAACCCGAGAAAGCGATCAGTAATTAAACAAGATTATATGTTTAGCAGCTTGTCTCTGCTTCTTTTGAACACGCAGTAGCTCAACGTAAACTGTTGATCTTAGCGAGTCTTCACAACCCTCCAATTTAAATCACAATGTTCTCTTACATGTGAGCGACGACCACTTTATCCTGCTTCCTTTAAAGAATTTTATTAAATAATAGCATCATACAAAAACTAATTGAATTGTTAAATGCTGTCACTTGGAACAGTAGTTAATTAATTCTTTCCTCGTCGTAGATTATTTTTCTTTTTTTTGCAATAAATTATTTATATTCGCTTATGGGAAAGAGTAGCTTAACTCACTATCTCTACAGTAAGTTTTGCGATTTGAGCTCGTATTTTGACAATTTGTGACGATCACCACAAATTGTCAAAATGTCTACAATTATAGGGTCGGTTTTAAGAATAGGTACTATTGTGTAGGTGACTGCGCCTTTGTAGTAAAGTAAGACTGATCCTAAGTTTCGATGATTTCCCGCATATTTGTTTTCATCTGTTTTGAAAACTTTTGTGGAAAACAAAGGAAAACTGAAAAACCGAAGTTGCCTTCCCGTCGCCATAGGGCTTAACGGACTTGCACACGGCGGCGGCACGATAGTATTACATAAGCAAACATGTGGTTTCTACATAAAAATTGCAAGCAGCTTTGTGCATTGATATGATTGGGCAAAGTAGAGCAACTACTTTTGCACGCTGTATAAGCTCCCAAGTTTTTTTTTAAGCCTTGCTGTTTGTTTTTAAAATACGATTTAAAGGTTTGTGCAAAATCTCTCTCAAATGGTTAAGTAATACGATGCAACAATACGCTTCTTAACCGGCATATATTGTTTTTCGTCGAGAATTGTGTTTGTAAGTTGACTGAATAAGCTAAATGGGGCTAAATCAAGAGAGGAAACCATTGTAGCCCATCTTGGGGATTGTGGGGTTGGTCACTAGGGATCCCATGACCTTTCGGTTCCCTCCATCACTCGTTATTGTATTCCGAAAGAACCTCACTTCCATCTGGGTGGCAATACGCACTTGACGACAGGGTCGACAGCTGTGTGCTTGCATGGGTATCTTTGCAAAAGTCTGCCGTCCAAGCTTGGTCGCTTTTAGGAGATTTGCGCAGCACTGCACTGATGAGATGGGACGATTTCAAAACAGGCTTGTGCATAATATATGATTTGTTGGAATTTAGTATGAAAGCGGGATTATTCGAGCAAATATAGTTTGCCCATTACTTGATAGTGAAAAATATCAAAATGATACATTACGTGAAACTGCACATGTTTTCTAAACATATGTCTCCAAAGATACGCTGGTATCTTCGTACCTATTTATCAACGAAAGGGCATCTCGTGAGCAATGCAGCAGCTCATCTGTTATTCCTTTATGAGCTTTCCTACTATGGCATTAAGAATCCCGAAGTGCAGGGAATGAAAGAATACAACAGCAAGGAAAACGAAAGGAAGAATGATTACTCTATACAGAAGAAACGCTTGGAAAAGGATCCCTTAGACCCTTAATGCTTTAACATTCCACCGCCATATAACATTTGAATCCGCTAAAAATAGTGAGTAAAGACCATTAAGCTTTCAAAGTAAATCTATGAGCTCCGCATGGGAATCAATCAATTCACTTACTGCACTCTATATACTGATCTAACCTTTTCTTTTCAATTGAGTCGGAGAAAGCGTGCACGCGAACAGTTGCCTACACAGCTTTAATATTAAAGCAAAGTACCAGTGGCAAGTTTTCCTTCGGCATTTGGACAGCGGCTTCAGTGAGCCTCGCTGCACATATATAATATATCCTCGCTCAACGAGGGGGTGTTTTGTTGCTGAGTTGGAACATTTCGTTTCTGTTGTAGTGTTATTCATGTTTCCCCTGTTGCGTTTCGGGAAAAGGGTTGACCTTTTGGGAATGGTATGTTAGATTGTCTGAGCTGGTTCCCAGGAAGCGTGACAAGACTTTCACTTTATTGATTACGGTAGTATTTAGGGAGGCGTGCTCCGGAGCTGTAGTAAAGAACTCTGCATTTTGCTCTACTAACATTTTATGTCAGGTACTGTAAGTATATCTACGTAAAATTGTGGCTTTACTTCGTCATTACTTTCATCTAAATTTAACCTATAAAGTGTATTGAACGAATGTCGTAGCGGGGATTCAGTAGAAATACTTTCATTCAACGTAGAAATCAAAGATTATGTATTCTCTTGAGTTGGATCTTTCTTTACACTATAAGGTATCGATTTTCTTTTTAACATTTGAATTTAGCAAACCCCCCTCTGGTAAAAAAACTCCACTCCTATATGTAGAGCTTCAGATCGAAGCAGCGCTACAGAGCATGCATTGGACGGTGGAGTTATTATTGATGGAAACACAATTACTAGATGGAATATACCTTAGAGCAAATTGTTTGCTGGAACTCATAAGCTATGCAGCACGCCAAAACCATCCATACGAATCGAAAAGCATGAGCAGCTGGATGTAGCACGAATATATGTTTTTCTCCGATTGGTCGACATTTATAAATTAACCTACAGTTCCCGAACGAAAGTACACTTACCACCTCCATGTAATTATTGAAATTCAATATTCGATAACAGGTGCGGTATATAATCCGCCGAGTGCTTGGTTGCTGAATAATATCTCCAAAGTCCGAACTAATGATAGAGAAGTCTGCAGTATTCTACTCTTCTGCCAATTAAAATACATGAACGGATCGATTGATTCTAATAATTGATCTTTCATGTTATTATTTTGAAAATCAGGTCGATCGACAAAGTCGCTAAGACAAAGAAAAAAAGCCAAAGACAATATTCTCTTATATACCGTAATGCATCATCACTTGTGTATTGCTTAATCTTAAGTTGGGTTAGGTAGCTTCTGGTTAAAACTTTCTGGAACTCTCAGCAGCGTTGCTCTTTGTATTCTCAAATTCAAGCGGCTGCCATAGCGACAGATAC
Source organism: Chydorus sphaericus (assembly GCA_030141595.1). Classification (NCBI taxonomy): domain Eukaryota; kingdom Metazoa; phylum Arthropoda; class Branchiopoda; order Diplostraca; family Chydoridae; genus Chydorus; species Chydorus sphaericus. The sequence continues at coordinate 8,165,592 of CM057927.1, read as the reverse complement.
CCCACTAGGTAAATAATGTAAAAGTTAACCGTAATGCATATTCCAACAGGTCTCTCCACTGACCGTTGAAAACCCAAGGACGGAAAGTGGACAGGGCGACGAACGTCTACTGTGATGTGTATTCAATATCGACCTGCTCCTCGAGCCCTGAAACAATATAGCTCCTTTTCATTCATAACGTAGTACGGTACATTATTGGGAAAATAGGCCCATACCATCTTGTCTACAATGTTACACAATAGTATACCAGCATTGAGTTTCATATATTCGCTTATATATGAGTAGAACATGCACTGTGGTTCCCTATTAAGATTTACGAATAATAATAAAAGCTATAAAGAAAATACAAGGAAGAAGGAGGCTTCATCTGAAAAGATTCCCTGCCGCAATGTGCTTAGTCACGTCGCGCGCTCGCGTTACGGCTACCCATCTATCCATCAATGGAAGGATTGCAAGGGGAGGGATGGCATCAAAATGTACCGAACTTGAAAATAGAATTGGATTGCACAATGCGGAATTGGAAATGGTTGTCTGACCTGTATAGGAGATATGAGGGGCGAGTCCAAATGACGGATCGAACATTTCGTGGAGGACATCGATAGTGGGTGGATTCCCTCCGATGCGTTCCTGGTCGGAGGTGGAGGCCAGTTCGTCACCATGGGAACGGCACAAATCATCCAACACGTTAGCAGTGCCACCAGTCTCCTGATCATCAAGGAAAGGGTGAAATCTTTTCCCCCGTTCCGTCTCTCCTCCTTCCTTCAATGAAGAATAACGATGCGCTCGAGCTCCGGCGAGCAAGGAGGCGGGAGTAATCGGGCCAGCGACCGAAGAATCAATGTTGACCACCAGCAGGAAATATAGTAATAGCCTGTAGCAGGTGCAACATGATACGCTACGGTCCTTCGTCATCTTCATCATCTTTCTTAGACCCGTCCAGTGTCTTGTGCGATAGCAGAGACTCTCTGTAGCTGATGCTGGGCAGTGGACGACTGCAGGTGCCGGTCGTTTACGATGCTGGAGGGGTGGGATGAGTCCAGCAAAGTGGACGCATCCATCGCGAACCAAGTCTGATACACTACTACTACTTTACTCGCAAAAGACGGAGGTCTTATCGCGTGCGCGCTGCGTGTCGCGCATCTGCTGGGTCGATCATCCCGCACCGAGTAGCAACTCGTCCTGTAGATAGAATAGATCCCGAATCTACAACGGCCACCTCTCCGCTCTTTACCTAAGAGAATTAACAGTATATGGCACACGGTACAGGCTACATTCAAATGAGTCTTTATTGTAGCTACCTGCTGTTGATCGACATCATTACCAGTAGTATCTTTCACCCATTAGTATCCGAGCTATTATTTCATTAGACTGTTGTCTGTTAATGGGAATTGCCTTAATCTCTCTTCTAAACGCAGCATTTGAAATGAATCAATCGAATTAGTGTCATTAGGATTTTAATGGGTATTGCCTTCTTCTCATCTCTTCTAAACGTAGCATTTGAAATGAATCAATCGAATTAGTATCCGAGCTTTTATTTCATTAGGATTATAACGGGTATTGCCTTCTTCTCATCTCTTCTAAACGCAGCATTTGAAATGAATCAATCAATTACAGTTAACACAAGGAATTTTCTCGTGCTAAGAATCGTAAATAAAGAATTTAAGCGCAAAGGAACTTTTTTAAAAACTTGCAAAGAAGTAGCATTTCGAGAACATGGCAGGAAAACAAAAGTTTGGCTGGGTACCAAAAAAGTGTAACGTAATAAATAAGACAACAAATAGACCAAACATTACGATACTTTCTGGGTTTATTTTGATAGGATGTCACCAGCTCGACAGCAAGAAATTGTGTCTTGTTATTTATTTAAGATTCTTTTTGATATTTTTAAGATACTTGCGAAGGTGTATGAGTGCAAGGATGTAAGGTGTACCCGAATTTTTTTTCTCCCGCAAGTTTTGTCAACAGCTTAAAACTTTGTCTGAAATGAAGTCAAATACACCATCACATATTTATAGAGAGTTGAGTTATTTCCTTTTAAACTCTTCCAACAATCTCAAGATGTGAATATTTAATGTAAACAAAATTATAAAAGGGAATTATCATATCGAACGAGATGCAGCCTTTCTATTCTGTGGGTCTTTTTTTTTATATATATAATAAGGTAGTAAAGGCCCGTTCAGACATGACGTTTTTCGGCGCGCCGAAACTTTTTTTCGGCTTTTTTCAGCCGAAAATATATGAAAAGTTTCGTCTTTTCAGCGCCGAAATTTTTTTCGGCCGCCGAAAAACGTCATGTCTGAACGGGCCTTAATGGTTCAATGGAGACGTGTTCTAAAATGTATCACGACTTATAAGATGAACGACGCTAAAGGCTTTGTGCGTCATAGGTATATCTTTTGACGCAGAACATGTTCAATGAAAAATGCGTGAAAATAAAATTAACTGAACCGATTGACGCTTCGCTCTAGTAACGCTTCCGGGTACTGACTTACGTTCAGCGTTGCTTTGTACTCATGACGACGAGAAGCTTCTGCGTCTTCCCTCTTAAATATTGCACCTGAAAGCACAACAACTTTTAAACGAAGTGGTACGTTTAGAATGCGTATATATGTATCACACATATTCTGGCTGACAGAGTTTAGAAGACATACGCATCAATGAATAATCATAAATCAATTGTGTAGTTAATTTAACAATTTTGTTCCAGTCCTTTATACGATTCCGAATCTAAATTCAGTAAGGATTTATGAGAATATATAGTGAGTCGCCATGCTGAAGCAGTGTTGATGGGTCCGACTTTATTCACCATTAGAATAAGTTCATTTATATAATAAGCATGATTAGTATTCATTCTAAGCTTGCTCAGTTGTCGACTGACGACTTTAGCCTACCACTATTTAATCTAGGGTGCATAGCGCATGTAGAATCAAGGATGTAAAAGAGTCCACGAAATATTTGCGCTCCGAGCCGCTGTTTTGATACCGGTACTAGCATAACTTTGTTCAAAATAGTAAAACCGTTTTAATAACGTAATCCACTATAAAAATCCTGTTTCTATGTTTTCAGTCATGATAAATTCTATTGTGGCATTTAAAAAATAATAATACCTTTTTCATATTTAAAAATTAGTTATAATCTACAATTATAACAATTTATTTATAAATATATGGTATATGGTATAAAATATATGGTTATATTAATAAATTGTCATATTTCAGAAAATAATTTAGAAGTAAAAAATATGAATTTTAATCTTTATGAGGATAAAATATTAAGTAAAACGGATTAGCTTAAACCTACTTCCAAATTCTTTAATGAAAGTACCATATTAAGCCTTTTTTAAAAGTATAGTAATAAGGATCTTGTCTTCTATTTTCCCATTTTGTACTAATAAAACTGAATTTGCTAATTAATTTTTAATTAAAAAGGTACTTTAAACTTAGAGGCGTAGGAAAGCAAGAAGCTCTTTCGTTAAAAGCAATTTAAATTTAAATGGGTTCAAAGAAGCAACTTGATCAATAATTTCCATTTAATTTTTTATTCAGTAAAAAAAACACCCCAAACACACAAAAACTTTATTTATACGCCATCTATCAACCGATGCTGATATTTGTGCGGAATTCACGAAAAAAATGAGAAATTAGTTTTTTAGTTTTGGATTACGAAGTAAAAAAAATCTGATAGAGTGTGGTTTATCGGAGCTCAGTCGTTATTGACCTATGGTTACGACCAATTAAGAATTAACTAATGATATACGGCTTGTGTAACCCGTAGTCGTCTGAGACGACTCGTCTCAATGAATTAGCTATATATGATAGCTTAAAAAATCTAAATCAAAATTTGATGAATCCAATTTTAAATAGCTAGTCAAACAAATGAAACTGTGGTTACTACCCGGTGCTCATCAACAAGCAAAGGTTGTTAATGTCACACAATACTGAATGACATTATTTTTTTTAACTTAGGCTCACTTAGTTTGATTAGTCATCTAGTCATCACAATCAAAATGAAGTAAAAAAAAAAGTGGAATCGAAAAACATTTATTTTACCCTTTTCTCTTTAATACTGCAGATCGTTTTTTTCTCACGTCATGATCTGTCAAGTGCGTGGTCCCACCGTCCCAGAACGGGAACTTAAACTACCGCCGTACAATTTCCATTTTCCAAAATGTTCAACTGTTTTTGTTACCATGGTTTATTGGTCTAAAAATAATATTTTAACTTTTAAACATTTTACCTAACTTAAATAAGGTTAAGTTCATAAATTGTTCTATTCAGTTTTTCTACTTAAATTTTTTAAAATGACATTTTTGGTCTATCGTTTTTCTCCCTAATTTTAACAACACTAGATGCATGTATTATTAATAAGAAACAGATTAAATTGTGAATTTTTTTTCAAATTATCTTTAAATATTTTTTTCTGTTTTCCGTGGTAAATTCATGGTTGGTGAGAAGTAGTAATGAATATGATCGATAGATGGCTGGTTAAGGGGGATTCTGGATGTAATATGATGGAAACAAATCAGTTAAAGAAAATTAGTAATCTTTGATTAAAAATCCTTAGCTTGAAAAAGAACCCTCGCTATTTCTGCGATGTAGAGTAAGAATAAGTTATGTTCGGATAATTTGAAGTAAAATTTCATTTAATGTTCTGCATTTTTTAAAATGGTGTTCTATAATCTTGGTAAAAATATTTTTTGGTTCCGAGTGGTAGACATATGCCTATACTATATCCTATCCCAAAAAATATTTGTCTCTCAAATTTACACAATTGACAAATTTAGTGAAATCATGTTCTTCGTGTAAAATATATAGGCTGCGGCATTATAAAAGTTTGAAATATATATATATATTATTCATTCCTTCTTATTCTCCGATAGAAGCTAAAAAGGATAGATTAAGCAAAGTTGTATTTAAAAAAACTGTTTTATGGTAGCTTTTTTTGTCGGTTTTATATGTATTCTATTTATATTTGCTGTAATAATGAAAAATAGAGCAGCAACGAGTAACGAAACTAAATGAACGGTGAAAAAATGAACGAATTCTTGTTGCACAACTGCACTAGCGTGTGTGAATGGCAAATTTGTTCTCTCTACGTGATATGTGATTAGTCATCTATGTGACTCTTGATCAGTCAAGAATGTCTCTTGCAATACGATTAGCTAGACGACAGCTGGATTCAATATTGTGTTCATCCAAGAGATTATCACTTCTCTATGTAAAAAAAAGTTCAATATACATCGTCTATATTGTCGTCACGCCCTGGGGCAATATATCCGCTTGATTTTAATTAAGTTAACTATGGTGTTTCTTGTTAGGCTTAATTGATGAGTTTAGATTAATAAAAAAGTCTTTTAATAACTTAATGTGTGTTTCTTTAATTTTGTTGAAACTATTTATGAATATTGATAAAGAGTATTCGATCGTTTAGTACGATTTGAATTCAAAGTAAAATATTTCACATATGGAGCCTGTTGTGGGACTGTAGGTTTTAAAATAGGAGAGCAGTGGTAATATAACATTCATCCTCAAAAGTAGCTCATATTTATGTCATAATCAAAGAAATATGGGGAAGCAATCATCTAGAAAGTTCGGTCACTCGTAGACACTCGCCAGGGACTAAGTGACGAGATCAAAGAAGAGACTCAACCGAAATCAACAGAAGCGGGGAATAGCAACCGAGATGTTATTTGGTACTACATCGCATAAACATTGGTCATCGATTGCCGCCAGCAAGTGGGATTCCTAGTGGAAGAGGCTATAATGCAATTTTAGCAACAAGTCAGTAAATATTTAGCTGCTTAGTTACGACTTCACGAAGCTAAAGCAAATCCCTGACTTGAGTTATCATAGAAGTACGGTATACAAAACTCGCTCCATGAAGCATGTTTTCTTCTTCCCAATTTCATTCCACATAATCCGGAGCTTCCGTTCGCTATTGTAGGTATTGAACTGATGTGTATTCCCTTTTATTAGCGGTTATACTAGATACTGTATATATATATATATGCGATTCAGTGTTATGCTTTCCGAATATACTGTTACCAAACACTTCTTCGTTCATTCCTTAACAACAATTCATTTGAAACGATCTAGAAATCTTGAAGAAAAACTACATCAGGCTATTACATTGGTATAAAATACATCTAACACATGTAGCGCCCAAATCAGTTGAGTATTACGATTGCATTAAGTACAGAAAGTGAAGTGACGTTTATATAATAATAGCCATATAGGAATAATTGGTTCAGCAGAATAGCGAATGCCATACTCGATATGGAAGATGATACATAATATAGCTCTAATTGGTCTAGTAGCAGATAATGCATCCGATACTGTCCTAACAGTTCCAATCGGTCCGTCGTACGCAAATAACCTGAATACGTTCATAATTAAAAATCAAACCCCATATCGGCACATGTATCAAAAGAAAGAGCCCCGCACTGCTGGGAACGTTCCGAAATCTGTCCGCTGCGCGCTTTCCCTTCATTTTTCTTGATATCGTAACTAGCACGCAGGACAGCAGAGGGGTAGAGGCGCCAAGCTTCGAGTCCTAGGATTCCGCTTAAACGGACGCCGGGTAGCGGGGGAAGGAGGAGTTGCAGACGTGACGTCGCTTGGAGCGGTACCTTTTCACCTCTTCCATTCAAGAAATCATAGGGGAAATAGAGATCCTGACATTTAGAAAAAATATTCTTTTTTTTCAATGTGAGGTGACAAGAATTTTAGAGTAGAAAATGGTGGATGTGCTGTCGTCATGACGTTTTCTTAGTTTATTCTGTCTACATCAGTCTACAGACTCAGTCTACAGACTCAGTCTACAGACTCAGCGGACCCGCAATCATTTCGTGGTCTACTGGTGTGTGAACAATACTTAGGAGTGACAAGGACCGAAAGCATAATCATCATGAAACTGTCAGCGGCTACGTCCGGTGCCGTCCATCTGCTTCTTATCATTTTAGGTTTGCTCATTTCACTCTTCTTACATCATTTGACAGCATTCTATACTCTGATTACTTAAATTATTGAATATAAAAGTTTCTTTATTTTCATCAGTTTGAAGCCAATTTATGATTTAATACTTTTCAAACGACAGTCTGAATTAATTTATTTTACGATAATTTGAAATTTTATAACATCATTATCATAAACCATTTATCATAAACCAGTCTTGAACAGCAAGATTTAAAAAAAATTACGTACCCAAATCTAAGATATAAATAAAACAGTGAGCTTCATTGCTTTATTTCAAAAACCTTTACTGATTTTTTTGTACACAACAGCCTAATAATGAGCTTATTATTTCGTTGCTATAACAAAAAAAAAAGGAATAATCCTTAATAGATAATTTTTTTTATACCGGCGTATGCTTTATCTTTTGCGCCCATATAGGCTTGATACATACGGTACGCTTGGATAATTAATCATTATGTTGAAGAGCGAAATATTATAGCAATATTTAAAAGTTATATAAAAATAAGTATCGCAATACTTTTTGGTGACTATTTGAATATTTATAGGGGGCTTTGCTTTGTAAAAGAAAATTTTCCATTGTTATTTTTTTTCCTTTTTTGTGACTTCTAAAAAGTAAAAGAAAAAAAATCAAATATAGCACGTCGTTCTATAGGAAACAGGGAAACAAATATATAAAGATTTTTTTTTATAGATACTGGCTATAATAATTGTATCGCTGCGAGTTTTTCACTTCGCTAACTTTTCCATAATTTTGTTTCTCAAGTCTTTTTCTTTTATTACCCCACGCACCAAAGTTTGTTTTTTTTCAAACGTTGTTGTTGTTGCTAACTGTCGTTGTCGGGAGAACAAGCTTAGTTACCGCTTCCAAAATAAAACGTAAACATATTATTCACACGTTTGAAAAAAAGTTTGATTTCGGCATCATTTCCTTTTTTTTATATGTAATATTCCTGCAAGGTAACTTAACTGTCTAAAGAATCAACGTAACCGATGATCATTATTCCTATTGCATCACGTTTGTACATTTTTTTTTCCACCGGGTTCGTAATTCATAGTGGGGTGGGCTTCTGCCACTATGAGTTCTACCACCGAGTGAGTGAGTGAGAGGGGACGTGAATTGACATCAGTAAAAGTTAATGATGCGTAAGCTCAATAGCTGCTGTGAGTAGGCTACGGGAAAGCAGCAGGAGCAGCAGTGCAGCAATACGACTCGCTCAGTACATAATTCATAATGTCATAATGTCGTACACTCTGTGCTGCTCCGAAACGGAGCGGAGACGGTTAAAGGCGACGGCGGCTGCGGCAGCTGACGCTCTTCTTCAAGTCCATTCGTCTATATGGTTTTTCCCTTCCCCTCTACTCTTCTATACTTCGAAATTTTTACAACAGCATTTTGAAAAGTTCGCACTTTGCAGCCGCCCTACTAAATCCGACTGAATTATTTCACAAAACGAAATGGGATTCTTTCTTTGAAGCTAACGCAATTTGTGCTCCTATGTTTGAACGTTGTTAGGATAGATAATTAGGTACCATTCATCTTGATAAATTAAATTTTCTGTATATAATTTGCACGCTTCGGTCGACCAGGTTAAAATTGAATCAAGGACATGGAAAACTATCGTAAACTTATGTTACCGAACACAAAAAAAGAGAACTATAAGGACATAAAGGTAGGCTATAAATGATTTGGGTGAGGCTTTTATATCATAGGATACGGTACTAAAGATGATGGGTTGTCATGGCAGCGAGTCAACAGTGATTTCTACATGTATACACTAGTTGTTTCGTGACACATAAACCTGACTAATTAATTAATCAGGTGTGCTGTTTTTGGTACAGCAGCACGAATGAGCGTCACTAGGGAGTCATAGAAATAGCTATTAATACGGTATGAAGCCCACAGAAACTTAGAAACTATACATCTACGTGACTATTTCTGTCGCATATCCTTTTCTGGATTCAATTTGTCGTGTACTCCGAAGCGAAGAATTTCAGCTGCAACGACGCAATCTTGCATGAAATGAAAAATAATTGACAACAATATTAAAGTCACCTTTCTGAAATCCCGTCTAAAATATATAAGAACGGAACCATTTTGTTTTTGTGACAGTTTTTCTTTCATGGCAAAGTGCTGCCATGGTGACAAGAAACCTTAGAAACCCTACATAAACTATTGAGATCAACAAAGTGATGACGGGGTTCTCTTCTCTATATTTTTTCTCCCTTTCATCTTTATATTAATTGGTTTCATCAAAATTTTATTGAAAGTTATTTACCACGCCTCTATTAATTGTAGTGCTGAACCCCTATAAAACGGGACTGGCTAATTGGTGAACTTTTTCCGCGGACTTTGGTGGAAAACAGCGGACTTTTTCCCCATAAAAACAGCTATATAATCTCCCAAGTATAAAATAATTACGTCGCATCCTATATAAAGGATTTGCTTCATAACGCTAATATGACGAATGTCGCTTTCATCAAGATTATTTAAATATGTATTGAGATAAAAACTGAGGAAAATGTTAGCAGATGTTTTTAGGGACTTTTTTTTTCTATTCTCCTGCTGTTTGGTTTGGCAATGTGAGAAATTTAGCGTGATAGATTGGTTCTGCGTTGACATATCTTGTTCATCGACTATACCTCCCGTGGTGGACTTATAGAGGGACAAGCTCATCCATCAAATATATATATATATATAACTGTATAAAGAAAAAATATAAAGAAAAAATATTTACTTTATCCATTTTTGGGGAGATAGAAGAAAGAATAGGATTTTCTTGCCTTCTTGCTGTAGCTATGTGTGTGTTTCTCGTCACGTATTTACAGAGCCCGGCAGAGCTGGGTGTTTCTCCGATACTTGGCCATCCATCATTGTTTTCCATGCACACACGAGTTTTTCCGTCTAGCTGGATACATGTGTGCGTCGTGCGTATGCTGAGATACGCAGCTAACCTAGCATGGTGAACTGTATGCGCCCTAGCTCCTCTGCTCCCGTGTGTAAATAGGACTAGAGCCAGGATCGATCTGAAAACCGTATGTTGCCCTGTAACTTTCCTTTCACATTGTATTCAGCAAGGACCCCTGCGGAAAAGTTCATCGTGATTCATAGCGGTAGGTTGTTGGTTGAATCTTGTCGACTGCTTTCTCTGAGGCGAACATCTCAACTTATTATTGCATTGTATATAGAGCGGGAGAAAAAAAAATCAATCGGAGTTGGGCCAACTGGTACATACAGTATGTTTCTTTTACAGCTATATTACGGCACCGAAGCTATTAACTTGTTCAATGCGACTTGGACGCTTGAAAAAGGGCACAATTGGACATCTATACCCCCCCTATGCCCGCAATAAAAGATGGCACTTGTCTATACTTAACCATTTAAAAATGTACCTTTAATTTATCAACTATTGATGATCGCACTTGCACGTGTTCCATGAAGTGTATAATACCGATGAGTTGCCAAGCGAATTTCTATATGATGCGCAACGATATCGTCTTTATTATTTGATGATTTAATGCCATAGCTGGTAAAGTAATAACTGTGTGAAGAAAAAAAAAAAAAAAAACAGTACAAAAACGGAGCAATATTACTGGCGCTAACTGATTCTCTTTTAGGACATAACAATCGATCTCGCTACTATAGTCGTAAGTATATCTCGTCGACGGATGATTGTTACCATAAATCTAGAACGGGGGAAAAAATATACCAGCAAGGCCGTGTCATAAAGATCTTTAAACCTTTCAATATGAAAATGGCGCACTCGTAGGTACTAAATCGATTCCCTGAGATTGAGCGCAGCTGCACGGAGAAACCTTCTAAACACGTACTTCTGCTGCTTTATATTCTTTTCTTTCTTTTTCCTTTCCTTTTTTGAATTTACTTTTTTCATTTAAAAAATATATATTGACAGTAGGTTCCAGCCTTCCAGGGCTATATATTGTCGTAGGGGTTGCTAGCGACTACAATATTTTCTGCTCGTGTCTGCACCATTATAGGCGCTTGTACCTCGCATCAATAGTTTTGATTTTTCACATGCAGCGAGCAGCATGAAAGGATGAAAGGGATGATCATTTGATTTAAAAAAAAAAAAAAATCTTAAACTTTTCTTTATTTCTTAAGGGCATTGAGAAGGATTCAACCGTGAATTTCATTCGCATATTATAACTTGAAATTGCTCATTCCTTTTGTTTAGAAATGGTATCTATTATGTATTAAAATACTGAGAGCATTTTTTTTCCTTACTTCCTCTGCTTGCTTTGTCTCGTTGCATTTGAATTGGAAATATCATGCGAAAGGAGGGAAGGCAACACTTATTTCTTCCATTCGGCTCGGATCGGCCTCTTTTATTCGTTTTCTTTCTCTCTTGCCACATCCGAGCTGCTCATCAATTTCGAATAAGAGGGAGAGAGAGGGCAAGTCGTCTATATGAAAGAGGCGTTGACCAATAAGAGTGAGTATGTTACAGTATACAATAGCCTACTACCGTTAAACATGGGATGTTGTGGAACTATTTTCTCACTCCTCGCGCAGCAGTAGAAGCGAATTGTAGATTGCTATAGTGGCTAGATTCTAGAAGCAATGGATGAGAAGCTAGATGCTCTGTTATCTGTGCGTCATCATCATCAACCACTCGGTTGGGCATGACCAGCATCCACATGACCACCCTAACTTCCGATCACTTCCAGCTCGACACACAGCTAGGGCATTCCCTTTTTTTTTGTTCGAGCCGGCCCGAGCGACTATAGCTGCTGCTCAGATATTCCCAGTTCCCCATTTTATCACTCAACACTATACTTATTGTTTTATTTTTATCAGCACAGTAAGCTATTAATGTATCATTTTAAAAGTAAAATAGTAGATACGAATCTATACGAATGACAATTAAACTTGGCAGATATTTATGCATTTAGTAGATGGTAAGTTATATGATAGGAATATTTTTCTTTAGATTAAGTATCAGTTTATGCGGATAGGTTATTGGCTGATGGGGGAGAGGTTACCATGTTTTAACAACTCCAGTATTATGGTTGAAAAAAAATCCATGAGGTTTTATGGAGGGTTTATTGTTTACCGTGTCACGAGACGACCGTCCACAACTTGAGATCCTCTTTGTATTTGTTATTGGTACATACAGTTGGTAGGTACAGTACATACCATAGCAGTACATGTGATGTTTGCTGTTGTTGTTCTTTTTTTTTCGTCGAAGTGTTACACCAAAACACAAAACTAGATTGCTCCAGTTAACATTTACATTTTCTATCAATTTTTATTATTTAAAAAAAGACAAGTATAACGAAGAAACCAAAGGACTTGATGATGATCCTTTGATAATCAATAATTTTTGTTCTTTGTCAATCAACTTAATTAAAAGAATTGTTTTCCAACACGCACAACCGTCGCTCTCTGTCTATATATAAGGACCAGACCTCTAGATGGGATGGGTTTACTGTTTTTCTTTCATAATAATAAGACCCGATGTATAATCAAATAAAAACTAATCAGATCCGAAGATAATCGATAATCCGATCATGGGAAATCGGTACTCTATTTATTAAGTTATTTAATAAGATATGGGTTCATCACTCTTTGTGATACTTCCCACTTTTGAACACCAGTGCCTATAATTCATACTTTTTATATATATACTTTAATCTAAAAGGACTTTTAAAGTAATCCTAATTGATATTGATTAAAGGGCTTAGAGAACATAGTTTTTAAAATGAAAAATGGGATGCTTAAAATATGGAGTGGATTTTTTTTAAATTAAGAAGAGAACGACGAGGCATATCATTTCATCATTAATTCAGGGCACACTGGCACGCTATACTGTATCCTATCCGCACCATGCGGCGTAATACACAATATTTTATGACCCCCTTCCAATCAGCTCCCATGTTTCCATTTTCTATTTATTAATTTCGTTTGGTCTACGATAAGACGTGACCAGAACAAAAGTCAATAGAAAATGCCCTTTAAAAAAAATAGCCCACAGATTGCACTAACCCGCTTATCTAATAAGAATCATCCGAGCAGAGGCAATGCAATTTTATGTTGCCTATTTGACTGATTCTCCTCGGATGCTGTAGCACTTTTCATACAATTGCGCAGGAAATTATTCCCACCACTCATTTTATTTTGAGGCGATTGAATTGAATTCTGAATCCAAAAAAGTTAGGCTGCTTCCACCATTTTATTATGTTAATATTCCTTGTCGATTGCATGAGAGGCATAATGGCGCTAATTCAATTCCCCTGGCACGTTTGGCTCATCCGTAATGTCATAAATCAAGTACGTGTAGTGAAGCAGCAGCAGGCTTAGTTTATAGAGAGCAATTTTAATATTCCAGTCATGTTATGAAGGATGGAGAAAATTATGAAAATGCGCAAGGGTGCCCGTTGTTTGTGAGGTCGTCCTCGTGCGCCATACACCCCGTAACCGTAAATATGGTCTGCTAGCTCTATGCAATCTTCTCCTCCTTCTGGAACCGCTCAACCTCACTAGCTCCAACAACATATTATGACAACTTGCTTCTATCAATTTATAGTATAATTTGTTTTAAAAATGGTTGCACTTTACGGTATGGTGACTTTATTCTTTCAACAAGGCAATAATCAGCATGACATTCATACATTTGCGTGACAAATAGCACTCGAGAGGTCTCCATTCTTGCATAAATTAGTCTGTTCGTTGAACCGATGAACAAAGAGAGCTGTTACCTGCTTAAAGAATAAACTTGCGTTCAAAGTGCTTATCCCGGTGGTAGTTATATATAAGTATATTAGAGGAATAATGAGACGGTGACAAAGGAAGGAAGCAGGAGGAAGACAAAAGAAGAAAGCTAGGCATCCTTCTGAATGAAAGTCACCAGTTCAAGAGACTGTGGTGTGCTGTGTAGTGTACTGTAGTAGGTTTGAAGAGCCAGCTGATGTGCTCTAGATCCCTCTATAGCTATATATAGTGATGTATGTGTATAAGGAACGCACAGATCCACGGCCCAAGGCAGAAAGGAATTGATGATATATATCTCTTGGAGTGCTTATACCCACTGCCAGTCTAGCAACGATGCATTATTGTTTAAATAATGAGATGCGTATACGTTATAAGTGCGCTACAGTACTTCTGCTAGTAATTCCTGCAGGCTGCAGAACGAGCTACTGGAATACGACAACGGCTTTAACTGTAGCAGCGCCAAAGAGGCGCTATGGCAGTCATTTCCGATTCCGCTCTTTAATGTAATATAATATGATCCATAACGAGGGCAACGTCTCTCTCAGCCAAAGTAGCGAAAAGAGCATAGTCAGCTTGACTCGAACCGTCAAGCATATCGTATGCGTGGTATTCCTATTTACATATGTCTGTATAATCGTACGGACGAAATGCTCTTAATGAGAATCGATACAAGTTGTTGTCGTAGCTCTTTTCCCCTAAAAGCGCCAAAACTTGTTTTATTATTTTCCGTTTTCATTTCCAATTGTCACGACTTTTGTAGTTTGTAAGTTGTGATTGTAAGTTTGTAAGTGACGAGGGCTATTATTTCGGAGAAAGTTTTGAGTCTGTATTGCTAGCTTGTACCAATTAAATTTTCGCCCGATAGTCAATAATAACCGAAACGCAGAAGAAAGGAAGAAGGAAGCAATTGAAGCGCTTTCTTGAAAAAAACTTTTAGCAAACTTAGCCATCAATCATAATTCATGATGTGTGTAAATAGATAGCAAATGAAGCAAAACGAATTAAGTCTTGAACAAAAAACTGGCACACATTCAAATACGTAGAAAAATCGGAGATTTAGTATCCTCTTTTCAGAAGATTAGGTTTATAATAAGCTTAAACAATAAGAATATCAAAACTACGATTTAAAAATCACACATTACAACACCTGTCTTTCTATTTTCATAATACATCACGTGGCCCAAAAAGTTACGGCGTCTAAATGTGCTTTATTCTACACCGCTCTTTATATCCTCGATATGTATTCTCAATGAGACATTTTAAAGAAATTCTCTTAACTTTTATTTTATTTTATTTTTATCTTATAGGCGTGGAATTGCATCGATACTGCTGCTCGCCGCCATTGTCTTTCATTTTGGGGGGCGTGGGCGCTCATAGAAACCGACATCACGGTAGCAACGGTAAAAGTGGAAGCATGAATCCCAGCGACGGCAGCAGTAGTAATAGTGCTAGTCAGAAGGCGCCAGTTTTTGACTGGGGGTCAGATGACCCTAATGGCAAGATCCAGGCCGTCCAAGAAGTTACCACTGCTCTAGGACAAACAGCATTTCTCCATTGCAGAGTCCGTTACCTTGGTGACAGAAGAGTAAGTTATAGCTTATAATACTCCGATGTCGACAATGTTGCTTAAAAAAATTATCTTACGTTAAGGCATGGTATAGGTTATATACCGTCGTCTTTAGTAGTTATTCATAATTCAAATTTCAAAATAGAAAAAAATATGACAATAGAAACAATCGATTTGTTGCCTACCGTACGGTACCTCCTTTATATAACTTCTTCAGGCTTGACATTTGCTTTTCTTTTCCAGAGCATTCAATTGTGAACTAATATTGCGTGCGTCTTTTATTATTAATTTAAAAGATAAAAAAAAAACTTTACTTTCACATAAAGGTTAGTGAGGACAAGGAAAATTGTCTTATCTTTCTGAGCACTCATCTGTAAACTGCTATTGCAAGTTTGTCTTTTATTCATTTAAAAATTTAAACAAATCTTTACCGATCTTTACTTTACCGAACGTAAGCTAAGCAAAGATGGGGAGAATTGTTAAAGGGAAGCGTAAGCTGCTGTAAACAAGAAGCTTTTGTTAAGAAGGGCGCACTTTTCTCTTTCATACTCCTTCATATTGTGCAGAATGTTTCATTACCCGCTGCTTCTTTTTATTGTTAGGGTAGAAAACGTGGCAAGGAAAATGACTAGCGCTCCGAGCTGGAGAAAGGGCGAGCAACCTCGCCGGCGATTGACGAGTGGCGAGTACCATAACAAAGCTAATAAAGGCCCCCCGACTATGCACTATAAGACTCTTGTGCTTGATTCCAGCGATAACCATAAAGATATCACTCCGAATAGCTTCTTCTTTAGGTGTAGAAATAGGGCATACCACATAGAATATAAACAGAATAATTCCCATAATTATAGAAGCAATATTCGTTCTAGAGTATCTTCCAAGTGGAACAAATCTATATCCTACCACTTTTACTCTATAGCATCCTAGATTCCCCCCTAAACATATATCTTGCGTGATAAAGAATAAGCAGTAACGTAAATACGTCCTTAATAATGAATCGTTCATTAGTAAAGTAGGCTATTATAGTTAGACTCTTTGTGAAAGTTTTACAAGAGCTTTAAAATTTCTTTTGCTTATAGTTACTTTGACATTGAATTATCTTAACAAGACAGCAATCAGAAAACCAAGAAATCGACAGTAAATACCACGAAGGATTGCTTCTAAAAATTTAGACTTGTTTACTTTGCTTTAGGAACAAATAAAGCCTGAATACGGATAAGTAATGAGACCCAACTTCATGCCAACAAGTTATAATTTTATGGAATTTATAAATTTCTAGATAAATTTAGTAAAATATTTTTAGTGCGGTTAGATCAGGTGCGAAAAATACATTGTAGTGGCATTTCAAATACTACTACCTCGTCGGTATACGTACCGTGTATCATGTTATATATTAAGGGTTATTCAATCCAAGATTTTTAATTGCGAGCCCGAAGGGCTCGCAGAAGACGATGAAAAAATTGACAAAAGAGTCTTCTGCGACCCGAAAGGGAGAGCTTCTAAATGGGATAGCAGTAAAAAAATCCGCGCGTCTCTGTCTGTCTGTCTGTCACTATATTTATGGCAAGCGATAATTCAAGTTTTACGCAACCGAATCTTACAAACTTGGTCTTGAAAGAAAGGTAATATTCTACAGATGCTCCCGTTTAATTTTGGTTAAAAAATATTGAGTTAAAGATAATTAAATCATTTAAAATGTAATTAAAACATTTAATTAAAATAGGTGTATTGTACTAAAATTGACAAATTAGGGCTCAAAAGATGCAGAATTTTTTGCTCTTTCTATGTGTGGTAATTGGCAAGAAAATATTGAGTTTAAGTTAATGAAATCAACTAAAATGTGATTAAAACTAGCGGTGGCGCTAGTGTCAACGTAGTCTTATGGGGATAAACAGTTGCAAATGAACTAAAATTGATCATATCTATATATGGCATATTTGCCGGCTGCAGGCCCGATCGAAATAGTCAATTTGCCGGCTCTTTACCGACCATTTTGCCGGCCGCAGGCCCTATTAAACAGCTACATTTACCGGTTGCTTAACTGACCAATTTGCTGGCCGCAGGCCCGATTGAACTGTTAAGGCCATCGTTTCTAAACCAATACAACTTATTTGCCGGCCGCAGGCCCTATCAACACGACAAGTTTGCCGGCCCGTTTACCGTACAATTGTATCTCTAATTTGACGGTCGTTTTGCCGATTAATTTTCCTTTTGTTACAACGAGATTGGGTTTGTTTTAAAGCTGATTCAGTGTAGCCGAATTACTCTTATCCTCCCGGCGAGCCACAAAGCGCGCTTTGCTATCTTAATTCTTATATTTAAAAAATATTTTTTAAACTTTTTCTAAATGATTCAACTATCACTAAACTTAAGATGTATAGCTAAAAAAAAATTTTTGAAAACCTCGATTCACAATGAGACTGAGTTTACATGCATAGCTTTCTTATTGATAGGTATTGTGGATGAGACAAAAAGATCTTCACATTCTGACTTCATCATTGCGCACTTATACCAACGATTGGCGAATATCCGCAGTCCACGCCACAGTTCGGGATCGAAGATTGCCACGCCAGCATCCAATTTACGAGGATAAAGAGATAGCCTCCTTGTCACCGCCAGCGCTGTTCAGCTCCGTGAGTGGCAACAGCTCTAATACAACCCATTCCAGTAGCAGTTTGAAATGGACAAACAATGCCACTAGCAGCGAGAGCGTTTGGGACGACGAAGAAGACATCTGGAGCGAATGGACACTGGTAATTAAACGTTCTTAAAAGACAACATGCTCTAACGAAAATAAGCTGACACCACATATTTCCTTCTTCATCATTTAAGATGCACACAACATACTTAAATATTGATTACTCCTAAATTCGAAACGTGGATATAACATTATAGGAAAATTCGTTTTAGAATCTTTACGATTAAGAAATTATTTTTTGTTTTTCTAGCACACATTATTAACTTGAAAAGAAAAGTGAGGGATACTGATGTAAACATGTCTGGTAATATTTTCAGAGAATTCGATCAACCGAAGCAAAGGATTCGGGGAACTATGAGTGCCAAGTATCGAGCGAACCAAAAATCTCCAAAATATACCGACTTCATGTCGTCGGTAAGGATCATTTTTCATCTATTCGTCTACTATTAGGAGTAGAATACAACATATTCAATTTATTTTAAATAATTGATCGATTGCATATTTCCCGCTTTTAGACTGCAAGCGCAAAACACAATTGATTTATGATATCATAATGATTCAAAAGTAGTTAATTAACTCTAGGTACTAGTTATTACAGATCCTTTATCCTCTAATGTTAATATAAAGCTGATTCAAGCAAAAAAAGACAGGCTCGAGGGAAGCGACGGTAAACATTGAGCGGCCATTTCGAATCAGTCGAATTGAAAATTTCCCGCTGACCAAAATGACTGACGGTTTCAAGAGGGATTCCTGTGTCAGAGTGCAATCCTATTATATGCACGTAGTGTAATATAAAACAGTTGAAGAGGGTACAAGGAGGTCATTTGTCAGCAGGAAGAAAGAAAAAAAAACTGAGAGGCAGGCAGCTCAAGGAGTGGAAAGGGAAAAAAACTTGGCTGCATTGCGAAGCTATCCAAGCAGCTATAACAGGGGGTGGAATAGAAAAGCGGCCTTCGAACGATTTTCCCTCTTCTTTTTCTCTATATACACTCGTCGACCTTCATGTGATGCAGCTGTAATCTAATCTATATATATCGATTTCTCAAAGAGCGCTGTTGATGACGACCACGGATCAAGAAGCCGGACTCGACAACTTTTGTTCCCAACGATGGAGATTGCCCCTTAAGCATTATAACTATTTTCTTTATCTCCTTGTCTGAGAGAAAGGAGATTTCTGTCTGCAGTCCTTCAGAGTTTTTCTGTTTATCGCGTGCTCTCTTCCAGATAACTTAATAAAAAATTGATTACTATCTAAGATGGGAAAATACGCTTCTATGGAAGTCGTGGCCATTATTTTGTGTTTTCCAACGTACTATCTATTATTATTGTTCAGTTTGAACAAAAGCCATGATGCTGAACAGCTGTAAGGCTGTTTGGTAATTCTGTATAAAATTTGGTATTTACTGAGGTATTTGTATTTACGTAAAGTAAGTACTACGCATATATACGGGAAACTTTTGTTATCCGTTCAAGTTATTGAAAGCAAGTCGATAGGAATTTGCTAGTTTCCTGCTACTGTTATTATTATTACTATTTCAATCTAAAAAGGGGCGGGTAAAAAAGTTTCGGAAAAGGGACGAGTGAGCTGAAATAATCTCGAATCACGGTTTATCACGTGGTATATTACGTTTTGTCATTCTCGACTCATTTATCACACTACTGTTTCTGTCAAAACTTTTGATACCTGGGTGATACTTTTACGTAGCTTGAACTTCTGAGCAGGAAAAGTAGTAACCCAGTTCGAACCCTATCCGACTATCTCCCAATTGTACATCCAAAGTTTTGGTAATAAAACAAAATTCTGAATTAGAAGAACATGCCATCAAAGTTAAACATGTACCGGTACGCTATAACAACGGAAAAGTGATACTACGCTACCGATAATTTTATTTAACAGTGTCCTTATTCTTTTTTAAATCAATAAATTTGCATACCAAATTAGACGCTTTACCTTTTCATTGATTTTGGCCATAAATATTCAAATAGTACGGCAATCGGATTATTTTCTTTCCATTCTTTACAAATATTTATTTTCATTACAGTTACGAGATTTTCGTCAGCACGGATCTATACATTATAGAGACTAGAGAAAAGGAAACATAGAGAGTATAGGTCATTATTATCCCTCTTTAGTATGTGCGAGAGGACTGCAGGTTTACGACGCATCAATTAATTATCCTTGTGCTAGTAGATGGTCAAGATTTACTCAGGCACGTAGTGAACGATATTAATGGTTTCCTCTTGATTAAGCTCAGTCTTTATGAAGGTGATAAAACGGATCTTTCTGCCTAATAATACTAATAAGATTGAATGCAATCTAACAAAAAAATACATACCAAAAAAGTCTGAAAGATTTTCCAAAAAAAAGTAATGATAATAAATTAATAAGTAAACTTTTTTGACTTTTATATGAGGAAGATTACGATAAAGTAAGATGTAAATATACGGTGTAGAATATAATGTACAACAAATGCTACGACGGCATTAGCTCGGGCATTAGTTTTGACTTTTAATTAATGACGCAAGTTTTAGGTGCTTAAGACTTTTTCAAGAAGAGTTTCCGTCGCCTTCTCAACCAATTAAGAAGGCGAATGATATACGATCAAGAGGGAAAACTCATCGCATAAAAGAGACTTAAAAAACGATTCAAAAGATGAAACTAAGTCCTTTGTAACGGAATAGAAACTCACTGAGATTCATAAGATCTTTCGTCTCGTTAATAAAAAGAATAAAAAGATGTTTAGACCACTCATAATCATTTGATCTGCCCTCGTTTCTGTAATAAATAATTTAATAGTGGTACTATACTGTTGAACCCCTTAGCATAATTTATCTATTAATTCTATCGAGATCTACTACAATCTATTTTTACAAATGGAGAAACAAATCATTTATCATAGAAGATTGAATTGATCCATTGATTTTTAGATTGTTGATATTTTAATTGAAATTATTTTAATTGAATGTTGAAGTTTCCAGGGCATCAATATTGGGCAGCGCCGAGTTGTTTGTGAAGAAAGGAAGTGACATCAACCTTACTTGTATAATTGATGAATTCAAAAGTAGGTTAACATCAACTCTATTATATTGGTTATTTGTTTTACTTCACATTTTTACAAATATTTCGAATATTTCTCATGTACGGTTTTTTTTTCTTTTAGCATCACAGACACCGCTTCACTTTACTTGGTATCACAATGGGCAGGTAAGAGTAACAAATCAAAACCCACATAGTTATTAATTTCATGGGAAATGTAAAAGCATTTATCATCCAATATGATATTGCAAGTTGACGAGTTTTCATTTATAGCGTAGTCAAACGTCATTGTTCTGTACAGTGTATCGCATCGTCGATTAGGGATTTTTTAAGTACCGTAGCCTACTTAGTATCACAATGGGCAGGCGATAAAAAAATCAATACTTACATGATTATATGGGAAATGTAAAAGCGGTTATTCTTCAATACAGTATTGCAAGTTGACGAGTTTTCATTTATAATGAAGTCAAACGTCACAGGGGCATACAGTATATATCTCATCGTCGATGTTTAATTAAGGATTTCTTAAGTAGACTACTTAAAACTAATACAAGAAAGTCCTTTTAATAGTTTTTAGGTAAGCCTGCGTAGGCTATTGCAAAGAGGTCCGTAAAAATTTTATTCGCCGTACACTCGTATAGTAAAAAGATTTCTAGTACTAGTTTCTTTCTCAAAAAGCAGCTACTTAATGGGACTGGCTAATTGGCGGACTTAGTCCGCGGACTTGGACTTTCTAAACGGCGGACTTTGGGGGGAAACGGCGGACTTTTTCGTCAGTCGAAAACGGCGGACTATATAAAAAAAATGCCTATTTGGCGGACTTACTTGGCGGACTTTGAAAAAAGTATTTTACCGCTTAAGTTAATAAAAGTAATTATGGAACTCGGAATTCGGGATTAAGTCCGCTTTGTGCGAACCGGTGTTTGTCAACGGAAGACAAATACTAAGTTTTGTTGAATTTTTTAGATACAAAGTTCACGAAGAAAAAAATCCTTAGCTCAACTACCGTACTTAATTAAACTTGAAGGGGACTCCCCAATATTTATTATATGTCACTCTTCGAAGGATTTACCCATACGCCTCTGACGTAAACGAAAGCACCATTCCTTCGTATTCTTCATCTTACGGTCGGAGGATCTCACTAAGAAGGAGAAGAACACCTAATGGTATACTGATATAAGTTGGCGGGGTGAAAAGTGCCCGAGCCCGCGAGTGTCTGTAGAACCCGCCAGGTAGAAGTGCGCAGATAACAAACGGACCTTGAGGTCCCAAATGGGGTTTGATAGACCAGAGCCGGCGTACGTCCCGTTGGGTTGTGAACGGACTTTTGATGGGCAAAATGGGCTTGATTGTCGGAAGCCGGTGAAAATGATGGTACAGGTATTTATAAAAATTGTAATTGGACTTTTTTAAATAGTCAAAGTAGGGCTGAACGTCGGAAGCCGGTAAGCGTAGTGAGAACATCGGTTTAAAAAAACTTCATTGAAATTTTAAAAACTTCAAAATCCAGAAAAATAATGGGTGCCGACTGCCGAGAGCTAATAGCTTTGTGTCGTACGGAATCATTGTGACGCCGTGGCTCTTTGTAAAGTCGTTCTGTCGTAGCCTCGGTAGTCGGTTGTAGCAATTTGTAAAATATTGGTTTCAAGAAAGCCCATTCGGATATGTTGGAGTACCAGTCGGATTGGATAGCCATAATGAGTGAACTTATAAAATCTATATAAATAATAAAATATAAAAAGTTAAGGAGTTGGGGCGTTCGACCATGGTAATCTCCTACTCTCCAACCTAACTCTTTTCCATTGATTTATCCTTTTTCGAACTTCGAAATCTTTTAAGAATTAAATTTGAATAAAATAAGAGAGACTATTCGGCGGACTTTGCCCCTCAAAAGTCCGCTGTTTCCCCCCAAAGTCCGCCGTTTAGAAAGTCCAAGTCCGCGGACTAAGTCCGCCAAATAGCCAGTCCCCTACTTAATAATCATAGCTTTTATAAACATGAACTGAGTGCATCAAAATCTTAATCCCTCCGTTTGTATAACTAAATGCACTAACGGAACAGAACTAAATGGCTTATCAATTCTCTGGGTAGAAATAAATAAATATAAATGCTTAGTGGTTTAGACCATTAAACTGATGGTTGGGCTCCTAATGTAATATGCAACTCTGTTTTATTGCAGCCTCCTATTCTATACTTCAATATGGGTAATGAACAATATGTAAGAGCTTCTTAAACGAGAGTGTAACTCCAGAAGACAAAGAAGATGTTTCAAGATTTTCTAGCGAATAAGAAACTTGATGAATAGATAAAGGAGGAAACAATTTATTCTTGAAACAAAAGAAATGAATCTATTTGTTCTCTCTTTTATCCGCTAGTTCAAACTTCAAAACTCCTCTTTTATGGTTGAAACATAAAAAAAGGCTGCTCAGTAAGCTTGGCTATGATTGATGACTGGCAAAGAAGGAGGTGGGCTTTAGGGAAGGAGTAAGACATATGCCAAATCGATTGTTTCATATTTGATAGCGGTGCGGAAGCGTATAAAAAAAAATATTTAAACTTCTATAAAATTTAAGTATTGTAAACTATCATTATAGAAGGAAATGTTTTGATTTTTAATTATAATTTCCAAACAACATGTTGTTTAGGTACTGACATATACACTTCGGGGTGGAGGAATGAGCGTAACAACGGATACCATCGGGGGACAGAGCCGGTTGTTATTGGCACGCGCCGCTCCACGGGACTCGGGTAATTATACGTGCGTCCCAGGACCAGGCGCCACATCTGCCTCCGTGACTGTACACGTTCTCATCGGTATATTACATTTTTTTAAAGCTCTCTATTATATATATATATATATAAGTACTAAAGAATAAAGAGATAAGATAGTGTGCATGTTCTTATTAAGCTTAAGGAATATGATCCTATCCGCATAGTAGGTCTATAGGGAGCTAAGTAGTAAGGGTAGACGGAATTCAATTGAAGATAAAGTAGCTTTTTGAGTAGATACGGAAGAGCGCTGCTGGTTTGCAGCACTGGAAATTTATCGCATACAAAAACTAGATTGTGGAAGAGTTTTTTAAGCCGACTGCAAAGTTTTTCTTCGTCTTTTTAACCAATGAAGAGAAGTGATGGTAATCGACGGGCGTAAAATGTAACAATATAAACTATTGATTTTATTGCAACCTTTGTGTCGACGTCTTTTTTTCGCTTATTTTCCCTCCAATTCCTTGTGTTCGGCCCCTTGTTGTCAAGAAAGAATGCTGCTGGATAGGGATCCGCTGCGGCCCTCATGTCCAGCAACTAAAGATGTTTGCTTTTCCTTAAGCCCAACTCTTTTAATATGAAAGCAAATAGTGCCGAACCTTGCCACTTTCCAACTGGCAAAAACGTGTGCTGAATCATCAAGAGGTTCTCATCTTCTGCTACGTAATCCGAGGATGTAGTTACTTTTTTATATATATAGATACGTAAACTATAGGAAAACATAAGTAAATACCAAGAAAAAAAAATGATCTAAAACTCACATGTATAACGTAACATACGGAGGATTATTTACGTATCCATCAGGCGTGATTCGATCCTTTGTGCAAGTTCAGTTGGTAAAAATCTTCAACTGGAAGGTAGACGAAACGAAATATCGGAGACTGCTGACATGATCGATAAAATTGCAGGAAAAGAATAAATCATTCAGAGAGGTTCCAGCATTGACGCAGTCCCCGTATATAATAAGAAGGCAAACTTTTTGTGAGATGAAATTCGTCGTGAATCTGAAAATGGTGACTGGAATTTGAAATGAATTCACTTCTTTTAAGGCAGTAAAACCTAGTGGTAGTGAAAGTGTAAGAGTTTTTGGAGCTGCGCTCAGTTGTTAGCACATAACTCTGAATAATATTAGAATAATCACAGAATCAGTAGATGGAAAACGAGAAGGAAAGGGCGCACGGGGCGAATTGATTATACAAATGGAATCCCATCAACTAGAATAAATCATCGAAACTAAGCGTGAGCGTGAAAATGTCCCGGGATTCGCATGCTTTGCCAAGCCTTTTCCTCCATCCTTCTCTTTTTTTTCTCGTTTCCCATTCTCTTTCGTCTTTTATCTACCGGGGCACATAAAAGGATTGGCCCTCCCTCTCTTTACTCGTTTGATAGACGAGACGCTCTTCCTCTCTCTACCTCTCCCACTCGCCTAGCTAGCATTCCATCCCGTGTTCTGATACAGTGGGACATTAACGAGAAAAACAGGCGATGAGTGCGAAATCGATCGATAATGGCTGTGGAAATCAGCCCAGATTTCCTTCTCTCCAAGGCATTGTCATAAACAAATCTACTGATGAATGCAATTATTATTCGGAAAAGATTTAACGCACACGGATGTGGAGGAATGTTGGGTACGGTACGTGTTTAATTCCAAGAGCGACGCTTACTCCCTGATGATGAATGATTCAATTAACATGAGCTCCTTAATGCGATTACACAATTCTTGTTAATTTAATCAAAATGAATGGGTAAGATTTAATTAAAAGCTCGAGAAATGAACAAGTAATAAGCTAAGAAAGGTGACCGGATGTCTAATTATTATCCAATTATTAATTAATAATTATAAATATTCGCGTAGGTGAGCAACCAGCGGCGATGCAGCGAGACAATGCAGCGGAAATCTGCTCAGCAACTTGGCATCCATCATGGTTCGCTTTTATTACCCTCGTCGTTTCACGGTTCTTTTTCATGCAGAGCATCGGTTGCCAAGTAACTTGACCCACATAAACGTCTCATCTTTTATAACCCAGCTAAATGTTTATGATATATTTATCTCTTTTGAATTCATCTCTTCATCCTTGTTCAATGTGTTACTTTTCTTTTCCTTTTCGGCCTCTTTTGAGTTTCACATCACTTTTGTGTTCTGTATCGTATATAACTGCATTGCAAGAACCACTCCACACCGCGAATATCCTAATAAAACAAATCCTCTTGCAAAAAACATGTTCTGAATTTGGGTTTCTTATTGACTGGGAACTTCTTTTACTTTTAGGGAAGTAAAATTTTTTTCTTACCTCCAATTTTAATGAAAAATTGATTTTAAAAATCGTCTTTGGGCACTTCTCTGGTCAGGTGGCAAACTGTCACCATCCTGAATATTATTTCTATATTCAAACCTACATTGGTAAGTAAAAACAATTTAGATGCAGACTAGTGTTAAATCCGACGCCCCCACTCTAAAGACCCCATCATGTTCATCGCCATTGTAGGAGCAGCCGCAAGCCTATGCACACGGCACGATGGTGCGCAGAAAATAGCTGCAACCAAGCTAAAGGCGTAAGTGGAAGATCCTATTACCAGAAAACTCTGATGGGATAGAGCACTGACTCTACTTGTATAGTGACTTAATGGTAATTTAGAACGCTCTAACGCTGACTGCCGTATCATGGGAGAAGGGAAAAACAAAGTGGGAAATCATCAATCACGGTCGTACCCCTTGATGGATGTCGAGGGCAAGCACTGAGGGGGAAATGAACGGTGGAAAAATGTTCCGGCGCGAGGAATAAGTGCGTTAGTGCAGATAATTTTTTTAACCATCCTATATGTGAAACGTTATTCTCTTTTTAAACGTATGCCAATTTTATAAATTAAAAATGTTATCTGAAGTTAATATAAACGCGGTATCATGTGTCAATATTAAAAAAGTGTTATACGAGCTGTCAAGCTGCTAGCTGCATGATGAGACGTCGTATACTAACGAGCTAACTTGCTCACCGTGCTTTCGTACCCAATGCATCGCCACCCGTTAAAAGTTTACTCTCAGCGTAAGTACTGCCCGTGTTGGTATATGAGAAAGTATCCTCTTCGACGCTCCTTATTACAACTCTCTGTTCTCTCGCTCCCTCCACACATAGGTACACTTTTATAAGTGGATGGAAAAATTAGAAATCCAAACACAAGTTTATGGTAAACACTGACATGTGATCGCACGTGATTTTACTATAGAAAGGATGTTGTTCAAAAGTGTTAACCAGGGTCGTGTACTCATTTATTATCATATTAATTTCTCATGAAGGGTATGCTAACATAAAAACATCGTTGGGGATAGTTGATTACTGTAGAATATACAACTATAAGTAGATATGAAAGTGTATGATAGCGATAGTGTCTACAATGCAATCGCATCCCGAACGGACGAGGGAGCGGCCGAATATAACGAGACCCTAAGGCAAACTCTTCTTAGCTCTTGAAATGGGTCTGGGGGTATTACTAGGGCAACAACGCAGTAAGTCTCGATTTGTGCTGATGGCAAGAGTCTTCCTTTGTGCCTTTCAGTAAACTAATGCATGTTTTCTTCCTATTTCTTCATATTTTTCTTGTTGATATATTCTCTTCCTATTACGCTTTAGAAACTCCTCTATACCGGTACTAAACTAGAGAATAGCTATTCTTTATGATCGTTAGCCGGCTGAAATTCACGACCGAGAATAATAATAACAACCAGTTATTTTCTTCTTTGAAAGAGCATCTTATAAATCTATAGCAACAAAGAAGCTAGGTCTCAGATAAATATAGCACAATGCGCTATTTTCACTGTACGATTGAAAAAGAATAATTAGGAGGTGGCTAAACTTCATCTTTACAGCATGGTCTAAGGATTTTCAATATTTATTTGATTAATAGAGATCCTCAACAATAGCTCATTAGTATCATTCTCGCATGGTAGCTTGAGCTTTTTAAGTCGATCTAAATTCTGAAATGGAACTGTCGATAGTTTTCTGAAAACAGTTTGAGTATCTATAGATTACGGTACCGATGCACTGTACCGTACCATTGTTTAGGAGTAGTCCTACAAACTTACGCAACCATTCATACCAGATCAAACACAGAAGCTGATGATAGACCTCTCCATCAGGGGGTCCTTAGATTATACATCCAATGTTACCATGATGCATCAATTTCTAGAGGTTCAATCATCGTGAAATGATCCCAGATAGGAAATAAAGTATTTCATATTTCATTACAGATATGATCCAAGTACTGCCATTATTCATTTCCCCGCCAGTAATGGAGCAACTCTCAAAGTCAATAACACATATGTCTATGGAGTACCGTATGAACTTGCCTC
Source organism: Chydorus sphaericus (assembly GCA_030141595.1). NCBI lineage: Eukaryota > Metazoa > Arthropoda > Branchiopoda > Diplostraca > Chydoridae > Chydorus > Chydorus sphaericus. Next base: position 8,137,475 of record CM057927.1, on the reverse strand, counting down.
AGAAATTACCGCTCTCATGATGAGGTATCATAATGAGATGCCTCATTACATAGCATGATTATTATCGGATTAATTACAAAATTCTCGTAAGGGAGCACAAGTGTGCAAACAGTGTATACCGCCTATAATATTTACATTAAAATTATCGCCAGTCAACTCGAATATAGTGAAAATAAATAGGTAGCTTTCTTCGCAGCAAGTATACTGTACACGAATGGTAGATTCTGGCGACGACAGGCGTTATGCCTACTACTCATCGTTGATTAAATGTCAGCATGAGGAAAGATAAATTTGTGTGTGAGCGTTATTGGATGCATTCCGTGAAATTCTCAAATACCAGCGACCGTACAACCCATCAGCAACCGTGAATATTGAGAATCTGTGACAGATCCAGACACCAGAGGAATTAAATGAATTAATATCTGACACGCAGTATATCTAGTTGCAAGGATTTCGTTTTTAGGAATGATCGGTAGGTCATCGTATATGTAATCTCTTAACCTACGCTTCATCAATTATTCATTTATTGCAAATCGATTGAATACACTGATAAAGAGTGTACATCGAAATCCAAAGCTTTTTTCTGTTTACAACTATCAAAACTAAAAAATCTCAAATCACAAAGGCCTAAAAAAATGTATTATTGCTTTCAGTGTTTTCGTCCCTTAAATCGCGTTCCAAGTTTTCAACCCATTCAGCAAATCGGGTTTGAATCAAAGGTTTTCTACTGGACGATCGCTTCTCATATTTTAAGAGGAAAAGTCGATAAAATATAAAGGTTGTTTCTATAACTGGTCCTCTCTTGAAGGTTATGATGCTCTTAGATTCTAGCGCAAGTCTTCTTGACTTGATCTCTTGGTTCTTGACGAGATATAAAAAGCAACGCAACTGATCTATGATCAAACGTTATGACGACGACTCGAACGAGAGAGCCCGAGAGACCCTACTTATTCTTAGTGGACGCAGACTTTAACGGATGAGCTCCTGCCTGATGGCTCACCGCCACGGTATCCATCAAGGAGGAGCAGATATATTGACCACTGACCAGAAACGCCTCTGTAAATATGGTCTATATAAGTGGATTTATCGGTAAAACTGATCTGACTGAGTAAGAAAATATATATATTGGCCTTCTATCTGAAAATGAAGCGATATGATTGAAAAAAAAATTCCATTAAGATTGGGCAACTCGTATAGGACATAGCGGGCCGGAACTGTTTTTCCCTAATGAATCAACACTAATGACTTCTTACTTAATTGTGCATGTACATACTAAACTGATAATTTTTTTTAGTTCACATACAGTCTTCTAACATGGATTAACATTGAAATAGTTACGGTATGGATTGCACAAGTTTATTTCATTTTTTAGTAGACTATGTGCGCATTGAATTATTACATTCAATTTCATGCGGTATAACAGTTTATGACCACAATGCGCATTTACATATTTTTACAGTTTAATTGCTGATAAAATAAAACATTAAAAATTACAGAAAGAAGCGCATGCGCCTACAGTTTGCTTTTGCCGCCATACGCATCTACTGCTCACACACCGTACGATACTGTACACCGCGACTGTATGCCATATGTACTGTCCAGCAACCTAGCAGCCGAAGCCGAACGCATACTGAGCCGTATGTTATTGAAAAATCAGCTGAGAGTTTGAACTCTGTGTTGAATGTAAGGGTTGCAGTTATTTTATTTTTAGAATCTGAGCTGTTCAACAACCACTGAGGTAATAATAGATCCAGATTTTGTTAAAAATCTGCCTGCATATGTGTTCTCTTGCATTGAATATACTTAACAATCATGAATTTCTCTTATTGTGACAAAGCAGAAATGGTTTTAGAGATATCAGATCGCCTCATCTTGCACTGGAATTATAGGGGGTATTCTTGCTTGCCAGAGGAACTCTGTTCATGTGGAAGCCATGTGTGTGAGTTGTATTTAAAGTACAATAACATCACTCAACTGGTATGTAATGCACCACTTCATAATTTGTACTACGGTCAATTTAAAAAAAATGTTTCTTTTTGCTCTGTAGCCTGATTGGATCAGAACGATGACCAACCTTACCAGCATCTATCTACAAGCAAACTCCATAACTGAGCTACCTGAAGGGATGAAATTTTTGGTCAATTTAGAAATTCTTGATGTCAGTCAGAACTGTTTATCTTCAATCCCCAGTTCTGTTGGATGTCTAAATTTACTAAAAAGATTAGTTCTAACAGGAAATCAAATAGTAAACTTACCAGATTCTATTGGAAAGCTTAAGAATCTGACATCTCTACAAATAAGCAGTAATAAACTTAAGGTAGGACTAAACTGTATTTATATTTTATTATTTTTTGACAAATTCAAAAGAGTTTTACTTTACGTTTTTAAATCACAATAAATCCTTTAAAAAATATTGCTGAAACTAAATTAAACATTACTTTCAGGATTTGCCGTATTCACTCCATCGGTGCTTAAATATTCAAGAGATTTATGCCGATTCTAACCAGTTGACTGTGCTTCCAAACTTCCTGACCCGTCTACCTCATCTATCGACATTATCAGTTTGCTCCAATCGCTTGAAACACCTTCCCAATCTCCCTTTTATCGCTATCGAGCGCTTCCATTGCGACGGAAACATGGACCTGGGTCTCCTTCCTTATCCTCTGAGCTGCCAATGGAATCGAACACCTACAAATCCTTTGGCAACTTTAAATACGCTTCACATTTCTTGCTACGGATCCTTCTTTCTTCAGCCTAGTGCGCTATCGGTTCCTAAAGACAAGCGATCGGATCTTCCCCCAGATATTGCTGCACTGCTCAGTGTAAAAAGAACTCCTCCAAATCTCTCCGAACTAGCCATAAGATCTATGATTCGGTCTGTATTTGAACCTCCTATGAGCGTCCAGTTCAACAGCAAGAACAACCTCCACATGTTCCTACCGCACCATCATAATGTTGGTAAGTTTAAAAAAAAGTAATTTTTACTATTTAATCTTTTAAATTTCTGTTATACGCGTATTACTAGTTATTTTTTTTTTCTCCTTAACTCTACGTATTTCTTTCCTATTAAGGTAAAACGAAGCTTATATATCATGTGGCTTACGATCGATGGGTCAGCCGATTACGAATTCCCGCAACGCTTATACGTCTACTGCAAAACGGTCCCCAAGCATTTTGCTTTCATTGCCTTGATGCTATCTTCTCGTCAGCTGATGTCGCCCTTCTTCCAAAAGTCCTAGTGCTACGAGAACAACTCATCCAGCCTGTAGTGTGTTCGATTTGGTTTTGCTCTTCGGATTGTTTCGACAAATGTGTTGAAGGATCAAGCGAAAACAAATCACTATTGAATACTCGGCTTCGTTGAAAATGATAATAAGGTGTGTCAAACTTATTTGTTTTTGTTTTGAAACATAAAATTTGAGATCCTCATTCATCTCATCATCACAACTAACTTGCTCAAGTTAAAGAGTGAAAACGGAATGGAAAGATAGTATAGAGAAGAGGGGGGAAAGTAATGGTCTCCATCATTTCTTCCGCCAAATAATAATGTTGCAGTAATTGCTTTGCAGGCAGCGGCTTGCCGCAATATCACAAATCATTGTTGCAAAGAGTTGACTCGTTTCTGTATGTTCGATCCCGAGAGGAATGAGTTACTATACCGCCAGATTCAGTTTGAACATGTGATTTTTGGTAAATAACTTTGCTGTTTTCCCAGTTACAGCTTTTCGATTCTGCATCATATTGTAGATAATATTGTACTCGTAATCGAATTTTATGATTTAAATAAATTCACCTTATATTGTTACAGTATTGTAAATTTATTAAAGGATATGGAGCATGCATAAACTATCATTTTGTTAATTACTAAGATAATTGAATCGAACAAAAATGAAAAACTTTTCCAGATGAAAGTAGATTTATTTAACCCCTGTAACTCGATAAGCAAGTAAATGTATAGTCGCTGCATGGAGCATTAGACCCGTTGAGAGAAAATGTAGAAAACAAATCAAAATGGGAGGAAGCTTGGGATCGTGCTTGTAGTTTTCTGTGATCCGATTTTCCTGGTTGCGTGGATCGAAGCCAATCCTGATATCAAATATTTACTCTTTCTTGCTTTATTATTTCTTTTCGGAGGTGAAGCCATAAGACTTACTTCTCTCGTATCAGCAATACTTGTTCGCTTCCGAAGCTTGGTAATATAGAAGTCATGGAATGTAATTCAAGGAAATAGTATGGTTTATCAAATATGATAAGGTTTCTCGAAGTGGCAATCCCGTCATTACCTCCGCACAGTTATACAACATATCATGACATTGAGATGAGATGAGATGAAGCTTTCCGTAGGTAATAATTAAGACTACTCGCATCGTGTGATTCTGCGCCAAACAAGCTGAATTAAAAGAATCCTGCAAATCTATACCTTCTAATATCTAATACCCTACAACTGTTCAAAATCATATTTTGAATTACAGATTATTGTTGCTCACATACCTGACGCGCACAATATACGTATTTTCTTTTGTCAATGACAGCTTATATCACACCTAAGATTTATTGAATAGTAGGCCTATACGACATATTTTCTTGTTGACCTATTTCTTTTGTGAATTAGAATTACTTTTCGGTTGAAAAAATACACACAAACTGCTTTGCTATGGTATGTTTTGCGTATTATGATGGTATATGGCATGATGAATGTGCAAACCGTCTTTTTATCTTAACTCAGACAGCGGCATCATTTATTATCCTGCCCGCGTTTAATGCTTCAAAATATACTCCTTGTGTATAGACATCGTTCGTCAATATTGATCGTGACCCAAGGGGACATAGTCATTTCCTCCCCCATTTCTTCCTCTCTACTCTAGCGATAATGTCTTAAGAGCCCCTATTTTTTTCGTTTTTTTATTTATTTTATACATCACCCACGCACATATATATTATATACATGCAAGCCTTATATATACATTCAAAATAATGACCAGGCCATGGTTGCCGGCGCGTTATTGATCGGTCCAGCTGTTCCAGTCCGTGGATGTTGTATACTCGAAGAATGAAGAATTAAGCAAAAGGGCCCTCGAATCAGTTTCTTTTGATATATTTCTTCCATAGACTAAGGATGAGTCAAATTAGTCATTATTACCATATTTAAATATTTTATATTATTCAATGTGATTTTGAGTTATACGTTATAAGACTCATTAACCAAAATAAAAATTTTAAAAACGAATGTGTTAAATTTTGATATATTATTCTCAAATAATGACGAAGAACGTTATTCACACAAGCCGATTAAAATCCTTATTTTTTAATGTATTTTATTCATGATGTACTCGCTAGGATACTGCCTTATTGATTTGTTTGTGATATTTTAAAATATAACATGCATAATAAAAATACTCAGTTGCATGTTTTTACCCGATAACGATCGGTGCTCTAGTTAATATTCGATCATTTGATGAATCGATGTTAGTTGTTGGGACTTGGGAAACTGCAGATGCTTCAATAATTCACTATAGTGCATGTCTTAAAAAAGGTAGAATTTTCAGTGTAACTTGCGGGTATTTAATCAATTTTTTTTAATTAGGAGAAAATAGCTTGTTAGACTGCGGGAGTACATATTTTAATCCCTGTAGAAAAGGACTATGACCGTTGGGCGGCGAGCGCTGCTCTCGCGCTGCCAGTGCACTGCTTTTTGTTTTCGTCTGCTATGTTTACGATGGAACACGAGCCTGAAGATAGATTCATTCGAGAGGGTCGGACAGAAGAACGAAATTACGATAGAAGAGTGATTAGTTATTACAACATCTTATAGTAAAAAGAATATATCACGAAATCAATTTGCTGACTCATACTTTTTTTTTTTTAATTCGACATTCCTGAAAAAAATCGTTTTATTATTACTTCTCGGATGGCGAGTTTGTTCAAGGCTGAATGCAGCCGACTTTTATTGATCGGTGCTTACGGTATACACTCCCGTGTGCCGGCTTCTCGTCATACAAGACAAGTGTTCGTATCATTCTCCCGTTGCTATCGAAAAAATTCGGCGAGTGTGGGCTTGCCAAGGACTGATATAAAGACAAACGAACAGATTGCTTCGTCATTGTACACCCGTTATTCGGCGAAGCCGGAAACCTCATCACTTTACTTGAATAAGCAGTGGTGCAATAGATTTTGTACTTCTAATACAAATAAAATGGATAGCACTGCTAACTGCAGCAAAAATGGCCACTCCTCACCACTTGAGGAAACTTCTCCTGCTTTCACTGAAGTGCAAATTCCAACTCCGTGGGGGCATTTGGCAGGTAAGGCAATACTGTCAAAACTGTTCTGCTGTTGCTCATATCATACTTTACTCCTTGACTAATTACATGCACTATTATATTGTTTACCTTTTTATTTAGCAAAAATTTGGGGAAAACCTAATGACCATCCTATCTTGGCATTACATGGTTGGTACGTACACAAACTATTTAATATAAATCAAATTACTAGTACTGTAGGTCTTGATTCTTTTTGTTGTCCATTCACTCAAAAATATTTGAGGAATGGAGATGAAAAATTAAAAACAATATTACTATTTCAGGCAGGATAATGCAGGTACTTTTGACCAGCTGATTCCTCTACTGCCTCCTAGTTTTTATGTGGTGTGTTTGGACTTTAGTGGTAAGATCATTTAAAATTTTAACTCATGACAGCATAAATAATGATTCCTAAATTTAATTTTAATAGGTCATGGCCTTTCATCTCATTATCCTCCAGGAATGCTGTATAACTTTTGGGATCACATTGTAAGCTATATTAACTTTAATATGTATACTATTGTTTTAAAAATTATTTGTAAAATCCACACTTTTAGTAATCAAATCACGAACTTGCGGCCTAGATGCGATTAACACTAACCTACCATTTAATTATTGTACCCGAAATTTTCAATCTTGCAATATGGTGGTTTCATGATCGTCCGACTTATTATATTGAATCCGCATATATATTTTAGGACTTTAGGTTATAAATCTTATCGTTAAATGATTTTTTTTTTAGACTGAAAGTTCCTGCTTGGTTGATAAGCCAGAACTCATTGATGAGGGTATTGGGATTGGGTTAACATGGCTTCTTAGGATTTGGATCTTTGATGATTGGCGGATTTGATTAATTGATTGTAATTTTTCTTAACTTTCAGATTCACATTCGAATGGTTGCCGCTCACTTTAACTGGAGCCATTTCTCTATCTTGGGGCATTCCATGGGTGGTATTGTAGGATCCATGTTTGCTGCCGTATCACCGAATATGATCGAAAAGCTCGCAATGATCGACATCGTTAAGCCCATTTCTATTCCGGCTAAAGCACAGCCTGAAAAATCCATCAAAGCAATTGAGAGCTGCATGCAAGTGCTTAATAAAATGGAGCGCCCTCCTCCATCTTACTCATACGAAGCCGCAAGAGATCGACTTCTTGCGGCCAACAATGGATCTCTTGATGCAAAAAGTGCAGAAATTCTAATGCGCCGAGGAACAAAAAAAGTTTCAAACGGAGAATATATCTTCTCCCGTGATCTTCGCCTCGTAATGCCCCGTTTTAAATAATAAAATTAATAAAATTTTTCATAAGAATATTTTGTGCTTAAACGATCCCTGTTCTTCTCGTTTGCTAGGTTATTACCTCAATGGCTTCATACACTGCCGAACAACATGCTGAATACGCTAAACGAGTACACTGTCCACTACTTTTGATCAAGGCAAACCAGGGATTCATCTATGAGGACAAAGCTGTTATCGAAGATTTTGTGCAAATTTATCGTGGAGCTAGTCTCGGAGGATTTCAGCACCTACGCGTTGATGGTACTCATCACGTCCACTTGGTACTAATACTATTGTTATAATTTGGATAATGGGGTTTCTTTAAATGCATTTTATTCTTTCTGAACGATAGGTTACTCCAGAAAACGTAGCAGGGCCCATTACCAATTTCTTTACCTTTGCTGCGAATGATAAGCCTCATTCGACCATAGAATAATTAAATGTATATTTATACCTTTATTTAATTGGTAGAGCTACTAGCATAAATTTATGTGAAAACCAATTATTTATAGCCAATTAGAAGAATTAAGCTCACTTTCCTCAATTTCCTCAATTTTAATTTCATGCTAGCATTTTGCCACATCGAGCAATTAATTTAGGATAAGAAAGAAACCAGTTGTGAGTATAATGATCTCTCCAACCAAATAGGAAGAATTAAGAGTCTACTGAGAATTTGACTGTATGATTACACGTTTAAGAATTCGGGAAAAATAAACAATTGAATGGAAAAATTACTCGTTAATTGTTATTTTTGGTGACATAACATTCATAGAGACTAAGAACTTCACTAAATTATATCCAAGAATTTTACTGAGAGTGATGGTAAAACAAATTCTCAAACTCTTAAAAAATTAGTTTCAACAGATTTATTCCACATTTTTCTACAAAAAGAGAATATTACTTAAGCTTCTTCTTCCTTCTTCTTGCTGAAAGAAGATTGGCGGCATTCCTATCATTAAAATGATTTAATTAAAATACTGAAGTTAAAATATTCAGCAATTTTTAACGTGGGCTACCTGATATCGATCAGCTAAAAAGCTGCGGACTTCACCGTACTCGGCCATCAGCCGGGTCCTGACTTCATTACGATTACGAAACCTTTCCGTTTTAATCAAATGATTTTCCCATGAAGGTAGTTTTTCGTAGAATTGAGGATACTTTTTCTTTTTTAAAGCTACTCTGCCATCATTTAAAACCTAAACAATTTTTTTTTTAAATAATTAATTCCCTTCACTCCGAAGCTTTTAATTTGATATTTACCAGATTAAGATCCATGTCGTTAACTGTTTTGACTTTCTTTACTTCAGATGGCTTCGCCAATACCTGAGGATAATTGTCACGCTCTTTGCGGAACTCGACGACATTTAATTTGGTATCTTCAGCAATTTTTTCAAACTTTTTCTGGTTTTCAGAATAATGAAAAATAAAAATAAATTATAGATAAATTAGAATGAAAGTAACTATTAAGAATAATATTATAATCAATTAGTCACATTACCTGGTTTAGTAGACCGATGAAAAATGCTTTTGTCACGTGCTGGATATTTTTAGTTGGCCCTTCAACTTTAGCATAAATGTCTTTAATTCCTACAGCTTTGCAAATCTCTCTGATGGCTCTGTGACAAACTAATCCATATCCTTCCGGTTTCTTTGTAACGAATATTTTCACTCTCCCAAAGCTCGTATTGAAGTCGTGAAGTACTAAAAAATTCATAGTTTACATAACTGAATTTTTGCCTTGTAACTAAATAATGAATTGTTTACCTGTATGGTTATTGTACCGCTCAACATACATCAACTTCTGCCCAGCTCGATTCTTAGCTTTCCTCAGAGCAGCAGTTCCCATTTGGGCTTTCCCTAAGCCGAAGCCAGCCAAGCCGTTACCATTGCCGGTGATTACAAAGGCGCTCATGGAACGAACTCGGCCTAAATTTCCCTTCATGTTGAACACCGATTTGAACTGTAAATAAAGATACAAATATATTTAAGATTGATGGAAAAATTAATACTTTAAATGGTATTTAGTATTTATAATTACCTCAAGGACTATGGTATCAAATCCCTCAAATTTATCTGAAAATAGATAGTTTACCATTATATTACATGTAAAGATGAATCAATTACTTCAATTCTTACCTTCACCAACTGGTTCTGGTGGTCCTATGCTCCTTCCAGGCATTTTGGATCCGGACCAACCTCGTTCTAATGGACTCAGCTTCAAAATGCCGAATGATCCCATACCATCCCTCAACTTGACCAGCTTTGCCTGAAAATCTGGATCCTCAGGAAGCTGCCTCTGTTGGATCACCTCTTTGCCTTGGACAACAGGGCAATTTAGTCCTGGCCACACCATGTTAACTTTTCCTGATAATAGCAAACAAATATAAGAATAAAATAATGAAATGAATCTTTCTTTTAAAATTTTATTACCAACTCCAATTATTTGTCCCTTGTTGAGATTTTTGGAAGTCTTCTTTCCCATGCCCTTTCCTCTTCCTCTCTTCTTACCAGAGTTACTAACACTGGTAACCCCCTTCCATAAATGATCAGCGGGCACTGTATATAACAAGATAAAATACATTTTGTAATATTTTAACAGATATTAAAATTTATATAGCAAATCCAAATACGTTTAGTAAAGAAGCTCGTATGTCGTACAGATGTGAAGAAAGTAGGATTTGGAGAGTTGCTGTAAATAACTTTAGACCCATCAATTCGGGACCATGTTGAGGTTAAGGCCAAAACAGCATTTGTATTTCGCCTTAAATACGGGGTAATTACAGGTGACGTCAATAAAAATTTTGAAATATTATTAACGAAGCCTGCCATGGTGAATACACCAGGGGAAAACAACACAAAAATTTAACTTTTGAAAGAAGTTAAAAAACTTTAATTTCTAAAATATGAGACAGTCGACACGCCGCCTTAAATGTCTTGACGATTTATTTCTGCCGTCTGCTAGGCGCTAGCTCTGCAGGCCGGACCGCCGGAGAAATTTGAATATTTCTCCATTGCATTCATTTTTTCATCAGGTGAACATTTCCAGAGCACCTAGCAGTTGTAAGAGCTCTTTTAAATTAAAAAAAAACTAGCGCTGATTGAAATTTTACATGGTTATTAATTTTTATTGCTTAGATTTTTATTATGAAGTATTCCTTCGTTAACGCAGACTTACGGTACAATTTTCAGCGAACAGATGGCGCCTAACTTTCAAAACAACCCTAAAGGCCTAAAAACACAACACGAGCTGACGTTCATCTGTATAGGAATACCGTAATCCTGACGTGTCTTTAGAAATCAGATTCTACTCGTTGAGATTTTTGAAAAAAAAAATAGGTTTGAATTAAACATTGCTTTAACTTCAAGTACGTTTAAAATTTAATTCTGCCAACTCTTTACAGCATTAGATCAATGAGAACCAAAGATGGATATCACTCCACTGTTTAAAGCATCTGTTAAAACCGTGAGGACACGGAACAAAGCTTTGGGGATAAACAAGTCAGAAGACCCCAGTCGTATTTTTCCTCGCGTGACAAAAGATTCTTCAAAATTTCAAACCAAAGCTAAAGACATTGTCAGTAATGTCACAAAGCTGAACGATTTCCTAATTGACAATAAGCGGTCATATCTCGATACTGGTAGTCTTCAGCTTTTCTCTCAAGGTCCTAAACTCAGTCAAGCTGATCGCTCAGAGCTGGATTCCACTTTTCAGTTATTTATCAAGACCTGTTTCCAACAAATTCAAGAATTGAAGCAGGAAAATGCCAGCATTCCTGCCAATCCCCAAACAAGAGAACACCGCCAAATTGTTTTGAACATTGTGGAGGCTTACTTCAAATCTGTTTGCAAAACATACCAAGAGATTAAGGAACAGTACCAGAAGCGGAAGATGGAGCTGGAGAAAGTGACCAAACTAGAAGGAGATGCCTTAAAAAAAATGAGCTTTTCATCCAGCAATGGTTAGTATTTGTATGAAATAATAATAAAAAAAATAGCTTCATTATTAATCTATACATTTTAATCTATTTGACTATACATCTAGGTTCAGGCTGGGATGCTTTGAATGATGCCACCCCATTTCCTCCCAAACCTTCCTTCAGCAATCAAACATCGCACTACAATGAAGACGACATAAAAACTGACGAACGGGTTAGTTTCACCGTTGCCGAGGTCCAGCTCTTTGAAAAAGAGAATTCGTTACTTTTCAACGAGTTAAATAGTTTGAACGAAGAGGTCAATCAGATTCAGGGAAAAGTGGTGAAAATCGCCGAACTCCAACAAGCGCTAACAGAGAACGTACTCGATCAGGAAGTCGTCATCGAACGGATTGCAACTACTACTATTTCAGCTACAGAAAATATCCGGGATGGAAATGAACAGCTCCGCCAAGCTCTGCAGAGTAATTCAGGCTTCCGTATTGCTATCATCTTTTTCATCTTGGTGCTGTTTTTCTCTGTCTTGTTTCTTGATTGGTATAATGATTGATATGCAATAATACATATGCCACGGTGATATGAACGAGAAGAGGATCACCTTAAATTTTTCACTTGGGTACCAATTTACAATTTATTTCAAGTCTACTTCCCAAAAGGAATTGTATAACAAACTTTGAGATTGATTTCTTAGGGAATACAGTAGATTTAAGTTTTATTGACGAGTTTCCAACTGAAATAAACCCCCACTATCACAGGGATGACTACAAGTGAGAAATTCATGCATTTCCTTATAATCACTGAATTAGTGTTGATTGTCTTGATCATCTTGTTGTTCATGCGAAAGACGTTTTTACTCTCCTCTATCAGCTTCCACTTATCTTCTTCTCCAAGCTGATCGGCGATGTATTCCATTCTTTCCATCATCTGTGATTTTAATTTGTGAATGGGAATTTGTCCAAAGTCCGTCACGGCTTCTCCTTTTCCACTTTCGGTATTTGCAGAACTAAATAATGTCATTTTTGCTTGTAGCGATCTCTTCTTTCTAAGGATCTGACCTCCGGAAAACAGACCAACGTAAAGATGATAAATGTAGGCGGTTAATAAAATGGGATCCGTCTTCTCCAGCCGAGCGAGGTGTTCCAGGTATTCAACAACTTCAGCTCTTGGGATGTAACTTTTTTCAAGCCAATCTTTGCCAAAGTAGAATTCAATATCTTCTTGAAATGCCTTAGTTCTCCTCATGCCTTCGATGTCCAGTTCACCGACTAGTGTATGTTCCAGACGATCAATGGCTTCTTCTAGGTATTGGAATACAGCGTAAAAGCATACCAGGCCTTCTGCCCAGACTTTGTCATCACCCATGGCTGGAAAAGAAAATTAAGAATTGTGTTTATCTTGTTCTTTTTAACAAATTTATTTTTTCACGTGTTCCTCACCTAGACCTAATTTTGCATTAACCAAGTGATCGCTAACATCGTGAATTCCTCGAGTAGCGGTGCGCATCCGCTTAGTGAAGGAGGGTGGTGATGCCATAATGTGCGCGTAGTATCACGTAACAATGAAAACGACTCCTGCGAAATTATTGATGAATTAGAAAGAATAATTGATGAGATTTGTTAGGACCTTAAGCAGTTTTATGAATTGGTTACTATAAGGTTTTCTAACTTGTATCATTTGAAAAAAGAAAGCAATGTTGGCAACCATGTCCTTTAATTTTTATAGAAGATTACATAACGGACGTTCAAACCTATTTATACATACTGATGATGTTCAGTATTATCAGGAAAATAGTTTTTATTTTACCTTTTATAATACGTTCACTATAGCTTGAAGATATTTTCGGCCTTTAAAGCCGACCACACTTGACCACACTTGACTTTTTTTTTTACAAGAAACATAGATTTAAAATTAAAATAAGCAAGTAACTGACGCACAGTGGAATACTTCCACTATGAACAGCGAGATCTCAAACGAACCTAATGACAGTAGACCTAAGCAGCAAGGCACTAGCAAGTGCTTTGATGGAGTTGAAATGATAACTCACGTTATTTCACGGTCCCCACGTCCTTCTTTCCTTATGGTCCGTGCCGAATGTAGAGAAAAAGAAGTGGAAACTACGAGTATGCGAAACAAGGCTCTTCAGTTCTCTTCTCAAATACTTGTTGTTGTGAGAGACTTGAGATTTGGCTTAAGAGATAGGGTACTACAGCGCCACCTATACCCGCAAAAATAATGAAATAGTCGTTGAATCCCTTTTTAAATAAATAAAACAACCAAAATGATAATAATCGTGTGAATTAAGTAATAATTCATGACTGAAAAAAAAATAATTTCTTTATAATGATACTGAAACAATCAAGTTCATTTCAGTTCAGTAATAAATTTCGCAAACATAGGCTTTTTAAAAATGAATAGTGTAAGATTGAAAGGAAAAAAATGTCTCCTTTACTCTTTCAAGTCGTGTAAAGCAGTCGTTGATCTTTGTCATACTTACTCGCTATCAGCATTCTGCTAATTTCTATTCTAGGTGATACCAAGTTGACTAACTTCGTTAAGAAAATAGCACAAGTAAACATGAAAAAGAAACAGCAACGTAACGCACAAATGTGACATGTATTCCGATAAGAGAAAATACCCCACGCGCACGATAATATTAATAAGAGAAGGTGGGCGACACCGGCACAAAAAGAAACGAACTCAAGAGAGGGAGAAAGTGACATATTTTCCTTCATTATTATAATTTCAGTTCAATATTCCGTATAAAAAAAAATTCTTTGTATATAATTTCCTTGCCGAATAAGAATGCGAGAAGAGCGTATTCCTAAGTAAGGTTCGGAAACTGAGAACGAGAGGAGGGAAATTTTGTTTTCTCTTTAGCGCTTTGGAAAGCCTCCGATGAAACCGAAAACTTGCTACATTTTTTTGGTTATTGAAGTAAGAAAATAAAGATGCCGTGCGGAAGAATGCGAAGGGGCGGGGTTTGATAAAGACCGTCGAGCCGAGAATGACGAACCACAATGTGAACAAGGGGGACATTGTTCTTGTTTCCGTTTAAGCATTCTCGTTACCACTATCGTCACTTCCAGCTTCTTCATCATCCGCATCATCTTGGTCAGTATCATCCAAATCATCGTCCAAGTCATAGCAATCCTCGTAAAAATCATTCATATCCAACGTATCCGCAACTGAAAAGAAGTAATATAGCTTGTTAATACGGTAAAATCAAAAGATTTGAAGTTGAAAAACTTGTCTACCAGGCGGCTTCGATTTAATGCAGTAATCCTCCCGTGTCAAGGGAACAACGACGTTATCTTTTTCAGCTTCAGCGCGCGATCCCGTTACCTAAGTTGTTGGAAAAAATTAAAACCAGTTTGAATTAATTACTGAGCCAGAAAGGTTTACTTAGAAACTTGAAAAGGAAACGCAAAGAACCTCAAAATCGAAAAGAGCAGAAAATCACGTTCAATTCGAACAATTGTTTTTCGTACAATAATTATCACTTAATAGTTTTAGGTCAACGAACTTGTTTGTTTAAGCAGGCTATTTACTTTATTGTTCTTACTAGTAACTATTGTAGCAAATCATTCAATGGAAATCTATAATGCGAATTTCTACTAACTTGTTTCTTGATAATATTTGCATATTCGGAATCGGCGCCTTTCGAGTCCTTCCACCTTCGGTACATAACGGATGCATCCACATTAGCTGGACTTGATGTGTTGGGCTCGTTCAATAACGATATTACGGACAGCAATATTGTCCTAGAATTAGAAATACACAAAACATTGAAAATAATCTCACAGTTGCAATGAAGTAAGGGCTAGGCTTTCAACCCATCAATTTATACAGGAAATAAACAGGAAATTTATACTATGAAAATAATATTTTAATTGTTGAATCAACTTTACATGATTTTGAAAGATTTTTACCTGACATTCTGTGTTGGATTCCACCTTTCACATGGCATCTCCCCACTTGAAGGATCTACAAAAATGTCATAGAAAACTGGATTAAGTAACCATTAGTTAATAAATATAAGTACATCATTATTAATTTGTTATGTGGAAACCATTTAAATGATTACTATGCTGTAATAAATGATTCAGATTCCTTACCTTCAACAGGAGGATGAAGGATGGAAATACATAAATCACCATTCTAGACAACAAAATAATCCAGAAAAAATAGGAAAATATTTTAGTTTCTCAAATAAAATAACATAGAATTTCATGTTGAGCAGTGTGCACGAACCTCATAAACATTCGGGTGCCAAACTTTTGTTAGAAATCTCATAGAAGGAGGTGAGTACGGATAATCAGGAGGGAACTTGAGTTGAGCCTGTGAAGAACCAGAGGAAGAGAAATGTAAAATTGAAATTTTATAAATTCTTATATCATGTTTACCTTGAAATAGCCACCTTGGTACAAGGTATCTGGAGGGCCAAAAATGGCTACTTCCCAATCAAAGAGAACATCTTCATTGACAAGTTTAACTCTGAATCCTTCAACAGGCTCCTCTTGGATTGATTTATATTCAAGAGCCAAAGCCCGAACTGCACTGCTGCTGGGCTGAGCCGCCATAATGTTAACTCAAAATGCGTATCAGAAGTTATTGAGAAAAGTCAAGGTTGATTCCTTTGTTTCCTGGGTTGATTCTAGAAAGTCTACACGGCTCAACACTTCAGAAACGTTGAAATCGAACAAAGTACAAGTCGAAGAAGTAGAAGAAATGAAAAGAAAAAAATCAGGAAACTACTAGAAGTAGATAGTTTTTCTCTGCACAGTTGGGGGTAAAAACTAGAAACAAACAATAATGTTCAAGCCTCTTCAACTGTATTCTCTAGACCTTCAGTCTTTCAACAGACTACTCTATCACTGCTAGGGTGCATGAGCCTTGAGTAGAACTGTTTGACTGCCATACCATCTGGTGGACAAAGATTGCGAGTGAGGGCTAGAAAGTAGAAACTGGTTGCGACACTTGCGAGCCGTCGTGCTCGGGCTAGGCAGCTAATAGCGAGATAGGTAATCTGTAGTTCTTCTTCTTTTATCTTATACTTTTTTTTAAATAGGCTATAGGCTACTACATAAAATCGGTTTAAAAATATAGGATTTCATTACGATTATGGCCATTACAAATACTCATCAAAACGAGCATCGAAAGAAATATTTCTAGCCTCATTGCCTGAGAAGAGAACGCATTAAATGAAGATTACAATAGAAATACAACGTATTGAACTGGGGGAAACGCATCAGCGGAAATATGCTATTATGTTCGTAGCGGATTAACCCTTCCTTCATACAAAAAAAAGGAAAAAAACAAAACATGAACCTTATTCAAGTTTTAAATATCTTAAAACAGAATCATTAAATATCAATTGATGGAATTTTATTTGGATCATAAAATAGTCAATTAAAAAACTTATTGAAAAAAAAATGGGGCAATATCAGATATGCGCTACTAGCGTTAAATCAGATGCACCGATTACCCCACAAAATAGTTTTTCTGAGAGGATAAAATGCGGGGGAGGGGTAAAGTAATCAACTGAACTTAATTTTTGTGTCTTAACGTTTGTTTTTGAGTGAAATTTCTAGGTTCTATGACCTTGTGCAACAACCCTCCGAATGGTAATGGGATCCGCACGAAAAGAAGCCTAGAAAAAATGTGATAATGACTTAACAACGACCATTAGGGTGGAAAGTTCTAACCTTATCATCTCCTATCTATGGATTATTCCTACCTGTGGTTGTACGTGAATGAAGAAATGTGAGTTACGTATCCTGTTGGTTACACACTGTACCAGGTTCGTTATTGAAAACTCACCATAAACATTTGATAGTAATTATGGAACGCTTGGTTAGTCTGCTGATGTAACTTGTATTGAAAACATTGAATGGTGACAACTGTACGATTTTTCAGGTAACTAGAAACATAGGGAATTCAGCGGAAACTATAGCGATATCTGTTCTCATCAGAAATATCAATCTCGAAACTTGAGCAGGAAATATAGGAAAATTAAATGTTCTCAGCAAGATAACAATTTTAATGCTCAACGACATTCCATCACGGACTGAGCAACAGCAAAACCCTCGGTGACCAAGAATTCTAACTCGTCGACTAGATGTAAAGAGAAAATTAACACCCTTCTCTACATGTTCTCAACTTCTAATCTTAATGTTTTTAGGAAATTAGGTTCGAAAAAGTCCCCGGGTAGTAAATAGTAATGATGGCATCGACAAATAATCCCTGACAAATTAGACGTATAGCTTCTCGATAACATCAGCATACTTTTTGGCCACAAAACCCCGTTTCAACTTCATCGTGGGACCTGTAGAATAATAAAACAAATAGATTTAGGCAACATACAAAATATAAAAATATTAGTTAAGCACATACCAAGTTCCTCTCCGTGGACAGAAAAATCGGTAGGCAGGAACGTCCACTTTTGAACACGTTGAGCGCCGGAAATGGCCTTGCGGTTAGCTCGATCAATTGCTTGATTAACAGCTTGAACAAAATGCAGAGCTTCAGTGTCTTGCACGCTTACTGGCAACCCGCTAGCTGAAGAGGTAGTATGATGAGACGCTCGATCTACCGCACTGATGACATCCATCACAGTTTCGGCCATCGAGAGTCCTCCCACCTCCTTACACCAATCGCGAGATTCACTGGTAAGCTTAGGCAAAGGTTCTTGAGTATCCTGTTCGACTTCCGTCTGTAACGTGAACAAGAAATTTTTAAAAATGAATAAATGAAACTATGAAAAGATAGTATCTAGTTGCAAAAAAAATATCCTACTTTAAGGGTCAGCAGTACGGAGAGATATTTGCGGCGATCGCCAACCACCATCGCTTGACTGATACACGGTAATTCCGCTTTAATATTTTCTTCGATGAGGACCGGAGCCACGTTTTCCCCTCCAGCGGTGATCAAAATCTCCTATTAATGTCAGATACCAAAGTGAAGCTTTAACATTTTAATCGAAATTCGTGTTCTTAAAGAGAAAGTATGAGAGTAAGTCTAAATTCGACGCAATTATGATTGACTGTGCCCAAAAAGGTGAAAATTGATGACACATAAAATATTTCCATTTTACTTTAAGATAAGATACGTTTAGAAATCCTAAGCAATATATTTTAACAATTGACTAGGAAAAAGTTGTTACCTTGATGCGCCCAGTGATGAGTATGAAACCAAATTTGTCAATTTGACCAACATCTCCGGAGCAAAGGAAACCGTCAGTGTCAATTGTAGCCGCTGTGTTGGCTGGATCATTCAAATATCCCATGAAAACGTGACGGCCACCCATCAAAATCTGTAAAAGAAAAAAAAATATGTTAAATTATTACTGACGAAGTTTAGCCTTCATAGAATCTATAATAGATGAATTTAGCAAAAATCGTGCAGTTACCTCGCCATTGCCGTCTTTATCGGGACTTCTGATCTTAGTGATACATCCTGGTGCAGCTTTTCCAGCGCTGTTAGGTAAAAATCCCTTAGCAATGTTATTGATGGAGTGCGGGCCGGTAGATTCACTCATTCCATACACCTAAAAGTGAGAGGGAAAATGTATGGGTGAAAAATTAAATGAGAAGAGGCGAGTAATACCTCCAAAATTGGTATATCCAGACTTAGAAAGTATTCCGATACTTCTTTTGCTAGTGGTGCAGCACCAGATAAAATCAATCTATAAATTATTCATAAGTTGAAATAAAACACGTGCTGATTAAGAAATAAAAGGGCAGGACACCGACTGACCTGGCGCGATCCAATCCGAGACGCTCACGGACTTTCGAAAAGACTAGTGCATTGGCTAGAGCATATCCCAGAGGCTTTGACGATCTCCTACAGAACAGACAACGAGAGTAATTAGTTTATTTCACGATCCATCACATTTCCCTTAACCGAGTGCTTACCCTTCAATGCGGCGTCGGTTGTAAGACAGCCCAACACCTTTCGACCATTTGGCAATGGATTTCTTAATGCCTTGCGTCTGTTTACCGATGGCTTGCATTTTTTCGTATACTTTCTCCCAGACGCGAGGAACACCAAAGAAACAAGTAGGGCGAACTTCACGAAGAGTCTCGATCAAGCTTCCCTACGTCGCCAAATTTTTATTAGAATGCATAAAATTAAGTAATAATAAATTGTTATAGCGTATACCTTTAAAGCATCAGGCTGAGCAAAGTAGACGGTTCCGCCGGTGGACAAAGGTATGTAAATGTCGGAAATCTGTCTCAGAGAAAAATAAATGTATTGCAACTCGGTCGTGTACCCGAAAAAAGGGGATCAAGGAAATCGTTGTAATAATGTTACGCATTTCATACCTGAGCGGCTACATGACTGAGAGGAAGGTAACTGAGGAACGTGTCTTTGCCATCTCGAACGTTCATGTGCGTGGCTAAGACGTGGGAAATCCATGTCATGTTGTCGTGGCTCAGCATGACACCCTTCGGTGGTCCCGTTGTTCCCGACTATTATTTAAGGATATAAAAGAAATAACAAGTGTTAAAGAATGGTTCCGGCACTGGAGGCAAGCGAATCATTGACAATGAGTAGCGGTTGTCAAGTATAACGCAACAAACCTTAAAGATTTAAAGGGAAGAATATATTAAAATATGCTATTTGTAAATAGTACGCCCGCATAAAGTAAAGAAAAGTAAAAATAGCTAGAAGTTAACAATTAGAATAAAGTGAAAAGGAAATCCAGTAGAAATCTAATCTCAGCAGTATTTGAGAAAGGAGGGGTAATTGTTATATAGCGGCGAAATGATTACCGTGTAGATAATGGTGCAACATTGATTGACAGCCATCTTCTTGAGACGTTCTTCGTAGACATTGTCTGGAGTGGAGTTGCCCAAATTCATCAGTTGAGACCACTGTACAACGAAAAGCATAAAAAATATTAGTAACGTTAACATTTTCTAATTCAAATTACAAGCAACAATGTGGTAAATGATGATAAAATTGCAGTGCCGTAACAGAAAAAAGAATAGTCAAGGATAATAAATAGAGGATAAAATTCAAAGTGGCTGCTATTCTCTCTTAATTCTCTTTTTCTTGAGAAATAGTTGCTAAAGTAGTTTAAAAGTGTTATAACCGGGGCTTAACAAAAGAAAGTGTTTGATTGATAACATGCGGCGACTAAAGTTGACGGTTTTAAGTACATAATATACAAAAAAAAAGGTATAGACGAACCGTGATGACTCCCTCAACATGCGGTTTCCCTGAATACTGCCGAAGGAAAGGGAAAAAGTTAAATTACTGCTCTTTTCAATTTGACTTTTTTTAATGCTTACCTGGACAATTGCCTTGAGCGTAGGGATTTTATCTTTGATGAGCAGAATTTTCTCCAACTGTTTCCGATCCTCAACCACGATGATGTCGCATTGACCGTTAAGGGCACAGTGAAGGCAAGCCTCAGGAGAGTTGGTGGTATAAATACCCGCAGCAAAACCTCTATTGATATTTTTAATTATTAGTAATCAACACTGCAACGGACGGGAAAAGCGTTAATTATGAATGACGCACAGGAAATAAAATTGCGGATCTAGAAAACACAAAACAAATGAATTAAGATGATTTACCCGGCGTGAATGGCTGCCAAATCAGCTATGATCCATTCGGGTGAATTAAAGCCCAGAATGCAGACCGAGTGGAAGCGCTCTAATCCGAGACGAATGAAAGCTTTGGCACAGATGGTTACGTCGTGCAAGTACTGCTTGTAGGTCCATTTCAGCCACTGCAAGAAGAGAGCACGACTTAAAAGTTAACAACCATAAAAATTCAGTCATAAAAAAAAAGTTAAGGATAAATTAAACCTCCCCAGCAAATAAACATATCGAGGGAATAGACAATAAATTCATTCCTTTCGTTCACGGCCCTACTAGGGCGTGTAGCACAACTTTAACAGAAACTTGCGGTCTCTCTCCACTCTGTGGGAGACGAGAAAATAATGTTGGGGAGAGACAATTGGGCCACAAAATAACAAAGGTTCTTCAACAACTGAAACAATAGTCCTTTTCCTTAAAAGGTCAAATTGGCAGCATCCAATTTGGAGTCGCCAGATATGGAGGAGGCAACACTGAAGTGACTACCACTTGTTAAAATCTCCACATTGTTAATGGCTTCTAACTAGAAAAAGTACCTTGAAAAAATAGGTTGGGTTGCTAACAAATTTAAAATAAAAATAGCTTTTGAAAACGTTTAAAAATGGGAATCGTAAATTATCAATCACCCAAAGAATTATAAGGCAAGACAGTCTACCATGTGTCATCGTCTTATAACTCGAAAGTAGGCTCACTCCATAAGGAAAGATTGAGCGTGACTTTGACTGTCCGCCCAAAATTGCTCAATGAAATTGTAAAAAAAAAGGTGAAGTTGTCAAATTACTTTGCCATCACGTTTGACGCAGAGGGCGGTGTGGTCCATGTGCCTGGCAACAGTTCGTTGAAGGAGAGTGGGCACAGAGAGAGGCGGAATGGAGGACATGCCCCTCTCGTCAATCTTGAGTTTGACTGCACCCGTCGCCGCCGTAGTCGTGAGCGCGTCCGATGGAACTAACTGGTCTGGTACCTAAATTGGTAGAGAAGAAACCACAGAAATAAGTTATCAAACGATCGAAGTCCATCTGTTAAGAATTCTCTTAGAAGGATTGTGCTATGGAGAAGGCAACTATTAAAAAGGAAACGACGGGACGTATAGTTTCTTTTTTCCCGCGCCGAGTCCTCTCATTTGTTGCTAACTTGATTAAATATCATTAAGAGAATTTTTTTTTCTCTTTCCTCTTCAGTCGGTACTTTTCAACCACTCACCGCACAATAATGCCTCTCAGGCTCTGTCAGGAATGATGAACGACTTTCTAACCGTAAAAATAAGAGGGGCGCTGGTGCGCTCTGGGAGTTTCCAATGGAACACGCCAAGGAATCAACACGAAGATTTTTTTAATTACAGCTTAACTGCTAAGTAAACATTTAGCTTCGTCTTTCTGTCATTGCGCCAACGCTTAAGTGGGCACAGCATTTTATTGACAATAAGAAAAGGAGAGAGAAGGACACAGAAAGAGAAAAGTTTGCTTACCTTTATTCAATTCTCGATTGTGCGCCCTTAGGAGCAAAGGGTCAACGACTGGCTTGATCTGCTCAGCAATTTCCTTCACGCTGCTTCGTCTCTTCCTGCCATCAAAAGAGAAAGAAAGAAATGGTAATGGAATCATTTCTTTTTCCCCTTCTTTCCGCCAAAGAAGTTCCCTCGTATAAATCAAAATGAGCGTGACTGCATTCAAGTCACTAACGTGCGACGGAGAAAACACACAGAGGCTATTAAAGCATAACAAGAAAATAGCCGCCGACTTGCAAACATCAATTTACGTCTCTACTGGCATCGGATAATTTATAGTTGCTCAAGGAAACAAGTGTGGCGAATGATCGATCCCGTTTGAATTTTGCAAGCTTTCTAAAACCACTGATTCAATAATTTATTTATGCTCAAAGACTTACACTACATCGGGCTTGTCGACCTCGGCCACTTGAGCATTAATGAACGGCCGGCAGAGGCGTGCTGTGAAGGTGCTCTAAGATGCGGTGCTCGGATTTAGAAGACGTAGGTGTGATGTTTATCACGGTTGTTCCACTCTGAAATAACAATTCATTCGTATTAATAAAGACTTTATTGAGACATTCTACAATAATCTTCGATGCAGAATCACATATAGATGTCAAAAGGTAATTTAAAGTTGTAGAGTGAGAGAAATTCGTCATTAGTCTATTTTTAACTCGACGGAATACGGAGAAAAAAAAAAACAGGTAGACGTGCTATCTTGACCGCAATCTTGTTAACGACATTGAAAAATCGCGATAAATATTATATGGCTGGATACTTTTACAAGCTAAACCGGGTGGAAAAACATTTCTAAAATAGGATGTTGAACCGGTTGGCTCCCGAAAATGGAAAAAAGAAACAGAAAGTTGAGCTTCAATCTGTCATTAAAAAATCATCAAAACATATTTGTTTCGATGTAGTAATCCAATCTAGGTCAAAATAAGCTTTTCAAGTTCTCAATGGAAAACACGACCAAACACTAACTTGGCGTTTTCCCAATCAGATTATGTAAAACCTGAAAGGTAGCATTAGGTAGTAAGATGGATGTTACTTGCGCATTATTCACAGAACTTCTCCATTACAATTCTAATTTATTAGTTTAGCTACCTCTAAGTCTACTGACCTGAATTCTTTTCTTCGAAATCAATCGATTGTAAAATATTGTGGGAAAAAACTCGGAATGAGAAAAACATACCTTGCGCGAAGTAACGATCATGTCGGACGTAGAAGACGATGAGCTAGCGGCTGCTTGGATGCCATCATTGTCACAGTGGCCGTTCTTGACGGTGACAGTCGAGTCGACCAAATCAACCTGGAATCCGCTATCCTCACTTTCGACGCCACCATTATTGCTATCGTGGAGCTCGTCCTTGTTGTTATTGATGGCCAGGTCCCAATCACTTCCATGAGACTTTGAAGAGATGAGTAACGACTCGCTTAGGAACCACCGGGTACGACCGTGTGAACGGCAGGATCCTCTCTATGCTGCACCATCTGGTGGCCAGGCCGCTTCATGTTGTGGCTCATCTCAGTGATTACATCACCGTAAATCTGTCAGGTTTAAAGAATAGTGAATAAGCAACTTGACAAGGCAACGAAAAATTCAGTCTATTTAATCATACAGACAAAAGTGTTCCGCAACTATCTTGAGCAATCACTATTAATCATTAACGCTAGGAGACCATGACGCATTCACTCAACCGATTGAAAGAAAAGCGGGGAAAACGTAGAATAGTAATTTTCGCAGTCTTTAAAGTGACGATTAAAAAAATACGGTACTAAAAAAATCTTTTCTGCTTTACAACAAATGTTATGACGCAAGATGCACGCGACATAAAAAAAAGTCCCTCTAAAAAAGAGAAATTACATTCCTTACGAGAAGAAAATTATTTTCGTCGTTTAGTGTCTCGCGTGATTTTTCTTAAAACATGGTTACTGGACCATTTAGCACTTCAACTAAGTGAAAAGTTACAAATTTACAAAAGATTTAAGACCAGCACGAGATTTTACGTATTAACAAAATGTTCCTTTGTCAATAAATAAAGGATTTCGAGTGCTTTGTTTCAAAACATCCGACCATGGCGGCACAGAATCATACATTCAATCACGCATGATGGAAATCTTATCAATAGGATTAGATCAGTTCTTCCCCTATGTACACATTTTGTCTCCCTAACTAAGTAGCTCAATTTGATGTATAAAAGTATGGAAGTAAAATGAATAAAAATAAATTAATCAGCTTACGAGATTAACCCTCATGATTGCATGAAAAAAGTATACCTGTTTCCGGCGGGGAGTTAGTTCTGATAGCGTCTCAGTGGTTGTTCGTAGGTGAAGCCATACCAGCAATCGCCAAGGACTCTTCGTGACTTGTCAAAGAGGGCATGCTGTTCAACTGCCTAGACATGCCGTGCTCGCTTCTATGAAGATAAATCAAAATTGAGTTAGAAGAGAGAAAAAAAGATAGGCACTACAATGTCGTGACTAAGGTGGTTCTTTTTTTATTAAAAATAAATTATCCAAATTAGAAAATTGACACCTTTGCACCTAGAGAGAAGTAAAGGGGAAGCAGACGAAGATATAAGAAACACACAGACGCAACGACACGCTGGTCGACTGTAAATTGTTGGCAACTTTCTCATGCAAGAAGGGGCGTGATTGCTACAATGATGACGCCATCACGTGTAATACACAAGAAAAGTATGCAAACAAGACTTCAAAATTATTAATACATTATCAATTAAGTGTTCAACACAACATTCAAGCGTCAACTCGTAATAAGTGTTAAAAAATTGCATTCCTTCCAAATAGAGCAGATGGTAGAGCGATAAATTCGTGCCGTGCAGTTATGTAATCGACATTTTTTCATTTAACAGTCAATTTCTAGGACTTCTTAGCGAAAAAAAAAAATCTGGACGGCTGTCACGCTAAGTTGCACTACTGTAGAAGGAAAAAAAAGTTCTTAAAGATGGAGAGCTAAATTACAAAACATATGCGGTTAAGAGAGAGCGTAAATGATCTCCTTTGAGAAATAAAAGTAAAAATGTGATCGACCACGAAAAATTTGACAGAGATGAGTAGGGAGGGAAGACCTAAACGCACGCAGAAGTTACCACGTGGTCCCTCCGCCACGAGATTCGTCCATTTTTGGGATAATTTACCTGCGTTTCGTTGAGCAGACAAAACAGGTGCGTAAGTGTAGATTTAGAGCGCACGAGAGAAGGAATTCCTGTTTTTCTCTCTACAACAACAAAGCAAAAGAAATGCAAAAGAAATGCAAAAGGGATTTTACTGCCAACGACTTGTAAATTAATGGCCTCCTGAGCTAAGATGCGACGGCCGGGCGATCAACAACGACCTCACCGAGTCGCCGTCCAAAGTCAGAGTGTTGGCTGCTGCGAGCTCCTTTACGTACTTGGCGAATGGCAGTTGCCGTTAGGGCAAAGTCTAGTCAAGATAGGGGATGAATGCAACGTTGCAATTTTTAATTGAAACCTCTGTCTAAAATGTCTGTTTGTTGTTGGACTATTAAATAAAATTCCTCCGTAGCTTAAAACTTGTTTTACAAATAAATTTTCGTAAAATGTTGTCAGGTAAAAATATTTGACACAAGGAAGAATGAAAGGACAAGGTTTCCACATTCATTAGAGTGCAGATTTGAGAAAGCTATTAAAACTGCTTTAGAGTTCCCATTTCAACATACATGTCGTGGTTTTCAAAAGAATTCTCCATCAGGATACATATCTGCCTTTTAAATGAAGGGGAAAACAAGAGAATATAAGATTATTCATAAAAAGTACCACGTTTTACCGAAAACATTTGGGTTGCTAAACACAGTCATGAACTTTTTTTAAAGGGAGAAAATTTACTAGAAGGTAAAAAAAAGAAATTTCAGTCTTTTGTCCTTTTTTCCTGCTCTTTCAAGTTTTGTCTGCTGTTTTCTATTGGCAAATGGCTTCATCATCCAACATAATTGACTTTTCCTCCTCTGACTTTAAAATTTAAGGAACGGCCATTTTTAAATGCATAGGAGTGGCGTTTTGTTATCTTTATATAAATGAGAAATTTATTTACCATTTAAAACGAATCAAACAGAGAAACGTACTGGTAATAACAGTTTTTAAAGCATCCTAAAATAGTTTAAAGGTGTTATGTCATTCCAGGTAATAGTCTTTGGTCCGTTGACCTTTCAGGGTAAATATTACGTGACAATGGAACTCAATTTTACATAAAATATACAGCGTGGTAAAAAAAGAGAACATGGGTGCTCTTGTGTTTCCTTTTTTTCAGAGAACCATTTTAAGAACACCCATTCAATGAACAAGCTATGACGTCATGATAAATAAAAAAAATTCCTTTGTCGGCTAGATCAGAAGCTGCCGAGGATCGTAAAAAAAAGATCTTTTAGGATTGTGCTTATTCTTATTTCTTAAAGTTTTTTAGGACTCGCGTACACACATACACACTCCCATTAACCCTTTTTAAAAAGATATAAACTTCAATGGCCCCCAGCGCCGTTTTGAATTTTTTTTCAACTATAAAGCTCGATCTATCAGAATATTTATATTAAAGAAAAAAAAAGAGAAGAGGGCGGGACCTTGTGATTTGCATTGGGCTGCGCACACACACACACACATATTTATTACTTTTTTTTCTCTTCTTTCAAAAGGGTACGAAGGTTCTACTTGATTACCAGTTCTCTTTTTTTTTAATATCGAAAGACTTTCTCTTTCTATTAACTCCTCTCGGCTGTTCGAGAATATGCCAGAAAAACGCTTCAATAAAATGGCAACGTGATGATGGTTTTCTGAGGTGTTTATACGGTGATTATTATGCATTAGTTCGGTAGGAAAAGTGAGAGTCTGAATTACTCATTTTCCGCTGAAAATCTAGTGTAGACACAGTACAATAAGAACAAACACAATTTCACGACATGGAAATTCTAAAATTTTTTTGTAAAGGTCCGCCTGTGGGTCGGTCACAAATAACAATATAATAGTCATTATATTTATACGCAACGAACCCATTGATGGGTGTGTACATTTTATTGCGCTTACCGCACCGGAACGATCTTTTGAAATATGACCTTTTGTGTGCGAGCTGATCGTGCAACATGCCATAGATTTCAGTCAAAAACTGGGTCAAATCACAATGCTTACTATGGTAATATATTTTCTGGTTGGATATTATCGATATTTTTATGGCATTTTTTTGTTCTCTGACACCGTCAATATGAAAATAACCCATTCTAAAATGGTAGTTGCTAGAAGAAAAGTTCACGAAAATTTGCGAAAGTGACGACGAAAACTCATTAGCATTAATCAGCCCCCTCAATTAGAGAGAATGAATGAATAAATGAGTTTCCTTCTCGAGCGTCGTGTCGTCGACAATGTCGGATAAACGGCGCCTTCTCGCTAAGTACAAGTTTCTTGAACGACCGAGAAAGAGGGGGATTACAAATAATAATCAAGGGTCCCGCGTGAAAATGATTGTAATACACATTTGGTAAGGGCGCAGTATTATATAAGAAGAGGAGTGTAAGAGAAAAAAGAAATGAGAAAGTTGTTTTCATAGCAAAATGAGGCCCGTTGCACGTATCTACGTTTGCTCTTGCTCATACACGTTCCTCGCCCGAGATTGACCTTCGAAGTATGGCGGCTGCTGTTGCTGTTTATCCCGACCGTCTTCCAGCAGCGATGACCCCCTCTGCGATAGCTCCACGACGTGACCCGGGCGACATTTCTCTTGCTCTGACTCATTTTCTTCGTTTTGCAGAAGCTATCTAATCGTAGGCACGAATGATAATTTAGCTTCCATGACCAATTTAAAACGGGGCGACCTTTGAGTGGACATGTGCGCACTTGGTGCCCGCACTATGCGAGGCAGTTTGGTGGTGCTAATCTCGTCGTGCCAAGCAGCTATCCTCAAGGATGATTAATCAAATGAGATTTTCTTTCTTGGCAGACTCAACTGTCACGACGGACGAGCAATAAAATTATAAAAATGGATTCTTTTTATGGTCCTCACGAAAAAGATGTTTTGAATATAATACCGCAATTCACGTGATGAATTGCCCCAGCAAAATAAGGGCAGAATGTTTAACCGTTTCTCCTTTAAAAGAGATAATTTTTTGCAATAGATCATATAGAATGATATTGGAATGAATGTAACGATAAGATTTGAATATTTTCAATGAAAACAAAAACAAAAATTCCGTTGTTTGAGAGCCGGCGATGACTGCTCAAGCGGTAAATGTGACGTTCTAGCAAGTCATTCAATACCCAGAAGCAGCAGTTCCACTTCCTGTTTATATAAAAGAGAAACAGGACAAAGAAGAAAAAAAAAGTCCTTATAATAAAGATTCGGTTGCGGCAAGCAATTAGTGATTCGAGAAAAAGAAATTTACTTCTCATGAAAAAAGTACAAAATCAGGAACGAATCTTTTTTTCCCTTAGGCTTGAATAATTGAGACAAGACATCAATGTCAAATTATATCCGAATCGAGTCCGAGGAATGTGTTATTGGAGAAGGCCGCATCCATCGATCATTTTTGCGGTTCCAATATATCAATTTGTAGGTGCCGCTGTGAAATTTCCCAAGATTTCTCGGTAGTCAATCATGATTAAGAGAGAAAAAATTCATGTCTGAAAAAATCCTCGATCCAAATTTTGTAATAGAGGATCATGACTGATTAATGCGCAATGATGGGAAAAAGAAATCCTTTCGAAATGTTATATCTACCTGTGGGCGTCTATTATTTCGAAAGGCTGCGTACTCATTGGATTTCCCCCATCTTAGTTATATGGAAATATCAATGACGGGAGGAGAGATCATTTCAGCGGGATTGAATTCGTGATAGTCTCACCGTAAATTATAGCGAACTTGATCTTGGAATTCTCTGAATATGGGTGCTGACGCAGCACTTCTTTGATTAAAATAAGTTTCAAATCACATTATTTGCGATCGGCAGAGGAAACAATTATTTTAACAAGTGTTATTTTAGAAAGTTATTGTAATTTGCGGAATTGGGAAAGTGGGCTCGGCTACTACTTTTATGCGTGGCTCGATGATTGGCCGTGACGTTATTACGTCTTGTATATAATCAAAAATCGATTCCATCATCTAGTCGTCATTGAAAAGAAGGCGACTCTGTGACCCAAAGTGTAAATTATTGTGATTAAAAATCAATAAATAAATAAAGATGTTATTCCACATAATCAAGGTCGATGAATTATCATCAGTGTCTGCAAAATGTTAGATGCACACAAGTACGACCGAAGGCCACCATCACCAAGTTCAAAGAGGATCAAATAACATTCAGTCAAGATATAGCCAACACACGTACCTCACTTGGTTTAAAATAAATATTTACACAAATTCCTTATTCTTTATATTATCCTAAAAGGGTCACACTTTTTTCTGTTTTATTAGGATAACCGACACCGCGCGCTGTTCCGCACCGTAGCGCAGCACTTTAACACTGATTTAAAAAAAGAAGTTGGCCGTTCTATTTATACCAAGCGTGGATTCACCACCTTGTTTCGAAAACTTTTTTTTTCTCCATTTCTCTCTCTCTTGCGCGTGGTTGCGTGCGTGCGTTCATATTTTTTTGTATATAGATTCCCTTATGAAGGCGCGGCCATCTAGCGGAGCGTGAGGAAGGAAGGGAGAGGTGCGCGGAATTCAACGGCGCACCTTTGCGTGATGGTATTTGCCGCCCCTAACGACCAGGACGGCGACGGGAAAACGATAAAAAAAAAGAACCAACCACATAAAAAGGGTCGACTCTGAGCGCAGTCCGTTTGCATTGTGTTGTCCACTTCCGACTGGACGTCACCATCGGACGGACCGACCACACCATGGACCAGAGCTCTTAACATTTGCCTTGCTTCATCTCATTTTTGTTTAGAAAATTAGATTTGAAAAATTAAATCAGTCGGTCCAAATAGTGAGCATTTTGTATGGAACCCAGTGCGGAAGAGCGATGCATCTGTCAAATCTGCACATGCGGGTAAGCGATCTAGATTTTCATTCTATCTTCTTTTTCTCTTTTCTATAAAAAAAAAATCTAAGCCACCATCCGTCATTTGTGCGGGTGAAAACGGAGGAGGTCACGACCGTAGCAAATCCGTCATAGAGCAGCAACGTCCCATGCAGTCGGTAGGCTACGTCATTCAAATCCATCATTCGTGCAAAAGATTTGGCGTGGCAAAAGTCTCGAGCCGTCAAAGAGAAAGACATTGAATAGGACGTGAGCTGGATAATTAAATAAACTGTCACATTGCTGCACGAAAATGAGAGCCAGGTGGAGAAAGATGCGTTTATCGGATCAATGAAAGGTAGACGACCAAGTATCCAGTGTAGTTAGTTGTTTTGTTTGATCAATAGCCGCGGGACGGCGGCTAGCTAGCTACCTCCCGCAGTCCACGTGAGTAACAGAAAAGGAGCACGGAAGAAAAGAAGAATGGAGGAGGGAGAACTATAGCTGACGTGGGATATGAACGATAGCCTGCCGATACGTGTATAAAAAGTCTACCTAGTCTGCTGGGCGGGTGAGCAGAGAAGGAGGGAATACATCATCACGCACTCGTCACGCACGTGTCACGCAACTCCCTAAAATCTACATACATCGTAACCTGGGATCGCGCTAGCCATCACTACTGCAACAATTTATTACAACTGGGACTCTTTATTTATTATAAAGCCTTGTAGGCTAGCTCGGTCATGATGATTGTTTCATGTTTCTATTTCTCGACGTGGCGGCGTGTATATATCAGTGGGTAATACCAAACAACTTTCTCGGCCTACGGCTTCACGTAATTCTCGATAAGTTTTTTTCAAAACTTTTCGGGGACACGAAAGCCCTTGTCGCACATCAACTTTGTGTGTGCGACCTCTCCAAAGTTTATGCTTTCCAGACTTCACTAAATCAAGCAATCTCACCAACATGTTAAAGAAAAGGAAAAACTGTTGTGCGCTTGAACAATGAACGCTTTATGGATGGTGCTTCAAAAGCCGTCAGCCCAAGGCAGACGAAATGAATCACACGATGACGATGAGATTCATTTTTATGTTACTTGTATAAAAAATATAGTAGGAGGAGGAGAATTGCTGCCGTTCTAGACCGCTTCAGTAGTTCATCATAATAAATTCAAAATGGTAATTAACAACTCGAATTTTCTTCTTGTAGCACCAAAAATGGGAACGGCGAAACCAAGCATCGGAATCGTTAATTTAACGAGTTTTGCGGTCAGTGTGCGTCCATATATCGATGTTAAAGGCCAAGTCAAGAGGTGAAATATTAGCCACAAGTCTCAGCTACGAACCGAAGGTTTCTGTTAGAATCGACTCTCTCCCTCTCAAATAATCCATACTGTATCGATTATCCTTATTCTATTGATTTATTATAGACGGTGGCGATTCATGATTAATTACTTTTCCATCAGCATTGTACCAAATCTAGAGTATAGACTGGCTATATGCGGTTTCGTTGCCAAACACACCTATAGCTCCACTGATTTATTCAAAATAAGTTTCTTTTTTTTTTTTTTGCCTTCATCTTTTTTCATATTGGAGAGTCGAATGTGCGGTTTTTATTTATTTTTTGGTCCCTATAGTCGGCGAAAGGATATCCGGCTATGGTTCATACATTGTAAACATTTTATGCTGGGCAATTTTACGATATGTGGCTTTCAAATAAGGAGTGTGAAAAATATGTGTGCGCGCTGAATGCACTCACGGCGCGTTTGGCACTTGTTGGCACATCCATCAGTCAGTGGCAGGATGATGACGAAACTAAGCAATCTTTGTGATTTTTTTTTTATTCTACAATGTTATTTACATTCGAAACGAGGCCCTTTGGCATTTTTCTTGCCTTGATTTTTAACAACAAGGGTTTTTCTCTTCGGTGTAATGAAATATAAGTCGCTATATTTGGCGCTCCTCCAATACTTGTTATATAGACAAAGCGATGAAACCAAGTTAACTGGATTCGTGATGTTTCACACGCGATCGGAAGAGATATTCGAGTTATGGTTACGATTACATGGAATAAGGCGGTTGTTGAATCGGATAGCCTGAAAAGCTTTCCCTATAATCCAATCAATATGTCAAAAAATAATGCACTACTAGTTCTGCTTCTCAAGACTTTCTCTTACCAAATTCCACATGAATTATTATTATTTAATGAAATTATATGCAGACGCCATCGTTGTCGAAAACATCCCCAGCAAGCTACTCTGGATTTTGGACCTGGAATCCCGAGCCGGACGAGAGGATCTTTAGATCATTTGAAATCTAGTTTAGCGCAGACCGACTACGCCGTGACCCGACCCACTGAAAGGCCAATTATTAAGAAACTCGTCGACAATTTACAAATTGGTGGAGGACATTTGGAAGCGAATTCTTCGTTGAAAACGGATTATCCCGAATTTCATCCGAGTCGTCCAGTCATTCATCGACTTACGGACCAACTGAAAACTTCTTCGGCAGACTTTGCAACCACATCCGTCAGTCAGGTAGGTGCCGCCGATAATCTTCATTTCGTTTCCCTCCATTACGTTACACAACAATAATAGTAGTAATAATGGTAATAACATGGTACAAAAACGGTTTTGCGCGCACCTCCGCAGGAACAATACCGACAGTTTAACGTGAAACGCCCGGAAGGCGGAAGGAAATTGCGCTCCTCGCTCAAAGTGAGAGGGGAGCTGGACTGCCGTTTCCACAAACCAGAGCCAATATCAAGATCACGAAAACTACGTCCGCCCAACGGTGAATCGGATCCAGGACAAACTGAAATTGGCCGGTTCTGAAGCGCTTCCGGCCGACGACTATCACGTAGAGGACGCTTCCGTTTCGAATCGTGATTTTAGGAAATTTTCGGTCCATAGACCTGTCATCCGCCGATTGCAGAGTTCACTCAAAATTGCTCCCGGCTCGATGGAACAGAACCAATCCTTGTCGCAGGAGACGTACAAGGAGATGCCCGTCTCGCGACCCAAGCGCCACCTCCTGCCAGACAATATGACCAGTACGGGAGAAATGCTCAAGACAAGCAACAATCACGATGATTACCGCAATTTCACTGCCGAGAGGCCCATCATTAAGAAATTACAAGATAACTTAGCTGTTGCCACTTCGGCTAAATTTGATACTCTGCCCCGCTCAACCGACTATGGCGAACACGCCGATTACAGCAAACCCATACGCAAAAGGTTTCTAATTTACTTCTTTTTTTTTATGTATTTATTTAAATTTTGAGTATAGCTATGGACATAGCCACATTCGATTCTGATTAGAAAATTTCCAATTCACTAATAATAGAACGTTGATTATATAGTTATATTTTATACGGTCTATAACCAAGTATCTGCAATAAAAGCTGTTAATGTTTTGATTCCTCTTTCACGAGTTTTTATGGACAAACAGATTTACTATTTGAAGCTATATGAAATGAAACAACCTGGTAATCAAGGGTAATAAAAATATTCAAGTTGCGTGATAAAGGTATTCTTCAGTGCAAAAGATTTTTTTTTAACGAATAAAAACGGGATACAAAGGTTAATGAGTGGCAAACTTAATAGTTTTTTTTCACTATCTAATGTAGAATGGAGGACACGCTCAAATTCACGGGAGAGATGGAGCATGCATCCCAGTCCCGTCAAGATTACGTTGAATTTCACGCCGAACGCCCCATTATAAAGAAGCTCCAGGATAGGTCTGCCTTAGCAATAAACATTCACGCTTCATTTGCGATTATATAAATCGTGTCTTAATAATAACAATAATATTTTTTTTTCAAATAATGATAACCCACAAATTACGCATAGCATTCCGGTCCATCCAGCCAATGGAGGGACCAATGGATACCGTCACACGCAGTCGACCCAGCGAGACTATGGCCCGAAAAATGACACCCGTCGACCCATCATCAACAAACTGACGGATAATTTGAAAATGGAGGGGCAGGTGGATCCTAAAAACAGCTTACAATCAAAGTTACGACCAGAAGCAAGAGCACATGCGACCTGAAATCAAGCGAATGCACAGCACTCTTGCTCTGGCCACAGGAGATTTTGTCAAAGCATCGGTCAGTTTAATCTCATCGTATTGACGTTGTGTTTAGTTATTCAAGTATTGAGCGCAGCTAGATACTGAATATGCACAATAGCAGTTGAACAATGTAAATGCTTGGTAATTTGGTAGTCTACCATTAGGAGATAACAACAGCTCGGGGAAAAGGCATTAAAGGCGACTATAGTAAGAGCGGTTTGATCAATAACTCGCTCTCTTGCATGTCCGACGCATAATTGAAGAGTATGCTGGATCGCAGTAGCAGTGATGTATAGTGTACTGTACTATATTATAAGTTAATGCCGCGTGAATACCGCACCCTAGGTGGTGAAAGCGGATTATCCGGAACACCAAGTTACGCGTCCGACTATCATGAAACCGACCAATCAATTGCAACCATCCTCTTCCAACGATGCTTCGTGGGGTGTCGGCGTGAATGGTGGCGCTCACGGTGGATTAGCTAGATCGATGCCTGCAGCCGGAATGCGCCGGATGAGTCAAGAGTCCTTTTCTGTGTTGGGTCAGCCGGCGGGACCCAGTATGAATAGGGTTCGTCAAATGGAATCCTCTATTGACTTTGGCTCATCGGCTGCTGCTTATCGCTCCAATGGGCATGGGCCATTACAGAGGCATATGACCACTACAGCTCAAGAAACTTATATTCCTTTGGAGGGGGCCCAAAAGAGTCGTATGACTCGACCAAGGACCAGTAACCGACTCCAAGAATGGAACAATGCCAACGGCGAGCCTACTAGGTTCAACAGGTAATTTTATTTTTCCCAATCTTTGGATAACAAACCATCGAATCATCTAATATTGTTTTAGGAGTCGGACTGTCCATGCCAAGATGCAATCAACTGCCAATGATTCAAATGATATGATGGACCAAGGCACATTTGCACCAAGGAAGAAGCATCAAATTACGGAATCTACTTTGAGACTGGATCAAGCCAATGGGCATGATCATTCCGAAACGTGCAATTCGCTCTACAAGAAGAGTTTCACGTTACCAGCCATGGAATACTGTCCGGCATCAGTCCTTACCATGGAAGAAAAGTCTCCGTACAAGTTCACTCGTGAATTCCACAATCATCGCTTCTACAAACCGATAAATTCCAATGCATAAATTTCCATCTTTCTCTCTCAAAAGAATCAGTCTCAACATTAGTATTGCCGTAGAATTCTTTTTACTTAGATATTTTTGATGAGAAGAAGCTATTTTGCGATGCGATTTTTCTCTCAACTGTCCAACTTTAATGAAATTCTTCGTCTAAATTCAAGAATTGTTGTTATTTGCCTTGATGTTGTCTGTCAAACTCCACCACTGACTTTTTCTTCATACAATACATTTTTTACTCATTCAAAGCAATATAAAACCATTTCAAATTAATTGGGACTCATCTTATACTAACTGCTACATCATCAGGCCAATGTAAGTACATACATAATCAAATTTTCTACATTATAATTGTAGCCTTTATGGCTCACAAATAAAGTAGAATTACGTACTATTTACTGCGGTAATCATCTACAAATAATAAATATAGATGGAAGACTGATGGAGTGCATGGAAAGAGTGCTGGTCTCCAGGGATAGCAGCCTCCCATAATGCTGTAATTGACTTGTAATAGTAGGATGTCAATATTTTAGTTAGTATAAGGCTTCCAAATTTATACCATGCCTTGGTCGTTAAAAGCATCAATAGGGAAGTAATAGAGCATTAAAGACGGGTCCGTTTTCAGTGCTGGTGGCATATTATGGTCCTATCAAAAATGGCGCAACAAACCCACGAAGGGTTATTAACGTTGTGCCATCTCCCTAATTCAACGGTATAAAGGCACCGAGTGAGTGGAGTACGTTAGTCACATTTATTGCGATGCTCATCTCTCCAGGGTTTGTATGGCCTTCATGTAATTTACCTCTAATAAATAGAATGATATAATTTTCAGAAGTTTCTTTCTTCCAGAATTAGGATAAGAGGGAACTTGTAAAGCAAGTTTTACACCTAGAAAAGTAGAAAGGTCTTATAGTTGTCCAGGATGATTGCAAGAACAATTAAATGAATTGAAAAACAAGGAATTGTTTTGATCCGGATTGTGATGTCAAGACTTGGCGATATAAGGGTAGGCTATCGACGAGGGTTTTTTTTATACGCAATTACAATTTTATTTGCATCAACTTACGATGAAATATATATTTCGAACGATAGCAATAAACTGTTCCTCAGGACGAGTTTAGTTAAGACTTAAGAGCCTTTCAATCGGACATACATGATCCATGTCAGTATAAAATTTATAATTTATTTGGAAGCTTAATTAATTTGCTCAATTAAGGAACAACATTAGTATGCGAGCGGGTCTTATAGCTACACAAGTTGCAAAACGAACTTCGAAACTGCGGGCCAACAGTGTAACCTATGCGTAGATCCGATTCTTATTCGAAGTTCTGTTATTGTCCGCTAGGTAGCATATGGTATATATTAACCCAATCATTCGAAAAAAAAACCAAACCAATTTTCCTCCATAGTTTTCCTCTTACCCCGTATGGCCTCCTGGGATGAAATTAATTGGTAATAGATTAAGATTTAACGTCCACTTAAAAAGTGGGATACAGCAAAAGAGTAAAACTAACTCATATCCGAGAGCTTTCCTTAGTAACCAATAGCAAGAATAACGTTTAAGTGAGCGGAAAATTCGACTGGATCGATTCGTGTAGTATAAATATTCAAGAATGCCCACAAGATCCTTCAGAGGAAACGCAATGATATGGCTAGATAGTGGCGATCAATAGATGCCCTCATAACGAGGGCGAAGGACTGCAATAACTATCGACTTTCATCTTAAATTCACAAAGACGTCGTTAAAATGTCATTAAAGGAGTTTGGGAGCTGAAATAATTTAGCGCTCCAAAGGTTACAACCGAGACAACATATTACGGTATGAAGTCTGCACACATTATCTCAAACTGATGTCTCTAGAAAATGGGTGGATCATTAGTACCAGACAACGAGAGACTCCTATATACTGTAGAGAAACGATCTTTATCCACGCAGCCATAAAACTAAAGAAATAAACAATCATATGAATGCGATGAGTAGCATAGTATTTTGAGATCGTATTCGACGAGCGATCACGCAGCAGAGCACGCTGCGTAAACTTTTTGGGATTCGGCAAGCTTTTAGCGGTCCATCGTCCGTCTTCGAGCCCACTTACCGCTTTTCTATTACATGGTATTCCCTCCGGTGGTCGGCAGCTGCGGACGCTAGAATCTCGGAGATTCTTTCGCTTGGCTTACGATAGGCTACCAACATTCCGGTAGCAATCATATCCCAAGTCTATACAGATCCAGACTCGCTTCAATACCCAGTAATGGCTTAAATATTCCGGTACTCAGTGGAAGAGCAGTTATACAATTTCTTTTCCTATTGATGAATAATAGTGCTTAGAGCACGTACGCAGTGCACAAGAAACATAATCATTAATCATGTTGCTGGCAATATGTTTCCGCTTTTAACGACAACTATTATGCAACAAGGATTTAGATTCTTAGCTCTTAATTCCGAAATTTTGTGGTTTAAATTAAGTTTAAACAACCTTCTATATTGGTAGATCATTACCAAGTTACTACGATACGAACAAGAATAGCTTATACATAGAAGTGACTTTTAAAAATGAAGTTGTCAACGTGAAAATTGAACCCGCTTTATATAAAGTTGTAAGTGAGTCCCAATTAAAAGTATTGAGTGAACCTATTATATGGATTTGAGCAGTCAAGCAGGAGTACCATATGAAGCATCATAGCATGAAAGAGCAACTAGCTTCTTGTACGGATCGATAAGTTTCTTACTCTTCTCGTCCAACACACAACTGAGAGGAGAGAAAGGAAGAAGAATTATTGGCCGCCTCTGCTGTACGCCGTAGCGTTTGTCGGGCTGCGCGCATCCTGTCCTGCGGTCAATGACGTCATGCTTGAATACAGCGAAAGCACATCTAGTTATATCTGATGATCGTAAAAAGGCGCATGCGTATCCTCTCTTATTCCGTATGTGACAAACTTGTGCGTTATACGCTGCTGGTGCCCGCCCCCTTTAATATAATACCCCGTGGCATTTCTACGTATACTGTATACATATCAAAACTAAGGGGCTCTACTTCCTCGCCCGCCTCTCCGTCTTTCCCGTTTACACACTCGACGTCGGCTGCACGGGGGCATACAGCAAGGATTGGCCTTGTGCAACAGATGTCCATCTCCCGTCTATCCGTTACTGGCTTGCTTCGCGGCAACTTTTTATTTTATATTTCTTATTATTGTATAAATAATAAAGAATCTTGAAATCCTAAGGAAAGGAAATTCGATTAACATTTAGCCCGGTTGCATTTCTCCTCTCGTTTCATAAGTGGTAAGTAAGAACATTTATCTTTTCTCTACTTTATCGAAAGACCAAACATTTGAGCTTGACTCATGAGAGGCGGAGCTCTAAAACCTTTTAACGTTCAAGTGACATCATTTTTTCCTCCCTTGTTTCTATCTTAATACATTCAGCCCAAATACACTAGCAGATTTGTTGAGCGCTTCGATTCACTCGAATAGTCGTATGAAATTTGTCAATATACTCTTCAAAGTTATTAGTCGCTTTGTGGCATCTATGTAAAGGTTCATGGACCTTTGAAGTTTTATAGAAACAGAAAGAGACATAAAGTAGCGTCATGGTAAAAGTGTTTTTAGCGCAATACAACTTAAAGTACACATAAAAAGGGTGTACCGGTTCCGTACTGTATTACACAGCAGGAGAGGAAATAGCTTAGATCAAATTACCTCTTGCGCGTAGTGTATATAGCCTCGAGTACATACGATGTACTGTATAATGAGAACATATATTAGTAAACAAGTTTCACAGCAAAACAACGTATAGAATGACACCATCAGCGACGAGCATAATATAAGGGGGCATGTAGCTTTCATCCTAGTTACCATGGCAATCATGGCAACATTAGTGCGCCTAATTAAATTATTGGGACTATTCCAGGATGAAAATCAATTGAGAAAAAAAAATCTGTATCTTTTTGTGTTCAACAATGCAACAGCGGGAATATGGAGGAACTACCAGTGGCGGCGGATGGCAATCCAAATGACGCATGGGTCTGTCCCAACGACCGCCAGTTGGCATTACGAGCAAAGTACATAATTATAAATTTCTTCCTTTTTTAATAATACAAATAGAATACACATAATTTCATGCATATTATGCGAATAATGACAGGTTACATTCCGGTTGGTCCGTCAAAACCAAACAGATCAATAGCCCGCATTTGGGCAGAGTTCATGGTCATTCACCTGTTACGACGCAGTCCATCAGCCAAACGGAACAAAATTCTGTTTTCCAAGTCATCCAAAGAGGTTTGTTTTCCAAGGATTTAAACTTTATCGCAGTTATTCAAATTTTGTTTTGCACTATTCGGCTTTGATAGTAGTAACCGGCAATCCCGTTCTTTGAAACAACTTTTATATATAAAATATTTAACTCTTATTTCTACCGTCCCGTATGTGTTTTGACTTGAATATGAAAATTGTGTCACTCTGAGAAATCAGAAATTATCTCTCATAAACGCTAGAATTCTAGATCCATAATGACAGCTTAAAAGCGCAGTAGAGAGTTTTAAATAATTGATTCACTTTCCATACATGCATTTTTGAATCGTTTGAAAATTTCATGACACAACAAGTTCATGAGAACAAGATATGTGCGTTGCAATAATAATAAACTTTTAATTATACAATTATAAATTGAAATTAATTTTTTTCAAGATAATAGCTTATTAAATCATTTTCTAGTTAATTAACTCGATGCCCATTAATTGATACATTTTAAAAATAATTAATGCTAATTAACTTTTAGAATTATTTATGCGGATGCAAATTGAGTTTTAAACTGTAGACCGATGTTCAATATTTGTCACCCACAGACTAGATATAGATGGTTTCAGACAGTTATAACCGCTTCCTCCGTCTTTTCGCATTTCCATCGCTAATGATTTAATTTGACGACTGAAGCATATTATAATTAGCTACATATTAGGCCATTGGTATGAAGCTCTCTAATTAATTTCTTTCTATTTTACAGCCGAACAGTTAGTTTCCAACGAACAAAAGAGGATTGGGTAAATTCCATCATAATATATATTAGACTTGATTATCTTAGATGGAATTTATTTTTTTCGCAATCATAGGAAACTAATAGACAGAATGCAAAACATTGAGAAAAATGCTGTAGGTGACGGCAAAAATCAGGTAATAACTTAACAGACTTTGTAATATACTGTATTTTTACGCGGAATAATTTCTAAATTTATTTGTTTTAAGCAGTGCGTTCTGTGTGGGGACATGCCTTCCTTATTTTCATCTCCTCACGTCATTTGCAGGGACTGTAATAAGGTGAGGTTATAGCCTCTTCTTTGTCATCATATTATTAATCATTCTTCTATTGATAATGTCGAGTCATTTAAAGAATTATATTTAAACATTTTCTGACATGTTTTACTTTGAAGATTTGCGTAAATACAGCTGCACCATCAATATACAATATTTACCATCAGTGAATAGCTATCTAGTGAGCACCCAAGTGTAATAATGCCCCTATCATCGATTGTCCGTTCC
Source organism: Chydorus sphaericus (assembly GCA_030141595.1). Lineage (NCBI taxonomy): Eukaryota > Metazoa > Arthropoda > Branchiopoda > Diplostraca > Chydoridae > Chydorus > Chydorus sphaericus. The sequence goes on along the minus strand of CM057927.1, from coordinate 8,096,135 downwards.
TTTTTTACATAAATTTATAGCTTCGAACAAAAGCTTTCTACTTTTCAAATAAGAAAAGGAATAAAAAGAAGATTATTTGATTTTCTACATAGGCGGTATGTTCAAAGTGTTCAGTGGATACGTCTCTGCAGCCGCGGGAGCCACATTACCTATGTAAACTTTGTTCAGAAAGGCGTGAAACGTGGAAGAAATCAGGAGCCTGGTTCTATAAGGTACACCCACAGTCTTTCTTTTATTCTCACATACTTTTTATTTACTCAAGTTTTAAAAACTAAAACGCTTTTTACGTATATAGGTTTGACCTGTTATAGAATGCAAGAGGAGAGTCAGTCAGCCGACAAAAGCAATTGTACATAAGAAACCATTTGTGTATTTGGCTTGAGCTGTAGATTTTGCCGTCTATTACCGCATAACTCAATTTTGTTTCACAAATGTTTTTCGTCGTCTCGACGATGCGATCTTATACCGGATAAAAAGAAAAGAGAGCGCGTTCTGTATGCATATGCAGCTCCAGGTTCCACATATCAACGCCGTGCTGCTTACGTTCCGGACCGTCGAGCTCGTCCAGACAGAGATATAAAGGGAGCAAGACAACACGATCACAGACAGTCTTCTTTTTGTGTGATCCCGACATGCAACTCATGAATAATTAAGCAGGCGAGTTAAATCATCAGTAAACGAGGATTCAACATGCATTCACTCCCTGTAAAATGTTATTAGAATTTTTCAAAAATCGTGAACCCACTGTAAAAAAAGAAGAAATTTTATGAAGAAAAGTTCAATTCTCCCATTATTAAGGTTAAAGTTTTAAATGTGTATTAGAGTCAATGACTCGAAAGCCCTTGGAAGAAATGGAGTTCAGACTAATAATAACAAAAGTACTCTTTGAAATCATTTAAAAGCCATTACGGGTCGTGACCTTTTTCCCCCTTTTTCTGTATTTTCCGATCGATTCACCCGCAGCGGATGTCAAATCCAGCCGGCGCAGCACCACGCGCTCTCCGCTTTTTCTTCTTTATATTTCTTTGGTTCTCTCTCTGCTCTTCCTTACTTGTTCTGCTGTCCCGTCTCGAAGATGGAAGACAGGCGGCGCCTATTTTTTCTTTGATAGAGAGTCTCTGCCAAGAAGGAGAAGAAAGTATTGGGTTCAACAGAGCGTTATAATAACTTCTCCACTTATTATTGTTGTTAATATATACTGGTTTTCATATATCATTAAAATCTCTCTTATTACTTCCCGTCGAGAAGTTTCAAGAAATAAAAAATTACTCAAAAGATTTTTTTAATGCTTCATCTAATTAAAGACAAAAACACTGCTGATTATTCCATATATTTTTAGTACAGCATGAATAAGTTGCACTGCGTCACAAGGATTACAGTATTTTACATTAGGTACGGTATTTAGAATACACATATCGTAGTCATATGTAATACCTTAAATCCTCGAGAGCATGATATAGTACTGCAATCATAGCTGTACCGATCGTATGAATAAAAAGTGGCAAATCCCTGCAATATTGATTGAAGATGTTCCCAAACGTTATTCCTCGCAAGACTAGAAAAGATGTACTTTGATCGATAGATCTATTTCCAACTGCTAAGTAATAGTCAGTTCCTGGCTGCAGTAAAAAGTAGTTTCTTTTTAATTGTCTAATAAATCGTGGCCCCTAGTAGATGTATGGAAAAATTGGATGCACAATGTAAAAAGGATGACTCAATCGATAGTTGAGTAAATGAGATTTCTCTCTTCTCAATCATGGGCTGTATCCTTGGTTGAACATCTTGCCTGAATCTGAGAGTGTCAAGTGTCTGGGCTTTGATCATACGACCACATGACGCAAAAAATTCGGGTTGAAGATCTCGTTGAAGACTTTAAAAGCCGTGTTGCGAACAATAGAGATGTAGCGGTTGGTTAGTCACAGAGGTCTCCATGGAAACCAGCCTTCTAACTTAAAAAAAAATCTAATAAGACTCCACTGTCGAACAAAAGCTTTCATGTAGAATAGTGTACCTTGTGCTATTGAATTCTCTACTCAAATTACTGCTCAACGTGACGAGATGCTCCACTGTGTACGAACTGAATCCGCCAAAGTTGGCTGGATAACTATATAACATCCACCCAGGCAATAAGCAGCTCAAACGAATTGCATTGTTTCTTGAAAATTGACAGATAATGAATTTATTACCAATCTATTCAAATAGAGCTGTTGTAGTTACTATAATAGCTCCGTGAATTTCAAATAATTTCTTGATCTCCGCTCTCTAATGGGTGTATAAATAGCGCTTCGGTTTTATTTTATACGCGCTCTCTTTCACTAATACCCTTTTCATGTCTCGGAAATAGCCCTCAGCTGTTGGACAACATCAATCAAATGATTATTAACCTTTTTTCCTGTTGGAAGACGCCTATTTGAACGGTGGACGCCCTTGCTACCTGATTGAGTTGGTGGGTTTTCTTTTAATTCGCATTTTTTTTTATCCGCACACATAGAAACTCAAGAGAAGGCAGTACCGCATAAGTAATCCACTTTTTTTTGGGTTCTCGGTACGAAATTATGCACCACGTCATTTACCTATTATTACTGTTCTGAAATCTTCTAAAGGAAACACGCTAAAAACTAATCACGCCCGAGTCGAGTATCATACTCGCGACTACGTACATCATCATCATAGTCCAGCCAAACCAAACCATAATTAAGTGAAATCTCTATAAAATTACACGAGTTGAACAAAGTTACAAAAACCGATTAAAGTAGAGATAAATCATGAGCTATATCTATACAACTATCAGAATACCATAAAAATGTTATTTACTTTTTAATTAAAATTTATTTTTGATGTCGTATGCGAGGTCATATATGGTTTTATAGGCTTGTCCGACAAGGGGATCCGACAACTATCATTATATCCTAAACCACGATTAAACATTTCCGACCCGTCGAATCGATTACCACCAGCAGGAACAGTAAAATAAAATATTATACATATATATGAATGATTCTTCATCATCCCTTTTTTAATAAAAGAGGAATTTTTTATGAAAAACCGCTCATCATCTATCGGGACCAGAAAAGCGATGAAATGGTCAAAAAGATGAATCAGAAGTCATATTAAATATTGGATATTGGAGGAGACTATTATGTAGGATATTGCGATGTACCAACAGGATCTATTTCAAACGCTGTGCTGTAATGGAACCAACAGGGAGTCAGGAACGTATATATACTTCTCGATAATACTGTTATACTGTACTTTCTCTTCCTTTCAAATAGGATCTAGGAGCGTGCCATCGTGCGTAAGTTCGGGATTGGATTGGATTGTGAAAAAAGATGTATACAAACAGTGCAAACGGATCAATAAGATACTTTCCCTTTTCTTTTCTTGGGATTTAGTATAATATCTTTATTCACTTCATTATCATTTTAAAGCACCAAAAGAATTTTCAGTTTTATGCTTATCATTTTCTAATAAAAGTTTCATTTTCTAATTTTTTTGTGAGTGTGTGGGCTGGTAAATTTGAATAGTTACCGACTTAAGCCTATAAAACATACAGATAAACACAATTCGCAAGTATGATTAGCTGGATTCGCTGCGTCTCACAAACTTTTATAAATCCGTATAAGAATGACGTGGCAGCCTATGAAGTAGCTCTCTTTGTTGCATTTGTATTGATAAACATGTTGTGACTTGTGAGTTGAAACTTGTAGCTGGCACCTTCTGCTGTGGCTTTTATTTTTTGTTTCTTAACCCCTGTGTACTCATCCGGTCGACTGCTTTTTTTACGGATGAAAGGGCGGCACGTGGGGTAAAAAAACGTACACAGCACTAGAGTAATGCCAGTTACACCAGCCGTCACCCCTGAAATCCCATTTAGCAATTCCCCGCATTCTTTCTTGACTCGTTGGAGAAAACCTCCTGCAGGTTTTTTTCTCGTCCTTCTTCATCATACATTATTATGTCACTAGATGGCGTTGATAGCACCGCTCTTAAGCTCTTGTTCTTCTCTTCTCCATCACACAATCCCCCTTCCAAGTTGGTAGCCGCCAGCCGGGCAGTCGTGTACTACGCCGAGGTACAGTTTTGAGTCTTGGTCCTAGCAGGGCATCTGTGTTGACGTTTATACTCGCGTTGCGTTGATTGGATATTTTTATTTCAGCATCAACATCATCAGACTATTTGTTTTTGGTTCGAACTGTGATTCGTCATCAGCAAGGGAATTACAGAAGTGTTTCTAATCTGCATCTAGTTGCAGATGTGTTATGGTTTGTGGTGCTTGCTCTTGTTCACCACAACTCTCCTTTCGATCGATCGGGGGTGAATGTCAGCAGACTTTCGTCTTGCGACTCGCCTTAACTTAATGCGGGCTTCATCAGTTGCTTTCAACTTGACATAATGTAAACACCAGAAGGTCTGCTGTCCTCAACACCTTTCCTCAGACATGGAGTCATCCCTCGTCTTGTGGCTGCTCCTCTTCCCGAGCCTTCTCTACATCAGCGGTAATATTATAGAGATTCTAGATGCATTTCACCTGGCTCCAAGTTGTACTGAAACTTCTTTTACTGTAATATAGGATACTCTGTTGCCCTGGACCTCCACATCGATGGAGCTGTGGAGTCGAGCTTCTTTTTTCAGCAATCGCTGGGTTCATCCCAACAACCTCTTCTGAGATTCCCTCAACATTCCTCCTCTAATGATTCTAAACCCCTTTTGAAAGAGCGCTTGGCAGTCTTAGGCCCATCTGTTCACCCAGCCAGTGTTAGGGTTACATATGGACCCTTTGAGGCCAGACAAAGTCTCCCTGCTAGATTTCTGAGTGTAAACCTGGACAACTCAACAGAAGAAGAGTCTCTTGACCATGCAGTGCAGATGGACATAACTGCACATGTTGTCAACTCAGAGCTGAGGAGAGAGAGTCCCTGTCCTTCGTGTCCTCTTTCACAGTGGGAGGCATTTCCACCCACCAACAGAAGAGGATGATGACAAAGAGGATGAATCAAGGTTGATGGAAACCTGCATTGCTCTGAAGGTTCAGAATCCAGCCAACATCGCCACTGGGGCCGTTGACTGCCACTTGCACCCCTCAAGTAAGTTTTTTAAATATCCCAATAGCTTTTAAATATGAAAAACGATTACAAACGCCACTTCTTTAGGGGTTAGATGGGGTATGCTTGGCTTCTCTTACGTTACCCTTTGACTGGTGGACATCTTCGCCGATATCCTCGCCAACCTTTCCCTCGCTTCAGCAGCCACCAGCCACGGCCAAACCTACGAAAGCTGTCCGCAACGCCATCGACTTGAGCTATTCCGTTTACGAAACAAAGTCAGGGCACTGTGGCGGTGGGAAGAAAATGATGACGGCCAGCGCTAGTTTCCCACCGCCATCGGCTGTTCTGATCCAATCTAGCAGACCCATTGGAGCGGTAAAGCTTTTACCGAACGTGTATGCTCCTCGTGATTTGCTGGTTCACGAAGAGGCCATCTCTCTTTCGCCCACCTTACGATTCATTGCTTCTGCTGCACCACTCTACCCTCACTCGCATTTTTACGTCACCGTTTTACTGGATTCTACCTCCGTTAGGGATGAACCCTACGCCGTTGTCATCAGGTAACTTGGCTAATTCTATTGCCGTTTTTTACAGCGTCCAATATTGGGCAGGATCGTAAAACTTGTCGAACTGATGAGACGGGTTTTTCCTCTCAATGTCGAATCCTCTCATTTATAGTGGGGTGTCAGGGCTGAGAGCTCGGGTGAGGGAGACAATGCATCGCACTCGTTTATTTATTGGGAAAGAAGGGTCGCAACCCCTCGACACGGTCCGCTTTCTTTTGTGTTCATGATTAAAAGAGTTGACCCTCTCCAGTCCGGGGTTGTTTGATCCGATGAAGAGACGGAATGATGAAACTTTCATTAGTTTCAGACGTGTTACAACCTGGCCCTTTGCTCTGCCTGATTTATTACAACCGAAAAGCTCGCAAACAAAAGCGTGAGAGAAGATCAGAGACACGCCTTTGTTGATTAACGTCTGAAAGAGATTGTAGCCGCGGGGTCGTTTTGACCCTCTTTCTCCTCCCTGCTATGCATATCATCAAGGGTTACGGCACTCCTCTCCACGTTTAGATGAAGCCGTTTCCGAAATTATGTCGCAGGTGGTTGCCTTATGATTCCGGCATTACATGACAGACCCTTAAGGGAGGAGTCGAGCTCTGTTTTCTCTTTCGAGGGTGATAAAATCACACCCCAACAAACTGTAAAGGAATGTGCTGCTCCTTCTGTGCGGATCAAATTGCCTCGAGGGAATCGGGTTTCATGGGAAGAAGAAGGCCACTTTTTTTTACCCTTCTTTATGACTTTATTATTATTTATTTACATTGACTTTTAGGGCTAAAGTGAAGCACGGGTTGAAGATCATCTCGACTCAAACGACCAATCCAGCTTGGGGTCTGACTTTCGACGTTAACGGGAAGCACATTGCTGCTGCTGTCACGGCTGTCAGGAATTTTTCAGTTTCTGCTCTCAACAACCACCAAAGGTCTTACAAACAAAACTCTTTTTTTTTTCTTTTCAAGACTCTGAGCAAATAATCAATCAAGTCCTTATTTTGTCATGTAGCAGTAGTCAAGAACTGTTTACCTGGTTGCTAGCCGTCAACGTCGATAATCACAAGGACAGCTCTGAGATCGGACCGGACGGCGGAGTTCGAGCGTTGTGGAGTTGGACCATAAGGAGCCACTCTACTTCTCCTGCACCAATTTCATCTCATCACCACCATCATGGAGTCAAAGAGGGATTAGATGAGGTCAAAGGGAAGCTTACCAGTCGATTCGAGGTTCTCAAAGATGAAGTTCAGTCCGTCTTTCCAATCATCAAGGTAATCCTTTGGACATTCTCCATTTCACTGACTTTGCTTTTCTCGAGAATGAGAGTTACAAAAGTTTTGTTGGCTCAACTTATTTTCAACACTTTTTTTCTTCTTATGACACATATTGTATGGTTCAATAAAGAAACACGACAGACAAAGCCTTTGCAAGCCAACGAAACTTTTTCCCCACACGACATGAGTACATTCTTTTCTCACTTGTGTCAGATTCCTTTTTTTTCAACGAGTCAAAGTAATTCGAAAGAAATAAAAAATATATATATATTTATTCTTATTTCTAAATCCATTCAATTCCTTTTCATTTGGTATTAATTTGTAGAGAAGTCGTCGTGTTTTTCGCGGTGTAATCATAATCATCGATAATCGATATACTCATTGTTGCAGTAACACGAGCGAGTATCATCGATTTCTAATCCTGCTATATTTTTTTTTTGTTTCCAGAGAAGAGATTTAGTGAATACGGCCATTTTGACGTCACGCCAGGTATCGGAGCCTTTGCGTGTCTTCATGGTGACGCAGGCTGGTAAGGTGGCGGATGTTACCCTGCAAGCGTCTTGCTCCTCGGCCGACGAAAGCGTCCTCAAGGTGTGTATACTGTGTAGCCTGGGTAAATATGTCGCATCATGGCTTAGTTCGTGAGTCGGCGGAGAAGCCGTCTCCATGGTCTAAGGATATCGATCCGTTTGAGCCCTCTCAAGGATCCGCTCCCCTACTGACCAGCAGCAGTGCCTTGTTCACTTAATGGAGCTAAAAAAAGAAGGGGGTGGGCAAACAAAGAGCTGGATAGCGAGTACTGCTATGACTGAACTTTTCTTTTGTCTGTTAACGAGGAAAAAGTTATCCCTGTTAGTGTGAACAAAAAAAAAAGTTGAATAAAACTATTTAATTATATTAGCAACATGGCAACAACTAATAACTGGGTTTCAAACTATTTAATAACGTATATATGAAGTACAATAGTTTTTAAAAGTATTTTAACTGTATAGAGAAATGGCTCATTTTTTATTGCTTTGTTGATACAGGTATCATCATCATGCACATCAGTGTATTTGGACGGGTCAGAAGTTCGTGGATCGACCAATGCCACTCTCATCGCACGTTATGGAAACGTCGAAACGTCCAGCTCTTTAACCGTTTGGGTGCCAGAACTACCATTGGACATTCAGATGAATGATATTAAATTGAATCAGATTGGAGGATGGAAGGTTCCAGTCGCTTCATCCGGGAGCAGTCAGTGCAGAATGCGTTATCAGCAAACTTCATTCGAGGTCATGAAAAATTGATAGGAAAAAATCAATGCTCAATATTTTCAATAAAAGTTGTATTACTTTTTTTCAGGTTTACGCCCGTTTTTACGCAGAAGATCACGATTCCGGGCGTGTTTCATACCTCGTATCCCGAAAAACGTATCTGCTAATTACGGACCTGGTGCGGAAAGTAATTAGGGTGTCGGATCCGCGAATTGCCAGCTTGCGCACTTCCGGCACTTTGTACGTCGAAGGAATGAAGCCTGGTAAAACGGAATTACAAGTTTTGTCTCCAATGTCGGGTCACGTCATTGCGGCGCGTGAAGTTCGTGTGGGAGCCGAGAAGGTTGAAGTGACGGGCCTGTCCATTCGTCCGATTGCTGGGCTCACCCTCAGCCTGACACCCGATGCGGACTTGGACTCGTGCTTCATCGCCCAAGTGGACGCACAGGAACGGCTCCTTTCAAAATACCAGGAAGCCATTCTCGACATTACAGCACACTTTAGCGACGGCCAGTCCTTGGCTCTTCGATTAGTCGATCGTTTCCATTACTCTTTGACCGTCGAGTCGTATAATACTTCTATTTTAGCTCTGACGTCACCACTGAAGGCCAGCATCCCTCGAGTACTGGCCTTAAACGAAGGATTAGCCAGCTTATTTGTCGTCTTCTCCTCCAGTCCGACCTGCAATCAAGAAGAAGTACCAATTCACCCATTGGCATCTTCCCGAGCAGTGGTCAACGTTACTTTAGCTGGACATTCCAACAGTCCGGTACAGAACGACGCCCGAACAGAATCCAGCCAGAGCTACGTTTTTCCGAGTGGAAACCAAATCATCGCAGACATGAAGCGCTCAAGCGGGAAGAGCTTCTGGAAGAGGGGCGTCTCAGCATAATCAAGCTGGACAAGGCCAACTCACTTTCTCAGAGCCCGGCTCAGCCGATTTTGGTAGCGTCGGTGAGAATCAGCTCTCACTGAAAGACGATAGTAACGCAGTGGTGATGACCGGTCGTGGAGCCGATCAGCCTTACTCATCCCACCATCCGCCCGGGAGTTCATATATTGGGAACGGTGGAATGGTTTACGGCTATTGGCACATGAGCCCGCTAGAAATAGGCATGTACGTTTTACTGGCCGTCTTCTGCGCCGCTATTGCCGTATTTGTCGGAACGTGTGCCGTCTATGCTTCTCGAGCCCGTAAATTCCCACAACCTGAGCTCCCTCCACCACCTCCACCAAGCGTTAACCCTGAAACTCCGACACGTTCACGCTTTTGGAAACGTTTGATCAAGATGGGTCCTGATCCAGAAGAGGGAGTCTACGATCTCGATAAAGAAGAAGAGCGCACAGATAAAGGTTGGATCTGGCTAGGGTCGTTCAACGTTAGATACTGAGCCTGTAACAGAACCACTTGGAGCAAGGAAGAATCGACCAGTAGAAACTGAGCAAGAAATCAGCACCAAGAGGATGAGTGGCATTTCATACTGCGGTTCTGAAGTTAGCGTAAGAATCACTAGCCGACCGGATGGGCGTGAAGGCTTTGAAGCTGAGCTCTGTTTCGATCCTGAACCGACTAACATCGTTGAGGTTAATTCGAATACTTTTACGAAAAACAACCCCATCAGGATCACTAGCAACCAGCTAGCGGAAGACCCGGCCTTAATACTTTCTAAAGTAGTACGCCGAACCAAAAACCGTCGCTCTGGTCGACGATTGAGTGATGATCAACAAGACACCCGTCGTTATGCCCGCTCCTGGCTAATGGCGGGCGAGGCCGTTCCTCGTGACTTCAACTCTAATCCGTCCACTCTTAATGGCGTCCAAGAGCCGGGAGAAGACGAGGAGGAGCTTATTCATGCGGAAACGAATAGTGCAGCTGTTCAAGATCAACAGCCGCAGGGTTACAATTTGGCTACGTTTTTGCGTCACGGGAGTCCTGACATCAAACAAGCTAATATTGTTGAAAACCCTCGTTTCTCAACGGCCTCTCCTGTCGGCGAAATGGATCAAGAAAATAACAGTCTGTTGCAGCAAGATGAGCCGGCGGCTGACGGTAATGAGAGTTCTGTCAACAACAATCCAGTCAACAACCAGCTGGCTATCGACTACGATCGCATCATCTCTTATTTGGGAATACTCAAAGAGACCAGCACCTGAAATCCTAGTAAAACAAACAAACGATTTTTTTAATTATATATATTTACAAGAATCAACTTTCTTTTTTTTTTTTTTAAACAACTGACATCAAAATTAAAGCTTGTGTGTAGATGTATTATTATGGATATACGCTTACGAAATCCGGCTGCACCATAGCACTTTTTTTTCAAAATATGAAAAGTAATAATCCCTTTTTATGTTTTCATCTAGTCAAGATACATAATTTTACTCTCGCCATGTAATATAAATTTATTACATATACAGTATATATATTTGTGACTCACCCTGTATCGCTCGGGTGCGTGGTGTATGCCGTGTTCTCGATATTTCCCCTCACTTTTGTTTCCATCGCACGCTGGTCCCGTTGTATAATTTTGTGCTGAGCAATACTTATTATTGCCGTTGCCATCACCAGCTTACGACTCGTACATGTATCTGAATTAGAAGGACAATATTCGAGTCAGACCATTATTATGCGACATCATTTTGTACTTCATTGTCAATTTATCAAAATCTACACAACAATAATTGCGTGCTGAACACTATCTCGAACAACTTTTTTTTTCAACTCTTTACATCCGAGCCTAACTCATTATTGTTATTTTTACCTTACTTCGTGTGCAATTGCACCATTCTGGTACTATCTCATGTTTCGTTGATTCCTTTCAAGACTATTGATTTTGACCTTTTCTTTTTCGTATTTAGTTTGCTTTTTGTATGACACCTTTGTGTTCGCGTTTCGGTACTCTAAATACACGCATCCGCATATTTGCCAAATCAACAAAGGAAATCGGTTTGTCGGGCTGGGATTTCAGTTTCCTCGCTTGTTCCAATTATATATCTCAACTTTCTTTTAGCATCGGTAAGATCCGCTAGAGGAAACCAGAAGTAAAAGTATAATAGGTCATCTCATTTCATCACAATCGTGAGCCGCTCTCAATTGATCTACTTTGAAACGTAGCGCATTCCATCACTACCATTAAGTGTAATCAAATTTGTATTTTTTTTCTTCTTTTTCTAATGGTAGATTTAATTAATTCGATAAGAAATATGTAGAAGACCAAACCAAAACAATGAAGTTTTCACAAATTTCATTAATAATTCAAACTACATGTGCATCATTTACCATATTCTACTTTTGCTTGTGAACTAAAAAGGAGATGAGTTTAAATAACAGGTTTTTCTTCCCTTCAGGTTTCCATTATGAAAACGAACTGATTTTCTCTTTTTAAATTTGTTGAAAGAGGCGCTGAAAACCAGAATCTTCGAACAAAGAAAGTCGTCGCACAAATAAAGAAACTTGTGCACTCGTTTTTGGAATTTTGGAAACTTTCTCGCATTATCACTGGATCCATCATCAAAATTCTGGATTAATACTTTATGGAAAATGGAAACAAATTATGTTGTCGTATATTTTAAATGAACGTCTTCACTTTTCACCGGTTGAGTGGCTACCAGGAAAGAAATTTGCTCAAAAAGCTATAAGTACCGTATATAACAGATTCTAAATTTTTTTATGCTAAGATGAAAAAAATGTGGCACATCTTTCGTTATTAATATTCAATATTTGAACTGGGAATTCCGACTCCCGCAATCTTAAAAAAGGCGGCCAGAGACCAAAGCCATCTATCGACAGTTATTTGCAGTATGCCTAGCTTCTTGATGTTTACCCCTTCTCACTTTCTGGGCCAGTGGGTCTCAGCAGCTCAGTTTCGACCGTATATGACTTGTGTTTGACACTTCGTTGTACTTCACTGTTGCTATTTCATGGCATTTTTAGTTAACTAATTCCTAAAAAATAGATTGGCTTGATTATTCGCTAAATAGAATGAAGTCATAAAACGAATTTCGTAAGTCTACTTCGCTCTGTGTTTGCGAAGAGTATTGTGACTTGTGATTGCCTCACCGCTCGTAAAGTCCTGCTAAAATTCACCATGCAAGGGATGTAAACAACAGAATATTGGCTGGAAAAACAAGCCTGGCAATCCAATTGGTACATCAAAGGTAGGTTGATGAAAGAAAACTAGTTTTATACTATTTTTTTTTTTTAGTTTCAAAGGAGGAGTTATAAATAATGTTGCTGAAATATTTTGTTATCATATCATAAGACTATCACTTCTAAGTAAATCAGGTGTGCAGTATTCTGGAGAAAGTTTGTTAAGAGTTTAAAGAGCTTGTAACCTACTTTGAGGAAGTTTCACAGCCCACCGACTCACTTTGAACACTGCTGGATCTTGTGGGCAAAAATGAGGGCTCCTACTTCCATTGTGCAGCAGGTTTTTACTTAAGCCACTTTTGCTGAGCAGTTTGCTTTCTCTGACAGGAGGAAAGGATATTGCTTGCTTCCAGGATCTCTCAGCCAGTTGATGTCGAAGTGCTAACCTACCAACACCCCTTCAAAAAACAACTAGCTCATTGAGGTGGTCAACCGTTGCTCCTAGTGCATACAACTACAGATGATTTGAACAACCAGTTCTCTCTTCAGTGCAACACTGTTAATATTTTGAAATGAAGCCCGGCTTACCTACCTCTGTCTCACCGGCTGAATATCAATGGTATGGTTTAATTTTTATCAAATTATTTATTGGGAATTTCATTGCATGACAAGCATGTGTCTTAGTGTTCCAGTAGGTCAGCAAGGAAACCAAATGAAAACAGGTTTTCCTTTCAAATAGCCTCCAGCGTAACACCGGCCTATATTGTTGTTGAACCATTACCGTTATGTCGTGTTTTTAGCGGAGAAAGCACGTTTAACCTGGCGTGAATCCTTGATTAATTAAACACTTTTTTTTCTATTTTCGCTTTTTTAGGGCGTACTCAATGGTAGACTCTTCTCGCGTGTCAACGTTCCTCATTTCCATCCTCCTCATCGTTTATGGGAGCTTTAGGTAATATCAATCATGTCAGGTGGTGCGTTTCTCTTATGATTTTACTTAATATTTATTTTTATTTTTTTATAGGTCTCTCAATTTGGAACAAGAAGCTCAAGTTAAACAACAAGAAAAGGATAAGGAACGAAATAGCTTAACTGGCATTGTAGGCCCGTCCACTCCAGTTGAAACAAGTAAAATTTTTTTGTTATCTTTAGATCTGCTTTTTAAATTGATCTAATTGATATTTTATTCGTGTTGGTTATCTGCTAATTTCCACAACTTTTTAAAATTACAGATGTCCAAACGCTGGATACAATGCAGGCTCTGTGCCTCCCATTGGGCGCTTCCGTCTCTCTTCTTGTCATGTTCTTTTTCTTTGATTCCATGCAGCTACTATTTGCCGTTTGCACCGCAAGTAAGTTTCTTTCACTTTTTTCGTCAGTTTGAATTTTGTAAAATATATATTTTTATTATTTCCAGTTATCGCAACGGTAGCTTTGGCTTTCCTACTATTGCCAATGTGTCAGTATGTTAGCCGACCCTGCACATCTGGGAACAAGTAAAATGCAATAATTTTCCCTTTTAAATATGCATTTTTAACTACATTTTTAAAAAGGATTTCTTTCGGATGTTGCGGTCGTTTTACTGGAGCTGAACTACTATCTTTCAGTTTAGCCTTGACCATCGTTTGCGTTTGGATCTTAACGGGGCATTGGCTTTTGATGGACGGTATGTGGAAAAATTACTATATAAACCACTAATTCTTAATTTTATTTAATTTTTCTGTAAAATAATCAGCCATGGGAATGGGCCTGTGTGTGGCTTTTATCGCCTTCGTCCGACTTCCGAGTCTCAAAGTGTCGACGCTATTGCTAACCGGTTTGTTGGTCTACGACGTCTTCTGGGTGTTCTTCTCATCTTACATCTTCAACGCGAACGTGATGGTCAAAGTTGCCACGCGTCCGGCTGACAATCCAGTTGGCATCATGGCGAAAAAATTCCATTTTGCGTCCAGTATGGCGAGAGATGCTCCTAAACTCTCTCTACCTGGAAAACTAGTTTTTCCCAGTATGCACAACGTTGGCCACTTCTCTATGCTCGGGCTCGGAGACATTGTAATTATTTACATATTAAATTTCAGCACCTGTTTCAAACAATTATTATTTGTTTGTTTTAAATCTAATAATAGGTTATGCCCGGCTTGTTGCTCTGCTTCGTCCTCCGCTACGATGCTTATAAAAAGTCGCAGCTGTTGCACTCGGCCGAGACGGGCGTTCCTCCACCTAGCCACTTGAATCGAATCACGTACTTCCATTGCTCTTTGATCGGCTACTTCCTTGGTCTGTTGACGGCCACCGTTTCTTCGGAAGTTTTCAAAGCTGCTCAACCAGCACTGCTGTACCTGGTGCCATTTACCCTCCTGCCTCTTCTTGTCATGGCATACCTCAAGGTAATATTCAAATTTATCTATAATGAAGGTCTCCTCTTATTGAAAATGCCTTAATTACAGGGCGACCTAAGACGCATGTGGGATGAGCCGTTCATAGCTCAACCCCAGCCCAAACAGCTGCACGTTTAATGTATTTTCTCCTGAAGTAAAAGACGGGCCGGCGATTTGGCGAGTGCGTCCCATCAAGATTTCACGTCTGCACTCCTAGTCAAGAACTCAGTTGAGTTCCAAGGCCCTAACCCCACCGGATCGTGTCTTCCTTATTATCGAGAAAAAAGAGAAAAAGAAGGAAAATCACCCTATTAAATAGTTGTAACCTCGATCAAGACCGAACGGAATCATCCTTCCCTCTAAACCTCGTAGTCTCATCACTTGTGTTGTATACATTGCTGACGCAAAAGACTCCTTTATCTATCTATTGTAGAAATACTCGTTTTTACCCCCTTTTTATTGTTTCTCTCAATCTCACTCTCTTTCGAAATCTCCGGACCATGTTCTAGAAGGTGACAGTAGTCGATTGATAACGTGCTTCTTAATTTCTTGCTGTATCGAAACTTGAACGTCTTGACGTTTTTGCCTGGAATCAATATAGATCTTTTCGATATCCACAATTCGAGCTCGAGGTTTATTCATTTCTCTTGTCTCGAATCTGACAGACACAAAATAGTGATCATAGTTTATAAATCCGTTCCATTGATTTCAGGATCTTCATCGATAGCTTGCTCCACAGTAATTGAGTAGTGGATTTTCTTTGAACGCAGGTAGCTGAACGTGTTGTCAAATTCAGCCACATCTGGAAATTTATCAAAGTAAAATGAATGGTTAAAAATTGAACGAAGAGAAAGGCGAATAAATCTAAGTTACATGTTCCTGAGGTAGTGCACTGGATTTCACCCTCTTCATTCGATATGTGGCAATCTACTCGATCCCGCGGTACAAGAGGGATCAGTTCACTCTCTTTCTTCTGATACAAAGCAAAGGCTACATCGCTGTCTTCCGAAAAGAACTCCCATCTACAGATGCATTTATAAATCATTGATACCTTTGATTTTATTATTTTAATTATACCGAATTATTGAGTTCGCTTCTTTGACTTGGAACTCAACATGCTCACGACTGCCGCTATTGACCGTCAAAATCTTCTCGTTGGCAATAGCTTTTTTTACGTTGAGGTAATAAGATTTTGGTACTTCGCCGCCCATATTGACCTGTGCAGAAGACTAGTAGATAAATTTGTCTGGGATCAAATGTGATATTGGGACATACCATTGCTTTGCAATTAGGATCGCCGTCAGGATCGGTCATGGTGCCACCGTAGGCGACAGGCAACTCTTCGGGATTAATTTCGGCTAAAAGAGCGGTCTTCCAAACATTTGGTTCATGGCTATAAATACTGATTTTGTTTTTGGTTCGTTCGTGCAGGAAAGGTTTCAATAAAGCAAATGCGATCTCGAATACTTTTGGAGCTATACATTGAAAATTAAGTGTCACATTAGATTATTAGATTACAGTCTCTATTTCACTGTCCATGTTACCGTTGATAACAAAAACTTTCCGAAGCAATTCTGGATAATTTGCTTCATAAAGTTGAACTAATTGCACTGCTGTATCCATAGCTTCATAAAAAATAAATGTAAAAAATAAAATAAAAATACAATTTATAGTGGGCGATATATTTATACAGTTATACTCGATTATTTCGACATATTCGAGAGAGGAATACTTAAGAGAAAGTTTAGAATTGATTTATTATTAAAGATTTTTTTTTGTCAAAGGCAAAGTTCCCTGAATCCCTTTGTTGACCTAATAAAGGTATAGATGCGAAAGCATCCCGTCTATATGATACTTTCTCCCAGATGGTTTTTCCTCCTCTAAAAAGTAGATCATCTACTTGAGTTGGTATTGATGTAACCTACATTAGTTATTGTACTGAAAAGCCATGAGCGAAGCGTGTCAAAATTCTCAATTGAATGTCAAAAGCCCCTAAGCAAGTAATAAGAGAAACTACAACTATTCTGAAAGGCGAGATAATAATGGACTGTTCCGATATTTTTAAAATTTGTCAATGGGGCAAATCTCAATTGCAAGAAGTACGATCAACATAAATATTTACAGTATATTTAATGAATGTTTTTTAAGTTCAAAAATTTTTAAAAATAGCAAAAAACAAATTATTTGAACCAAAAAATGATAAACCAGTCGTAAATAGCTAGCAACTTGCTATGGCGTACCTGGTTTGTAAGTAATGTGGCGCATTGAAAAGCCTTCCATATCAAATATGATGGTGGACTGGATTAAAGAGTCTCCAAGTTTTTGTTGATACTTTGTTGGATTTGTGATTGTCAATCGAATGTTGGTTTCCACAAGATTAATCACCTGAATTGTACAAGCGATTCTCATAACTGAATTTTTTTAATAGGGCCATTAAATTATAATCGTTTTGAAATTTCTTCCTTACGTGTAGCAAGTAGTCTTTCTTTTTTGCCGAACATAAAATGCCCTTCA
This sequence comes from Chydorus sphaericus, assembly GCA_030141595.1. Lineage (NCBI taxonomy): Eukaryota > Metazoa > Arthropoda > Branchiopoda > Diplostraca > Chydoridae > Chydorus > Chydorus sphaericus. The sequence goes on along the minus strand of CM057927.1, from coordinate 8,079,025 downwards.
TATCCGACTTACCATAACGCACCACCCATACTGCAAAAAACAGCATAGCATTAAATAACATATTATTATTACTAAAAGTGATCTGAAAAAAAAACTCAGCATAGAGAATTACAAGGATGTTGGAACTTGTCACGGCCAACGAAACCGGCGGGAAAATATTTTTGCAATACTTCTGGCGATTTGAACTCGTGAATCGAGTTTACCCTATATTTTTTACGCCATTCAAGGGACTGTAAATAAAAAAATAAAGTAATGAGCTGTGGATCTGCAATGTGAATTAATTACTCACGGCTCGAAGCATTTTCTCAGCCTTGTGCACGTCGAAATCGCGGGCTGCATTTTAATTTGTTCAAGAAATTAAGTTCACGAATACAATTATTTAAAAAAATTATAAACAATTACCTATCAGCCATCGTAACAAAAAAAGGTCACTAGTATCGGGAAGCTCAGCATCTTTAACAATCTCACGAAACTGTTGATAAAAAATTTAATATTTGGTTAAACATAGACGGATTCTGCTATCAAAAGTTTTATCGGAGCTGAACCTTGGACTATTTAATTATTTTTAAGACGCTTACTATTTATATTACACGGCATTTGCTATTACAGTTGCGACATCTCTTTAAAATAGAACCTTTGCACCTGAACAAGTCCCAGAAGAGTCCGTCTTTTTTTTTTTAACTAATATCGGTCCTACTAAGAGGGAAGAATGGGCAAGGATAGAAAGGAACCGTATTAAAAATGGTTGAAAATAGGTAGACAAAAATCTTCTCTCTCTGGAGAACCGCATATTTATGGTGCTATAGGATATTCTTTATATGTGTGCATAACTTACCTCATTAAGAGTGGATCTCTGTTGATTATTCAGCTGACTGAGTAACATTCTAGAAGTGGCTAATAACAATACTTTCGTTGCAGCCGTGAATGACGCGTAAGAGCAACTTAATGCTGATCAGTTCCGCATCGACAACTAGTTTTCTCGCCGATACTTGTTGTTCATAGACTGATAGGATGTTAGTCGCTTAGTTTATCTATCTTTCCAAAGCTCAGAAAACAAAACGAAAAGCACAAATAATCACTTCTCATCACAATCAAATAAAATCTTCAAACAATCTTTTTTACATTCCTATGGCTAACTAACGGTACGATTGACGAAGGAAGGTCTGGCCTAGAGAAACGTTACAGACAAACTAAAGTACTAAAATTCTACGTTCTCGTAAAACGGTAAAAGTATACTCAGCGATATGCCGCTGTCTCGCTTCCTATTCGTCGAAGTACCGTTTTTTTTTAGTCCTTACCTCCAAACACAGGGTAAACCCCTATAAATACGTACCTGTGCTGGAGATTCAGTATCCTCAGGCATGGATTTACATTAGCGCCAGCGGAGAAGAGGATTTTAGTGAGGAAACATTTCTTGATCTTAAGTGATAAGCAGCACGATCGTTTGATTTTTAAAATAGTTTGAATCATCTAACAGCTAAATCTTTTGAAATTATTTGGCTAACATGCTGACGCGTTCCAGCACTATTTACTTTCGGTAATCTCACCATTCCGGATTCCTCATTCAGTCATTATGGTTTCATGGTCAGGTCCCGGTGGTACCCTGGTAGTCCCCATGGTCCTCGTTCTCTCGGCAGACTGGCCTCCCCTATCCAAACATCAACTTTCTGGCTTGTCGCGTCAATGATTTTTGCCCGTTATTGCTATGCATAAGATTTCTCCCTTATTTTTTTTTTAGATTTTTTTTTAATATGAAAGATTAAAAAGTAGATGGCCAAAAAAGTTGCAAAAAGTTGCCAACAACTTTAATGGGTTGAATAATGAACTAGCGCAATATGTGATTGATTCATGCTCTTATTTTTCTTTAGTTGTTTCTTTTGAATAAGAACCAATTGTCTTTCCGTAGCTTAATCTTATCTTTTGGTACAATTTATTTTTTAAGATTCAGTAAAGTATTCTAATGTCCCATTTCCAAGTGGAGGCTGTAAAGCTAAATTCACACCTGCGATCAAAATTCTTCAAAATCCTTATAACCGTCTTATAAGCACTTTAACTTAAAATTCTTTATAAGACATGGTTATAAGCGCAAAATAGTATCGTTTTCAAATGTGAATGCAATTTTTAACGGTAAATTAGGTAGTATTTTCTTCATAATATCTGACTACGTTCACCCTCCGACCTTGGTGTCTCTCCTTCAACTCCCCCTCCTATTGGCTCCCAGGCTCCCACATATCACGTGATATTCTTTATTCGATTGAGGGGTGTGGTTAATCACCCTCACCTGAGAAATCCAGCAATTTCATTGGCTTTCTTCTTATTTTCTTACGTTAAAAATGTACCCGGGTATTTTTAACGCAAGTCATTATTTGGGTCCTATAACGACATTTTCGATATCTTAACGAAAAATAAGATAATTAAGGAAAAATTGGATTCACACTGCTTTTTGTAACTACCTCTAATAAGATCTTATAACATCTTATTACAAGATTTTGAGTGCTAGTGTGTAGGCTACTTAACACTTACACTGGTGTTTTAAGTGGATACTTCGCGACTGGAGACTAGCGCATTGGCGACTGGCGCCTGGTAGCATGATTGCCTGAAATCCGGTGTGCTGCATCTTCACACAACACCGGCCGTAGCATCATCTTATAGCTGGGCTTATTGTGAATTGGGAAAATGGGAATAGGTGCCTTGGTGGGCTGGTGGCCTGTGGGTGCTTGGCGCTGAGCGGCCTGAGCCACTGCCAGGCGGCCGCCGGCCAGCGCCGTAGCAGACGCCAGACGGCTGGTCACATCTCTCACCAAAAATTGAATTAAATAAACATGACAACGTTGTACAATCGCAGTGTGCTGTGAGAAATGGCGGCCTCCTCAACTCAGAAAAAACGTGAGCTTAAACAAAATCAACGAGAAGTACTGGATAATATTAAAGGAAAAACAAAGGAAGTTATTCAAAACCGAAAAAATATCAATCATATCATTGACATTCAACTACAATTAGAGGTTTTCCTCCCATCATTTACTATCACTACTTGTCTTCTTTTATTAAGTGTCTACTATTGACATTTCAGAATGAAGAAACTCCTGTCGTTCAAGCCAGCATGAAAGCTCTGGATAAAGTTTTCTCCCATTTTTTCTCTAATGGCTTGTTTTCTGAAAGAGGTGCCTTAGAGACTTCATCAGACAAGCAGGTTCGAGAATGGAGTTGGGAACGATACCAAGAGTATTTAAACTATCTTTTTACCCATCTCAATTCTGAGCAAACAAGTCTTCAAGAACAGTCCCTTGTTTCTTTGATGCAACTACTCCAAAAACAAAGTCAATATCCAACATCTGCAAACAGTGAGGACAAAAAGCAGCAAATATTTGCTCAAGATTTTCTGGAGGTAATTCATTTACTTGCTTAAGCAAAGGAAAAATAATGGAAAATTTTTAATTTTCCAACAGAAAATTACCAGTAGCTTGCTGGATCTTGAAACAGCGGAATCAACCCCATTGCTGACTCGTTTCCAAGAGTTCTTGGAGTATGAAGATGTCCTTTATTATCTTCTTAAAGTGCTGGCAAAGATCCTAAAATCAAAAAAAGACATCAATGACAAATTCTTGCAGAATTTGATTCAATTATTGGAAGAAATAACAATTCACTCTACTTCAGATGAAGAAAAATCAAAACTCTTCTGCCTTGGTATTCAAATTTAATTAAAATATGACTATTAATTAATAATTTTAGTGGTTTGTGTGATACCAATGTCTTTGCAGACCAAAAGTATTTCAAATGGAACTATACCCAAGCAAAGAAATTCTTCAGCTTAATCTGGCATCAGCTATTGAAATATCCTTTGACTCCCGGATTATACAAACGTGTGTTGGTAGTGCTACCTGACAAAGTCATTCCTCACTTGGAGAAACCATTGTTGCTTACTGATTTCTTAATGGAATCCTATCGAATCGGTAAGTTGATATAAATCAGCTGATTTTATTTTATACATGCTAAATAATTATATTTTTTAAAGGTGGTGCCGTCAGTATTTTGGCTCTTCATGGTGTCTTTTTGTTGATGCAAAATCACAATTTGGAATATCCTGATTTCTACCAGAAATTGTACTCTTTACTGGAACCAAGTGTACTATCCGTCAAATACCGCGCTCGTTTCTTCTACCTGCTCGATCTTTTCATGACGTCGACGTAAGGAAACTTGTCACGAATTCCGAAAAAAAATTCAACCAATTAAATTAACATTTTCAGGCACATTCCGGAGTACATTGCAGCAGCGTTTTCCAAGAGACTATCACGATTAGCATTGATTGCTCCGCCAAATGTTGTCGCACTCATTCTCTATTTTGTTGGTAATTTAATCATTCGACACAAGGGATTGAAACGCCTGATGCACAATTCTGATAATCAAACAGGTACTTTGTTTTAGCCACTGTGGCAAAGTTGAATGATTTATGTTTAATTATTTTGTTACCAGATTTAACGACCGACCCGTTTACCATGGAGGAGACGGATTTGAGTAAGTGCAACGCAACCGAAAGTTCCTTGTGGGAAATCAAGTCGTTGCAATCTCATGCTTTGCCTGAAATAGCTTACATGGCAAAATTCATTGATAGAGATTTACCAAAATCAGAGTGGGACTTAAACTTGGCTTTGGAGCTCACATTAGAAGACGTAAGAATACTTATTTAAAGTATTTTTTATATTTTAAAAGAGTGAGTAAACTGTATCCCATCTATACGACTTTGTTTAGATGTTGGAAAAGGAACTCAAACGGAAAATTTCAGAAGAAGACGTACCACTTAATTTTGAAAGGCCTTCAAAGTTTGCGTGTGTGAAGCACGATAAAGTATCTGATTTGTTTAACTTGGCTTGATCATGTCAAATACATTCAATTGTTAAAATGAATTCCTGTAAAGCAGGCTTAATCACATTTTAATTTATTAGTAGAGTGTACCACTTTCTATAGGTTGAAATCAACTAAAAGAACCACGACTTTAATTTGAGTTTTTTCCTGTTTACTTTTAAGCTCTAAATTCTCAACTTTTTCTCACTGCGCGCAGTCCATCTGCTTGGTAAAACGTTATTTACTATTTAGGAGTTCGAGATTAAAGCAGTTCTACCATGTGAAACTACGCTGCGCTTGATCATTTTTAACTTAACCGTGTAATGACAAATTTCTTTTCTTTTATAAACAAAATAGCAACGTAGAAAGAAATGAAATACTTCATCACACAAACAGCTTTTAAAAATTTGAAAAAGTAAGAAAGGTTAAGCAAACTCCTACGGCATCGCTGTGCGGCCCTCTGACGGCTCTCAGGGACTACCGAGTACCGAGCCACTAGGTGGCCGGCTGACGACTTGTCGAGTACCGACGTGGGATGTTCCCTGACAACGTCCGAACGTCGTCTGTTCGACTGTTCAAGATTCAATTTTATGTTACCCAGTGAATCAGTGGTCCTGTCAATTTATCGCGATTTCAGTTCTTAAAAGAGACAGTTTGGAATATCACGGATAATTGGCTGTTTTCTACATAGTACAGTAATATAATCTTGATGTCGTTTTATATCTATACTACTGTTTAAATTTTGACTTAAATTTGAATAATAGGTTTCTTTGGTCGACGTTGAGCAGTTTCTGTTATTGTGTGAGTCGTACGTCGTCTTTAGTCGTGTTAATTTTGATGAGACAAGACGAAAACGCGCATAAAACTGTTTGAAAAATGATGAACATACCTTTAAAACCAGCAGTGGTAAATAGTTTTGTCATCTAAATTATGAATTTTTATAATTGGCACTTCATAATCAAATATTTTGGATTCTGCAATAGGCACGCTTAGAAAATGCTATGAAAACAACAATTTACCACTGGTGTGAAGAAATTGGAAAGATTGTGGAGGAGTACCCGGTTAAAGAACTCCAAAATGTTTTTCCCTTGATAGTTGAGAATCTTTTTGAATTGCACTTGCAGGTATATATTACTATTAGCTGTTTCATGAATATTTAAGAGGATTATTAACATTCTAAATCTCCATTTGAAAAAATAGACAGGATGGAGTATGAGAACACTCACAAAATCAAATAATCCACGGGATTTTGACACAGTTTCCCATCTGCTCTCTCCTAGAGGACCACTGATTATTCTCTGCTACAAACTGTTGGGGGACAGCACAATCAAATATGAATTTCCACTGTGTTACATACCAGTAATGATTTATTTGGAATGCTTATTGATATTCATTATTTTCACTTAAGCTTTTTTTTTCTAAATCTGTACTCAAAATTGTAATCTTTTAATCCTTAGGCAGCTACACGTCACATGCTTGAAGAAGGGGTTATACCGTCTTTCTATGGTAAGTGTAAATATATTATTTAGATATTTATTATGTTTAAATGCAAACTTTCTCTTATTAATTACATATTATAATTTGGTGTAGTTGGAAAATTGCAGTACCACCCTCAGCTGAGAGTTCCATCTTGTCTTGTTCTAAGTATAAAATTTTTTATAAGCATTGGGCTTCTATGCTTGGCATTTTTCCTAAAGCAGAATTTCTTTGATAGATGCTTTTGAATATTACATGATGCACTTTATCTTCTACCTCGTAAATCCAAATTTACAAAAATATGCAACAAACTCTGGTGGGAGTGATTCAGTTTATTTTGCGGTGCTGGAAGAATACCTGCAATACTTCCTTCCTTGTAACGGATGTGATCCAGACCCGATTCAAGCGCCTTCTCCTTCGTCCTCTTTTGGATCTCCCATCTTTAATACATCACCTAAAACAAAGTAAAGTAGCCAATAGATGTGAATTAGCTTTAGTGCTAGACTTCTATCAATCATTTTCAACGCAGGTTTGAGGGATTCAGATCATCCAGGACTCCATCACTTCTGAAAAAGTCATCTCTAACTCCCACTTCTGGAACGAGTTCGTTATCAGCAGATAGATCCTCGCATCACGATTCTTGGCGAACTATGGTCCTCTTACATGCGATAAGCGAGTTGTGGTTGAGTCACGTCAATACTGGTAGCGGAGAAAGTTCAGACCTGCAACATCCTGGGAGTCCTTCGCGCCAAATATCCATTCTTCAGGTGCCATCGATCTCCTTTACGAATTTGTTTTTAATTTGTTGCTTATAACTTGATTCATTACGCACTTTGTGGATAGACTACTGCTTTTCTTCCAAGTTTGGATCACCTTCGAGCCGTCCGGATGCTGACCAAACACCTTCACTACTTTGCAAACTCTTCTGGGCCCAATATTATAACCGAATTAGATGATTTGAAACGGTAATAATTTTATACAATTTTATTATATGTATAATTACCATAGCTTAACTCCTTTTTTACTTTATCGGGCCCTTTACAGAACAGTGTGGTCTTACTTTCAGAAGAAGCTCTACGTTTTCCTACGACACACTTTGGAACACTGGCCACTGGATGCTTCATTCCGCTTGTTTTTAGAAACTTGGCTAAGCTACATTCAGCCGTGGCGATACGTTTCTTACACCAGTAGGGGCAACGATAGCGACAAAGTGGTCGACTCAAAGTGGCAGAATTTTGTAGCTGAAAATCTTCTTTTTTACACCTTGTTCCTGGAGAAAGTTATCCATCGATTCTTGAGAGTAGAGCTCTCGTCGACCAAAACCGCCTTGATGCTTTACAGAATATCCAAAGTATATATATTTTTCTTTGTCTTCATGACGTTGAATCAAGTAAGTTAATATCTTCTTATGCAGGTTTACTCACAAAAGAATGTGAAAGAAATGATTTTACAAGCGGAAAACTCACAAACCAATGGATCGTCAACGCACAGCAGTAGTCAAATGGCCGTTATCGTTCGGCAATCTATCAATGATTTGGAAAGCCCGTCTTTCAATTATGTCCCCTTATTTGGACAAGAGATCACTTGTTACGTTCGAACTTTGCTTATGGCTGCAGCTCAAGCCAAAACGAATTTGAGGATCTCCGAGCCTGTGGAAAATCGCACTCTGGGATGGTGGGCTCGAATTTATGAATGGTTTATCAATTCTGGGCCTGTATTTCCTGACGAAAATGGAGAAGAAGCTAAGAAAGCACTCGGTCATTTAGAATTGGCCTCATCTCAGTTGGCTAGTTTGTTTGAGGTGAATTCCGTTGTTATTTTGCAATGTTAAAGATGACACTCATCTTTTCTGTTTTTGGACGTACAGATTGAAATGCCTTCCGAACCCGAGTCTCTTCTGCAATCAACGGAGGATAGTTCGGCAATGTTTCAAACTCCAGTGCGTAGACAAGCGCTTGGTCCCTCAACTTTAGGATCACAACCCTCGTCACCGGCGACCCTTGGCCCTCACCGACGTTTCGATCTAAGTTACAGAGGTAATCCGGATACAAGACCAATCTGCAGCTATGAGGTTCCGTTCCTTGTCCGTATGCTTCATCAAATATCTACCAACATTAATGAAAAGGTATATATGACCCCAACATGAATCAAACATTTTCTCATTTCAATTTACTTTTAGTTTGGGTCCGAACTGGAACAATCTTACGAGCGGAGAGACTTCGTTGGAAAAGTAGTGCGCCAGCTACTGTATCCACCAACTACCTACCAGGAAGTAGTGAAAAAATTCGGAACACCAAATACAATTCAAAAACGTCTCCCTCCGCGCATATGTCTCCGGACATTGGCTAATCGTCAGGTTGTTGGTTACACCTTGGGACTTGCCCTTATCTCTTACGGTCTCGGCTGGGCTCCAGAAATCCTTATACTCATCTTGGCTTGCTTCTTTTGTGGCACTCTTTTTGTTCGCGCTTCCCTCGAAAGTTGGCGAGAAGCAGGAGGACGTATTTTGATAGACGAAGATTCGTTCACTTCTCGATAAAAACAAGAAACAAGTGTTATCCTCTTCTAATCTTCTTTGAACTTGGACAAGCTTGAAATAAAATTACTCCATTGTGAATCTTTTTGAGGTTATTTGAATTTGGAACACGAGGTTCATAAATATTAAGAACTCAAGTGATATTTATTTTTATTCTTAAGTTGGTACTTTTAGAGCTTGAAGGATTCTTGAATGGTTAATTTTTTTTAACTTCAAACATCAAGAATTTTCCCGCTTATTGTACATGATATCTGCAAATTATTTCTTATCATTCAAAATATTTAAAAAGCTAACTTATTTGTTAAAAATTGTGATGGCCTTCTCATCTCATCAAAGTCCTTTACTGTTTGGAAGCATACCGTTAACCGAGCGAGTTCGTTGGGTGCAAAACGACAGATAGTTAAGGTATCCTCTTTTTCTGTTAAGTTGATTAACTTAAACGCTCGACCATTTGATCAATTTGCCGAATGACTGTCAGCGTCTAATATAAAATTCACCAGGGACGCAAGCATTTAACTCTTTATTATGTAATGCAAGTATAACTTGGTTATAATCGGTAGAAATATTTTTCCTTTTCCATCCAAAAACAAATGTACAAACAGATTGCCTAATATCTTCAAAGAAAACAAACATGAAATAACTAGAAATGTCGTGCTTACGATTCATTCAACTTAAGCGAATCAAAGGACGAGTGGAACAGATTCTGGATTGGATGGTGTTGCAGCGTTACTCGTCAGATAGTACTCGCACGCACTGACACCTGTAAGAGTTTCATCTACATTCTCTTGTCGAGGCGGTTTCCACCTAAAAATAATTAACGAATTAGTCCATATTTAATAATTAATCCTACTTCCAGCTAGCATTTAACAATGAAGACGACAAAATACTCAAATAAAAATAAAATTAAACGAGTAATATTAATAAGAAAAAAAAATACAATCCTACCTCAGATAAATTACTAGTCCAAAGATAACAACGAACAGGCTCTGGATAGTCGCCAATAAATAATAGAAATAGTCCAGATGGCCCTTGTTGACATCTCCGTCGATCCAACCAAGGTGGAGACAGCGAGTAAGTTGAACCAAAGCGATGCCTAAAAAGGATCCAAGTCCTTCAATTGCCGAGTATAGACCCATAATAATCCCTTGAAAGGTTCTCGGCGCAGTAGTGTAGGCGTACTCCATCCCTGAAACGATTTATAACAAATATTATTTAATTTCATTTCATTATCATAGATAGCGAATACAACGTACCAGCAACTCCGGCAAACACTTCAGCCGTTCCAATTAAACAATACTGAGGAATCTGAAACAGTATTGACAGAGCGCTTGCAGTGAAATTGGTCCCGCTAATAATCTGAGAAACGCTTTTCCTGTATATTTAATCATGAAATAATTAGCACTCGTAATAAACCAGTAGATTAAGCAATATAAAATTACCCTTCTTCCAGCTGCCTTAGTCGAGCGCGTTCAACGATGGCTGCTGTTAAGATGGCTGCAATTGCAGTAAACATACCTACCACTTGAGATTTGAAAAGGATATTTATTTATTTGAGAATTAAAATGAATAAATAGGTTATACTCATTCGGCAGAATGGAGATGTGCGGACATTTTTACGATCCAGCCAAGGAAAGATTAGAAAATTTAGTAGAGGAATGAGGACCAAAACGAATACTTCATCGCACAGAGTCAGCCATGCAACGGGAATCTAAGTAAATTCAAAATATCATTACAAAGCGCGAAACTGCATTTCCCCATCGATACTACCTCGAAATTGGGACCCATAGTCTCGTTCAAATGTATATTCATATGAAGGCCTTGAGCTTGAAAACTTGTAGACATCTGGTTAGTAAATAGAAAATATTAAAAGATAACTTGATATTTATAAGGCAACAAAATAAATTTACTTGAAAGTAGACGAGCCAGAATGGCAGCAGCATCGAAATAAAGACGATAGTAATGCCAAGGCTTTTAACATCATCCACTGTGGCATCATGAAATGATCCTCCGTATGATATTTTAGCGCGATCAATCCATGATGGGCTTAGTGCAATTGGAGTAGCATGCGGTGATTCAAGTTCCCGCCGGAACATTGGAGAACCTTGTATACTTTCTTGATTCCTGCAATTAGTATACAATCCTTCACCTACGAATTGTTCAGATATGATAAATTATAACTGAGAATTTAAAAAATATGGACAAGCTAAAATAAATTTTCAAGCGAACCAATAATCCGGAAAATATTCATTACGACTGCATTTCCTGAACGAAGAAAACCATTTAAAAAAAATTTGAAAATAAATGAATTGCTCGATAATATACTTGGACTGTGTACAAGGTAGATTCTTCTCCCACAACAGAAAACGACTAGTGAGATACAGAGGGCAATCGTGGTTGCAATATATGAGATACAAAATCCATTGTCGATGTTTTGCTGAACGTAAGCAAAAATCCCCACTCCCTACAATCAAAATTGAAATGAATTATACAACTATCTTTATATTTACTAATTAAAAGTTAAAATTGTGGTGCTTACTAATAGACTTCCGCAGTTGACGCACCAATAATAGGCATTGAAAAATTGCCTTACAGCGAATTCTCCACTGGCGCGTACTTGTTCAGCTCCAAACGGCGGAATATTTGCTTTAACGACACCTTCTCCGCATCCGATAAGGATTAAAATGGTATATATATGAGGCAAGCAATGCCGAGATTTCATTTCAAAAATATTCCAGTCATTCCCATCATTAGAATGCCACTCACATCCCAATGAATTCAGGCCATTCATAGACAAAGCTGTTAGCAAGCAATATCCAAAGATGTAGATCACCATTCCTCCAACAATGACCCAGTACCTCCCAATCAGAGAATCTGATAACCAACCTATAATGTGGTGATAATAAATTTTAAATTCCAATCTTCATATTTTCTATTTTAAATATTTAGATTACTTACCACCAACTGGAGCACACACACAGGAGATTCCATTAATAATAAAAACTGCAGTAAGTGCTTGAAATGGTTCCCATGCTTGACCCTTTACAAAAATAAATGATAATTTTATGCAGCAAAGAAAGTAATTTAAACATAAATAAGAATAATGTACCTACCTCAGATTTGCCTTTGCTCAGATACAGAAAGAGATTCATGATAACAGACCAGTATGCAAAGCGCTCAAGTGCCACTGCATCCAATTTAAAATAATAATTGTAAAAAATATAAATTATTAGATGTATACCAGGTTATTGATTTTTTAAAGAAAAGTTAAAAGAAAAGATAATTAAATGTACCTGCAACCAAAATAAGAATTCCACTTTTTTTAGCACGACTAGGATCCCAAGGAACCACTATAGGAATCACTGGATTTATTAAATCATGCCGTTCAGTTAACATCAGAGGTCTAACTTCGTCTTCCATTTTATTTGTTGTTTAACACCTTGGCTTTGTAGGAAGCCTTAAAAAATGAGCATTATTGAAAGAAAATGGGGATAAACAAGATACTGTAATGGGTTGTAATTAATACTTAAACAGGCCAAAACATTGAACAGTCATCAGCATGCATCAGGTGTCAGAATCTGATGAATGAAAACAATGGTATGTGATGTGATTATAATTCACGCATATTCAGGATCGGACGTGGCACTGTGGGAAGGAGAAATTAGCAACTCTTTTCTTCCGTAATATTGAAAAATTGAAATTCTAGTAAACCACCATACCACACTATATTTTCATAATAAAGCGAGTGTGATTCGATTTGATGGTTTTGATAAGCGTTGCCAGATTTAAGAATCTATAAGTCATAAGCTGAAATTTTCCGAGAGATCTATGCCGTTCGACGTTTATTATGGCGGAAAAGGAGTGATACGGAAGAATTGAGAAATTTATTTTTTATAGACATGGCGACATTTGGTATTAATATAGTCATTTAAACAATAATGGTAGAAGGAAAGACTGTTGCAGGAAAAGATAAGGAGAGCTGAGGGAGTAGCCGGGAAGCAGGTGAAGAGTCGAGCTCGCCAGGAGACTGCTGACTAACAAGTGACTAATAATAAGTGGTTAGCAAAACTCTCAAGTCGGGTCTTTCTACGATTTTATAAGACTAAAATGCATATTTGACAGTAATTAATTAAAAGGGGCCGTACTCAAATGACGTCTGGAAAATTCCCTGATTTTTGGCGTTTTCCCTCTCCCTTCTCCCGCATTCGAGTAACATTACGGCTCTTATGGAGAGTCCAGTTTGGCTTGACCCCTCCGTCATACATGTACAGCCCTTATTAGTGATGACCTTTATGTTTCCTTTTCGAAAAATAAATAGAAAGCTGAGACCTAAATTTAAGCATTGGAGATTGGTAGTCGTAGCAACCTTGAACTCATTCTCAATTTCCCTTTTTCTTCTAAAAAAAGCTTCCTTTCCCGTTTTTTTTCTCCACTGGCTTATATACATAGTTTCAGCCCTCGTCGCTTGGGCCCCAGTGGCGCAACCGGTTAGCGCGCGGTACTTATAATCAGTTCTCACGATGCGACATGCCGAGGTTGCGAGTTCGATCCTCGCCTGGGGCAGAAATTTTTACATGTCATGTGTGATAGTAATTAAATGTGCGAAAAAATATAAGACTCATCAATTTATTTAAAAGAAAAATAAAACACGTATTCAAAGATAATTCATGTATCAATATCAAATAACACATAAACAGCTTAAGTCGAGGATTTTCGTGTGAAACAAATGGACATTGGACGCTCGTCGTCAAAAAAATTTCGGTGCTATTTCACTAATAACTGCATTACATATGAATAAACCAAATAATCATCAATAATTGGTGTCACTGTAATAGTCTACGGTGAGATCCCAGTTAGACTGACTAATCAAATTTCGTAGCTCATGAATGTTGTGACTTGTGATTCGTTGGCATCGGTAAATCTTGATGCTCTTTAAGCAGCGTTGATTGATGACATGCCACAGGCTGTCCATCGATACGTTCCTGCAAGATTCAAGTTCCAAGATGTGCAGTTGCTGACTGATGTTGGATAGAATTGAGTCGTCAATAGTTTGACAGCCAGCGATGTTTACGCACCGCAGGAAAGGCGACGCAAGGATCGTTGAGAGATCTAGAGTTGAGAGATCGCGATACCATTCCTCTGTTCTACTTTCACGATCCCGGGTGGTCAAGTTGAATTTAACCAAATTCATGGGTAGTCGGGGGACAGTCAACATAGACACGTAACTCTGATTGCGCTGAAGAGACAAATACGATAAACGAGGACAACATTGGAAGATACGATGAAGATCCACGTTGCGGATTCTTCCTAGCGAAAGTTGCTGCATAGTAGATCCATGCGTGACTAGCAGGATGTCGAAAGCTTCACCAAAGTCTAAATAATGCCCCCCATTTGCGTTATTCTCTAGTAATATGTGTAACTCCTTTAAAACGGTTAGCTGACTCAGAGATCTAAGATCGTTTGCAGTTAAACTTGAAGCGCACTCTATCGAAACCTAGAAAAGAAAATTATTTATTTGAAATTTAATTATGTTTTATATCTTGATGATGATGATACCTTGACTACGTGTTGACAGAGGTGAACAGCTGCCGAAAGGCTTCCTATTCGATACGAGTGATCACCAATAAGATGCTGAAGTAATATTCTTGAGGTAGTGGTGCGGCTATTATGGTGGATATGACTTAGAACACTGATTGTGTTGCGCCAGTTAAGACTCAACAATCCTGGCCGATGTTCGAGTAACGAACGGATACCTATTTCATCTACGCGAGTTTGCATCAAGTTCAAATGTTGAAGTCGGCGCATTTCTGGTCCATGATGTATGGATGATACGCTCCAGTTTGTAACCCGTTCGCATAATGATAAATCCAATTCTCTAAATTTATAAAAGACAATTTTCACGATGCATAAAAATAAAACTTCCAAAGCCAAGAATTACGTCAACAGCAAGCAATGTACAGAAATCGTCCGGAACTCTTGGTCGCCGCAATTGGTTGATCGTAAATGGAGTTTCTGCACGTAATTCAACGATGGAGTAATTCTCCTCCAAAAATGATTCGGTATTTGTAGAACATTTGATAAATCAATCGTTATAAGTGCCTTTTTTAAACCAAAGAATAATTCACACTGATTATTTAAACTATTTATCTCTCAAATTTCCCGGTGTTATCCGGATATTTACTTTTGTGCCATACCAATTCTTTCTGCTGAATGATGCTCGCAATTATTCCGATGTATTCTTCAGCATGTTGATCGCAACTTCGCGATAAATCCAAATGGTTTAAGGAATCTAGAAGAACCAGCTGAAAGTGCCGACTGGACAATCCAGGAATATTCATTAAGCGAGTAACAAGTTGTCCCGCTAATGTGGCATCTGATTAATTCGTTTTTTCGTGAGAAAGACAAATTACATCGCGTGAGCACAAGGCGAAAAAAAAATAAGCAACATACTTAAATAATCAAGCTTGTTGTGATGAGATGTAAACCACTCGATATGTTTGCTCACTATTTGTAAACACTGAACTTCTAATGAAGGTGCAGCGCAGAAATTTGGCATCACGACAAAATGTATGATGTGAAACGTTCTGGTTTCACTATCCCCTACCCAAGCTCTTGAAGTAATGAAGTTGACTGTGCCACGATCAACTGATGTATGAAGAGTCCCACCACACTGAAGGGTTGCCGACATGTGGAAAAAACCGAATACATTAGACCGTCTATGTGGTCTTAGCCGGGACTCAAAACGGGGAATCCCCGCTCACCACGATTGCTTTCACTATATGTGACCTTTCGAGTTTAGACTTGAAGTGGTTTTAAAAAGATAAAACCAGAACCTTGCGGTATCTTCGTAAATCATTGTTATCAATATGTAATATTCTATCTTACATATAATCGTTGTTGGTTCATGTTTAACATGAATTATTTTTTTTTCTAATCTAAAAAGATTAAGATTGCATATATACTTTTGTGCAAATAGTCTGGGTGTATTTGGGGCAGTCGGACACAAATTTGAACAATGAAATAAAAAAAACTGGTTAAAAAAATTGAGAAAGTGTGCTCAAATTTCAAATCAAATCAAAGCCGACATTGTCGAGTAAGCGACAATCAGCAAGTGCTGATAGCATATCATCATGATGAGATTCTTTGCCCCATAATATAAATATAGATAGTAGAAATTATTGCGGTTTCTATTTAGTTAAATCTCTAATGCTGCGCAATGGGGATCAGCTTCTCACCGGAAGCGAGGGCGGGCAATGGAGCCTCAATAGTCAGCACTCCGTCCTGTCGTTTAAAGTATCATATTCTTATAGATATACATCATACTGATATTAAATTACTGCATAGCACATACCTTTGACAGCGAGGAGCGGATCATTTCAGGATCTGTTCCCTTGGGTAGCAAAAATTCACGGTTGTACTCGCGGTATACTGATTTGGTTTCCGTCTTTTCCTCGTGCTTAGCATGAACCTGCGTGCATGGAATTATATATTAGTTTTCCCGAACTTTATAATGGAAAATTCATGTTATTACCAAAAGTTTGTTATCGACTGTCTTGACGACGATTTCTTCGGGGGTGTACTGGGCTACATCGAAGCGAAGTTTAAGCTTCTTCTCGGCGCCGTCCTCCTGGATTAGTGGCGAGTGAAGACCCGACAGCCAGTCGGATGCTGGTGACTGTGTCAAAGCTCCACTAGAAATATAATTATATCAAATTCAAAAGCTGTTTCATAATTCTTTTTATTGATTACGCAAAGAGAAAGAAATGTTTGAAGCTGCTGAGGTTATTAGCGTTATTAAGAATGATACCTGTGCAAGTGAGAAGAAGAAGCAGACGTCATAGAGGAAACGTGCTCCTTGACGTCACCAATCCATTTTCTGGCCTCCGAAGTGTGCATACTGCCCGTGATTATTGATTACATAATAAGCGGTTAAACAACTGTTTTTTTCCAACTTAATGCCCCGGTTATTTAGACAGAAGGCGTGTTATACAGTATAAGCGTGAAAGTATTGTCAAGTTTGAAGAAATTGAATATTAATAGTACCTGTTGGATGTGGAAGTGGATGTAGTAGACGTGCGGGAGAAGAGGGAGGATTGTTCGCGATTCAACAGCTCGGAGCGGAAGCGGGTCATTTCGTCTTCCATTTTCCTCATTTCGGAATCGAAACGTTCACGAATCGAGTTGAATTCGGAATCCAAGACGCTGAAATCGCCCAACTTGATCGGAATAATGTTTTTCTTGTTTTCGGCCATTTTAAATGTTCTGGAAAAAAGAGTAATTTTTCTTTATTGTCGGGGCTGGCAACCCATAAAAGGACACACTAAAGAAAAAGAATGTTTTTAAATTCTAAAAAGACGCAACATTTAATACGCTGGAAAAAAGAGGGGGAGCTAGAAAGGAAGGCGAGTGCCCAGCTTTTTTGTTTCTTTTAAGGTATACATAACTAATTCGCTTGTCACCAGATCGGATGTGGTGACTGCACTTGGCTGCGGTAGCCTCGATAGAAGAAAAAAAAAACCAGTTTCGCACTGATGGCGTTCGTTTGGCTATGAAATCTTACCTGGAGACGAAAGAGTGAATATAGAAAGAGCGTTGGATATCTAGGTGCACTGCTGTCGTTGAGAGCTCGGTAACTTTGTCTGTGACTTGCTCTACGATTCCCTCTTCCCCTTTATATACATTGAAAATAGCTGGCTCGAAAATAGCCGCCGTCTTGCTCCTCCTTCTACTCTTAGAAAAAAGCTCTAGAGGAGGGTGGAGTCGGAGAATGTTAGTCCAAAGTTGGCAGCCGTCCAGGCAGACGAAGCCAGTTTCATCTACAAGACTCTAGCACTTTCGATCCTTCCTTCTTTCGGCAGCAACCCGAAAGTAGGTGACGATCGCTCTGGATGACTCGTCCGCATCGAAAACGGAAGAATCTGGAAAAAAAAGTCATTGCTAAATGCTCGACTGATGGATGGCGAAATGACCGGATTTAGAATATTTTTATTGACCTTTTTTATGCTAACAGAGGGCGTCTAGATATATGCACTCCTCCCTCATAACGTGTTTATCAGCTGGAATTTTGAAGTAGGATGATGGATCCCATAAGTGATGCCATCGTATTTTGGTGAAGAATCATAAAGGTCTATAAAAGGGTACATTCATGAATAACAAAAAAATTTCCTGTTGTTGAATGCGTGACGTCACGCAAATACGACGGCGATGATGTCACGGATAAAAATAGAAAAGCTACGTAGTAGTCGACCAATGGCAGAGCCCGGCCAAATGGTGGTCAACACCCCTCACGCTGATCAATATTCTTCTCGCAGCCTTGTTCATACGAAAAAGGGAATAACAGCATCTATCGAGTGGAAGGGAGGAGTCTCGACTGACTAAATCGACGACATGAGGAATCGGTGAAATCACTCTTTCACGAATTTTCAGGAAAACAAACCAGTAAAGTGAGCTCTAATGACACATGCTCCAAGATCTCCGCCTTCGTCATCATCTTACCTTATAAGAATAACACCAACACAGCCTGGAAAGCGGCAAAAATAAATGTTTGATCAAACTTTTGCGCCTAGTCCAAACAATTGCAGCTGACCTACAATAGTACTGTTTACATCGGCTGAACGGGGGACGTTGCCAGTTTTTCATATAGGTGTACACTCCATTGCACGATAGCTTCATAACTTGGTCTTCCTCGAGTCGAAGGGGACGAAGGCTCGAATAGGGGACGTAACCATGAGTCTGTAGGCCGTAGGGGTATAGCCGTATAGGGGTAGTGGGAAAATGCGGAGGCACCGATGTCTTCATTCTTTAGATAAAAAGTACCGTAACCTGTATATCAGCATTAAAATTCAAAATACCCGCCCGTAGTTTTATTTATTTATTTAAACACACAAGTCCTCTTTGTTGATATTCTTGGTTCAAGTATTCGTCCCATATGCAGATGAGTACTGTACCATAAAGAACATAAAGTCAGAAAGTAAATAAATGTAGGGCAGATTTAGAAATAAACTGTCTCGCCGTCGCCCGAAATATGTCATTATAAAACCAGAAATGCCATTTGAAAGTTGAAAAAAGAAGAAAATGCCACTGTGGCCAGTTATCTTCAAAGTTCACAGACAGTTGAGAGAGCCGATAACATTTCGATATTCGATTGAATGACACACAGTAAAGTGTATTTAATATTTAATTTTTCAAGACACAAGTTTCCACATCCACAAAATAACAAAATTAAGAGATTGGAGATGTTAAAAGACCTAATTAGATGGGTGAACCTAAAACAAGTTGGGTGTTTCTGCTTTTCAACCAGACGTGGGTGTAGGTATTTCATTAATTTTAATTCAACCGATAGCCGAAAATGAGACAAAATGCAAAAAAAAAGTTAACTTGAACATTTTGTCACATAAAGAAGGTACAGCCCAGTGCCTTCAAATATCCGACACCTGGTATTAACTCAACTAATAGTTGTAGTTCTTTTGTTGATTTTTTCACTAATAGAATTTGCATAAAGTGTATGCGCCGGATTTTAAGTTTAATAGAGAGAGAGAGAAAAAAAAATTATATTATTAACTCAAAGATGATGCCATTCAGTGACGACGAGAGCTTGCGAGTTTTCCATGTACTTGGCCGCTTCATTATAGAGGCCGTGAGAACGCCAGAGCAGCTCCAACTTTCGACGTGAGGCATCGCAAATGTGAAGGGGATCTCCACGCCGTAAACCTTGATCCGTCTCACCGTAGGCGTCTACGTAAGGCGGAGGTAGGAAACAACCTTTAAAAAGAAATAAATAATTAAATAATAGAAAGAAACAAAACAGGAAAAGCAATTATGCAAAATTTTAATACCTTTGCTTTTGCCGGCCATTAGCAACAGTTTGCATTCTCTGACACGGAGAAAGAGGCAGGCTCCTAAGCCACAGACTTGGGCGTGGGCCGTACAGGCACCAACTTGTTGTCCATCCAGCTCTGTCTGGCAGCAGTAACTCTATAAAAAAGACGACATTAATAAATAACTTGTAAGTAAAAAATTGCAGAAACGTACCTGAGAGCAGAGCATTTTACCGCAGACGAGGCACATTGCCGGAGTGCGAGCTTCGTCGCCTTCGCTGTTAGGGCAAGTGAAGAGTGAAGCGACATTAATCAACTCGCTATAATCCGACGGGAGGGTAATCAATCCCGACGAATGGACAGGGAAGATCCATGCCGGTTTGACACTAGCAGAAAGTGTTGGGCTCCAGAGGCCTATTAATTGGTTAGCCCAAACATCCGCCACTAGCTGTTCCAGGGATTCGACTCCTAAGTAACGCAGCCATAGCCCTGCTTCAGCAAAATTGTCGTATGCATCGTCCAACTTTGGAAAAGGGACCGATGTGATAAAGTGGAACAAGATAGCCGAGGAGCGCAAGAAAGGTAGACACTGCTCTGTCACCCACTTCTCAGAGCGGATTTCTCTGCCAAGTGCTTTGTGAAATGCCGACCAGGCTTCAGTACTTGCAGGATGATCAAACTCCATCGGGTCAACCAGGCCGTCTTGTGCCGTGCACACAATTTGAGCCACATGGCACAGAAGACTCAATCGTAGAATGTGCCATGCCTAAAATTTATAAAATAAGAAGAAATGAGCACGGAAGTGCATCTCAGTAATGAATAAAAATGTATTCCTAGTACCAAAATGGGGTTGAATTGAGGAACACCTCTGACGTCGTGAGAGCCATCACTGCTTCGATCACTGAGCGACGGAAGTGTAGAAAATAGACCCACAAGTAAGCCAAAGGCGTCAATATCCAGTATTGATGTACTTCCAGGTTTGAGTACCATCCGCAAGAGGTGTAAAGCGTAATTTCTCATGACCTGGCAAGATAAGAAAATAATCTGTAAAATGCGCATTAAAAAATAAAATGTTGATGTTCGTACTTCATGAGATGTGACGATGGACTCCATAGACACAACCAGTCGCAAGAGAGCCCTCAATCCTTCTTCTTGCCGAGCAGCAAGTCCTGTCGAAGGGCTGTGATTTTGGTACACCAAGAGGGATTCTGTTGATAAGATGGTGAAGGCTGTTGCTTGGGCAATTGCCATCGGGACCCGAATATCATCTGCGTTGGGATTAGCAGCCACAGCCGTCTAAGGTAAAAAGAATAGAACGAAAATATTTTAAAACAATAATTCACATTTAACGAGAACAAAATAAGACCCAGGAACTTTAGCGCAAGTAATAATTTCACAGCTAGTGTGCTATATCTTTACTAAGTAATACTATCTATATCTTTTTAACAGTGGTTGAAGCAACGAGTGCAGCAAACAATTTAACAATAACTATTTAATAATAAACAAGTAAAAATAACTAAAAAAAGGTTAAAATGTTCACTCATGTTGTTATATCCGAGGCGATGTTGTATAACACACACGAGTGCATATAGCAACCATAGCAAGAAAATATAGCCTGAAGCAAAAAGTGCGGCACCACCAAAGTATGCATGGCGCCGTGCAAAGAAGGGAGCCTTTTAAAATCATTTTAAAATATTTAGAAATACTAGTGATAATTCAAAATAACAGATAATACATAAATGAAATAATAAATATGAAGTAAAAATTTTAAAAGCAAAAAAGACAAATGGGCCTGACCGGGATTTGAACCCGGGACCTCTCGCACCCGAAGCGAGAATCATACCCCTAGACCATCAGGCCGGTGTTTGAGACGACAGAAAGAGGGTATATATCGATACTGCTGACATACCGTATATACTGACTGTACGAAGAGTGAGGCCATCTCTTTGAGAGTTGAAGCAATTTTGGGCCGAGCGCGTGCAGTGAGAACGTTTCCGAAGAGTTTAGACTTCATGGGGCCCATTTTAATTTCCAATTCAGCTGGACTGCTTGTTTCAAATAGAGTAGTTGCCTCGGCTTTGGTGTATTTCGTCTCGATGGTGCCTTCCATTAAGAACTGAAGGCCCTCTAGCCAGATGCTAATATCTGCTTGTCCGGCTTCCGAGTACGAGGGACGCGTGTTGGGCGATGATCGATTTGGGAGAATAGGTAGGACAGCATTTGATAGTCCTTTGCAAAGTGGACAGAGGAATTCGTGGCGTTCAACGTCGAAACTTGCACTCTGTCGTGGTCTTCAATTGACGAGTAAAAACATAATCAAGTAGTTGCACCACCAATAAAAAATATTGTAGATTAAAAGAGACTTACCGATAGGATCTTCTACGTTCCCTACCCAACAGGGAATCAAAGTGTTGCTGCCAGCATTTAAAATGCATAACGTGGCCGCAGGTAGAGATGTGAGTTCCAATTCTCCGGCCTCCGTCGACCAGCATAGGCCACGTTTCGGGGTGCTGTAACCCACCATCCTCTATTGAAATATTAGGATTGTTCTTCCATCGCAGCACGGTAGACAATTGGACGAAGGCTGCCAGTACGATTGCCGGCTGCTCTCCCGTTTGTCGGTGCTCTTCTTGACATACGATACAAGTGTAGCTAACATCCGGCAAAGGCGGACTCACTGAAAATTCTGGTCCGAGACAGATCGGGAACGCTTGATTCACAGGGGAAGTAGTACTCTCTGAAAGGTCCATTGCTGATCCGGATAAAGAGGACTGTAGATTAGATCCACTCGGTGCACTTTCACTCTCTAATGAGATATTTGAAATAGGAAACAAACAAATTAAGCACCTTATGATACATAAGAATTGAGGACGAAGAAAAGTTATGAAACCTGTTTCTTGAAAGAGTTTGGCATGCTCTTTAATAAAGTTCTTTTGCTGAGCCGACATTTGTGCCAGTATGGCAGCCCGTCGAGCGGCAGCCATTTCAGCTTTACGTTGCCGTGCTGCAGCTTCCGCGGGAGTTTCTTGGCCTGACCCTTCGGCCGATTCCGTCTCCATAGAAGAAGGTGTAGCTCCTTCACTGCTGTTGCTTGTCTGTATAAGAAAAAATATTATAATCGAATGGATGGTGGACCACAAATAGATTTTTTAATTACATGAGCAGTAGAGAGAACTGAACGGAATTTTCGAATCGTCCAGTTGAGCAGAGGTCGATGAACATCAACACGTCCGTTGGTCTGCAACGACTCGAGCAGGTTAAGTAACTGATATTGCTCTTGCGCCCGGACGCTGAACTCAAAAGGTGGTCGAGTCTTGTCAGTTTGACGAGCTTCCTCTTCGCGTAACGCAAGACCAGTCAAATGAAGGACAGCTTGAAGCTGGCCTTCGGAAAAAGTACGAGAGCGCAAATCATAAGTCCTCAGTAAGACCTGATGAATGATGTGCATAGTGATCTGACAGTTGACTAGCCCAACTAAGCCACGCATTGGAGCGGTCAACGTGATCGGGGCTGGTGGGGGACAACAGTTTTCTTCGTTTCGACCGCGCCGGATTTTGCGAACGTTATCCTCAGAGCGAGACTGGTCCTCTCGGCTGTAGTGGTAATGGTAAACGTTGTAGTCACCGTAAAATTCGGGTTTCAAAGAGAACACTCCACGCCCCGTTCCTTGCAATGGTTTGCGAAAAACTGCCACTTTATCTGCGACCCTTTCTAGACCAGTTTCATGATGAGCATCTTCAGGTAGAGCTCTATTAAGAGCTGCGTGACCCTGTGGCTCCACGCAAAGCATGTGCAGTACTTCATGGCTTAGGCATTCATCTTCGTCCACCTATATTCAGAGAAAATAATAATAAAACAAATCTATTGACTAGAATTATAATTTATGTTACCTGGCCAATTCCAGGAGTAAATCTCTCCAGAACCAAAATGATAAGAAGCCTAAGGAACTCTTCAGAAATACAAATCGTCTGCCGGAGAGCATCTTCTTCTGCGTTCGTCTTTTTACTGGAAGCTGCTTGTTGTTGCTGTTGTCTGAGCAAAAGCGACTGCTGGGTAGCGTCATAATCGGCTCGGGCCCAGTTGAGAAGATTGAAGCGATGGAGGCAGGCAAGCACGAAGCAGTCTGGGGATTCCATCAGTGCAGCGCAAAGTTGCAGAAGAACAATGTCACGGTCGTACATTTCTGTTCCGGCAGCGGACGTTTTGGTAAAAATAGAGCTGATTGATCAACTGAATAGCCATTTCGTCGCCACATTCCAGCTTGGACCTGAGCAATGAGGACCTGAAGACGAAGTGGGGCTTCCATCAGCTTGTAAGAGTGTCGGTTTCTTGTCGAGTGTCATTTCGGTACATTCCCACGCGAGCCCGTGCTTAGGCAGAGCAAGTAAAAGACCCGAAATGATCCTAGAGAGCGGCAGGTGAACACTGACCGGCTGGGAAGCGACGTCGAAATCGTAACACAGTTGCTCGTATGAAAGGAGAGACACCTGAGTTTTAGGCTGTTGATCACCAGGTTGCAGTTCTTGAAACTTTCTCAGCGCCGCTCTGAATAAAAAATTTAAAAGATTATGAAATCGATAATAAAAAAAAGAAGAGCCAAAGCAATACCTAGTAGATTTTAATAGAACTCGACGATCGGAGGCACACCACTGGACAATTAATGTTAAAACAGGAGCCAATTTGCAGTGCAAGTTGAAGGCTGCTTCCCATTCAGCTTCAAACTCGACGTGCTGACCCGTTTGCCGAGCTACACTATCCATGCCCTGGTGATGAGAAAAAGAATTAATCTAGTCGTATATTAAGACCAAAAAAGCTATAGAACAAACCTCCATAGACGCTAAAAGAGACAGAAGCATGTGAAGACCCTGTAGAAATCCTTGGCGCAGCGGCTCACTCCATCTTCCAGAGGTGGTGTCAGTATCTTCAGATTGCATCTCCGTTTGATGAGAACCTTCATCGGTCTGTTCCGGCAAAGGCACTGCCGACAAGAGGTATTTGATGTCATACAAGACGTACATAGCTCGTCGAAAAGACTGTTGATTTTGGCTGCGATCAAACGACAATCGTCCTTCAGGATTTTTGCGGCGCTCAATTTCGGCAAGAAAACAGCGGAGCAAAGCAGCTAAGGCTCCATGATGACCCATTAAATATTGGGCCAGCGTAGGCACCGTGAAAAGCTGGACGGATAGCGATGTGACACTGTGAGAATGGTCATGATCATCCGAAATGAAATCATGCATCAATTGTCCGTAATGTCGTGTGAAAATCTGTTATGGAAAAAATGTTAGATTAGAGTTGTTCAAAGTTAATTAATCATGTTTTAACACTACCGTAGCAAAATCTCGCTTGGCGTCCGGATCCATGAGGAGCCCAGCTATAAAGAGGCGGTGCCAAGCTGAACGAGCCGCTTTCCACAATTGCGTATCAGACAAAAGAACCGATTCAAGCAAAGAAACATCAGAATCAGGACTGATTGGCTGTAAGAAAAAGGACTTATTAGAATGACGTCGAGAGGAAAATAAGCAACAATTAACTAACCTTCATGATAATGTCGGCAAGAAGTAGACGGAATCCTTCGCAAATTCCCATCAGTTTTCGGAGCCAATGGAGAAGTCTCAATGCGTGACCCTGGTGAGCTAAGAATGGACCGAGCAGAACGCAGACTTTCAAAGCCCGAGGAGGAAGACGCGATGTGTTGCGTTCGATAGCAGTTCTAGCCTGACTACAAGCCTGAAAAGAGGAGCATCGAACGATGCTTCGTCCCTCACGGTCGATACAAGTTGCCAAATCAACAGCTTCGCGAGAGCCAACATCCAGTGAACGTTGCAACGCTTGGATCACTTGCTCAAAGGTATGGGATTCGTCATTATAGACTGCTGTGGCGTAGACCGAGGTATACGGCTCTCCAGTGCAGGGTCCAAAGTCTCTGCGGTCCACTGGCATCAGCCCACTATCGCTCTCCTTGATCTATTGTAGAAAACCGAGTCGGTCAGCTTCTCTGGGAGACAGTCGATGATGTTAAGCAACAGATTACCTTGAGATCGGCGGGTAAGTTGAGATTGGTGTTGGAGCCCAAGAGCTCCTGGGCATACTTGAGCACTGCTTCGATGACAATTCGGCATCGGTCGGCCATATTTGGCATAACCCTAATAAAATAAACAAATTATTAGTAAGTCGTCTCCAATGCAGTGAAAAAAATCTTCGTTTGATTACATTCTATCCAATCGGTCCAAAGCCGCTTTCTTCCTGGCGGTTGGATCACGTAATAGTGCAGAAGTAGCAGCATCACACTGGTGGAGGGAACAACGCGGAGCCTGACGCCAGGCTTCGGTATCTCCGCAATCACAGTAGCCACCACCGACGGATGTGCTCAGTTTGTAACGATGCTGCTTGTGTTCAGAGTTACGAAAGCAGTCGACACACAGGACGCAGGTTGGATCTGCACCACAATCCCTACAGCTATACGTAGGTTCTCCCATACGAAAGACTCGGCCACAGAGAGCAGGTGGGTTATCATTCTTGGAGAGATTATCCCACACTTTCTCTGGATCAGTTGTTGGATTACCACACAGAAACTGCTCAAGAGGCAAAATCATTTCTCTGACAACCTGAGCCTCATCGTACAGAGACTCCATGCAGTTGTGACCAGGCACAGGGCAGAAATTGGGTGGTACCACCATCCTCCAAAACTCCCGAAGACACCGGGTTGTAAATGTACCTTCCTGGAAACATGAAAATTTTCAATATTGAAATTTTTTCTAGAATTTTTTTAAAAACTGACGGTACATATGAATTGATGAAATGTGGTTATTTATGAATAATAAAATTATACCTGATACATCTGGAGCCACCTTTCAACAACTTTAGGTTTATCATCCCAAGGCATGTCAGGACAAAGTCTTGGAAAAGATGATTCCTCATCAGGAGGTGAGAATTTAGGTTCAGCAGAAGGTTCCGAATTCTTTGTCAAATCTATTCCGCTGACATCCGCATTTGGTACGAATAATTCGTCGTTGCTATGCTCGAGCTCCATATCATCTGTGCTGTCTTCGTCACTAAACGAATGGAGAATCAAGTCCTCGATGGGGTCCATGATGTTTTGAAATTAACTCGTCCTATACGTCACAAGTAAACAAAAGAAAGAGGTGAAGATCAGGATCTCAATTGTATTTACAATAAACTTTATTACCGCATATGAACACAAATTCACTTTTCGTTTTAACCTAGAAATAAAGAAATGTGCAGCATAACTAGACGTAAACTTTCACTTGGGATCAGCTGGCAGAATGTAGTATACACATCTTACTGCTCTCGGTAGATGGCTCTGAATGTGCCCTGATTATCGATTGAGCAATTTATCTAGGATCACCGACCCAGAGAGATCCGATCACGGCGCAATTTCACGGAGAATTCAAACTGCAATGGCTCAAGTATTCAAAAACGTTTCCAATACCCGTCCTAATTTAATATTCTTACATTTTAATTCTTTAAAATCTCCATTAAGTATCAACAAATATAGAAGAGGAAGAGATGGAACCCTTATTTTGCTTTTTTTTTGGTTCCTTATCGGACACGTTTTCCATAATTGCAATATCCATTTATGCAAGTAGACAAAAAAAATAGTATTTTTTAAATCCAGACCTATTGTGATAAACAATAATTTTAAAGATTACCGACAAGAAAATTGGCTAAATGAATATAATGCAATTAAATAATGTGGGTGAAATTTGATAAATTCACCATGTATTTCTATACAAAAGTTATTGAAATATACGGTGAAATCCTAATCTTCATTAATCTCTCTACGTCTATTAACCACAACATTGCAGTCGTTTTCTTGTGGCAACCTATTACAATCTTTTCTAATTGTATTTTATCTTCAAACTTCTTAAAGTTTCAGTTGTTTTCTTTATATTGCTTGGCTACACTGTGTGAGAACTTTAGATCAACAAGACTGTGTTCCGATCCCTTGCCGAATTGCGACACAAGTTCAAAGCCATCCAGCTCAAGTACTCTACAATATATTTTAGTTAGGGCTATTCCGCTATTGACAAACTAAGCCTTTGAAACTTCTACTAATAAAATGGCACAATTCGATTTATTTGATATGGTCGATCTAGTTAAATGTACTTTCACTCTTGGTTTTTATTTGATGAAGAATAACACTATTTTATTTCATCCCATACAATACAAACAAGAATATTGGTCACACTTTGATTGAATAACAACTCTTACGAAAAAATACCGTGGCGAATAATGATAAATCCTAGTTTACCGCAATAGTAATTATTATAAAAAATTAGAACCTCCGCGGCAGAGCATGGATATAAAATTAAGCCCTTCAAATGCGCTCATCTACTTATAAGCTCATCATCACGGTACAGCCACTGCTATGCTCATAATTAAAACACATTCTGCTTTTTGTCGTAGCCTTAAAAGAAAAATGAATATACATTTCCCATGGGGCTTAATAGAATTAGCAGTCACATATGTAACCGAGTTTACAATACATGAGTGCGAATTTCTTACAGCAACAAAAAAAATTATAAATCTACGTCTTGAACAATACTATGAAAAAGATAATTTATAATTTGAATTTGAATCCGCTCCTATAGGGTGGCAAAATTTGATTTTTACTGAACTTTTAAAATAAAATTGAAAAGAGGAGGTTATTTTTTTTAAGGATTTGACTTACGTCAAAAGAGGATATGAACAAAAAATATTGGTTGTCATGATCCTAGCTTTTGTTTTCGTTAAAAACTGTCAAAAGATAAGATTGCTCACGGGACGAGGTTGGATGCATTATTATCCGATTCTCGAAGTAATAGCATACAGTGGGTACCAGAATTATTTGAACACCCTGACCCGCCGCCGGGTTATCTTATGGCGAATAGTGTCGCGCGCCGACGGGTTTTTCTCCCTGGAAAATTGACGTAGAATTTTTTAATTATTTTTCCTCTATAGATCTTTGAACAGGCTACATTTTCTTCAGTCTATTGCTGTAGCCATTTTGATTTCCTAAGCAGTTATTGAAGCGTCCACAATTATTTGAACACCCCCGTCGGTCCCTGTACTTTCTTATGGGAAATGGCCTCGGGGCCCTTTTTTGAAAAATTAATTAAAAATCAAGTACTGCTTTGATTACAACCAGACTGGTTCCATTGAATCAGAAATTGATTTTTCTTAATAGTCATATTAAAAAAGGTTCAATTAAGTTAAGTTTAAACGTTTTTGTAGACATGTTTTAAAATGGCCCGGCTTTTTGCGACTTTTCCCCCATGTTTTCTTTTTTTTTAACATGCAAGGATAGCCGACGGAAAGGAAAAAAGCCGTACCCTTTCAAAATATGCCAACAAAAACGTTGGCATTGTTTATGGGGAAAATTTTTTTATGGCAATCTGGAGCTTTTAGTTGATGGAAAAAAATCTAAACTTTTTTTTTTACAATTAGATGATTAAAAGAATTTTCATTCTTCCATCGTTTCATGACAAAAAGGGTATAACTAGATTTCTTAGAACCTTCTCGTGCGTGAAATGATGAAAACTATGTCGGAATCGCTTATTAGAAAAAAGAAAAAGTTGGAGATGAAAGAAAGTAGACCTGCAGAAATTTTGACAATCATTTTCAAAGTATGATTGATTAATCATTAAGCACAGTTACGATACTACTTTCGTCAAGTACATAATTAGTTTTTGAATGCTTGGTGATTTGACGTCCTCAATCAAATGCATTATGTTAATCTAAATTTGATAGAGTTGAATAGCTATACTGTCCATACATTTCCATAGATATCCGAATGTAGACGATTGTTAAAGAGACCAGCTTTTTTGCTCGCTCAACTTTTTTGTTACTTCGCCCCTGCTTTTATTTTTTGTTGGAGGACGAAACGACAAAAAAGCAACTTTAGTTTGACGCTCGATACTTATTGTAGGCGCTACGTGTACTTGTACTCTTCGGAAAAGTGGGCCATCATAAAACTTGCCACTTGATTCAGCTTAAGTCGCAAAAGGTTTCTCAATTCCTTTAAGAATGCATTGCTTGCCATTTTTCAACTTTTCAGCGATCCCTTTTGAAAAGAGCGGAGGAGACATCTGTCTTCAATTTTGCATGGCGCACTCTTTTACATTCTAATCTTTTCCGCCAACAAGATGGCGATGAGATGAATTATATAGTGAGGGAGGATTACTGAGAATATACTTTTTAAAAAGCGAATGCGGCAACTCAGCAAGTGAATCTCATTACTGAATCTCTCCTTTCACTGATCGTGTTGGAGCGTCTGGATTGTCAGAGAAACGGCTCCTTCAAAGTGTGCGGTAAGCTCTGTGCGGCTGTGCCCATTGAAATGTGGGAGGTTGATGAATGGTTAAATAAAGGACGTCCGCTCCGCCTTCACTCTCACTTTCATTCCATGTCTTGCTGTGGTTAGAGCGACAGAAGGAGCACACTTGGGTCTTATCGATCCATTGCGTAAGTCTCACGCCCTTTTCGGTTTTTTTCTCCACTCCTTTTATTCCTAAAAAACGGAGAATCTGTCCCGATCTTCTCACGAGCGCGGATGCCAAATGCTATTGTGATGCGAGCAAATAACACATAAGCGCTTGATGGAGTCCTGGGCACATCGGAAATGAGAAATAAGACGAGGGGTTGGTGTGGAATGATTAACTTTTTTTCTTCTTTTTTTATTTTTATTTTTACTTATTTCATTCCGATATGTCGAGGAATGGGATCAACATGCTATATGATTGATGCCAACGGACGGAAAGGAAATTGCATGGAGCAAAGGCCGCGATCCTGCTTCTACAATAATAATATAAAAAAAGCTGCCAGGGCGGCAGTTGTGTCAACATAAACCCACAAAGACCAATTTAGGTGCTTTATGCACGATCGATAATATGTTGGTCGTCGCTTATTATTTGTATAACCAGAAAGGGATAGAAATATAAAGTATTCAATTTATGTAGGAGTGTGCTGAATACACAATTTGCAATAAAATATTAAATTATATGCTTGTATGAAACATGACATTCTCAGGGCGTGCTTGGAAGCTTGCATCGTCGTTTCCGGAGAAGATTTTTTTTTACTGACTCGGGAGATATTTTGGCTTTTAACCAAACGGCTTTTTGGCAGGAAGAGTGTGAAAGTAGATAAAACAGAACCGAGGAACGGACAGCTTCCTAAAAGGAAATGGAATAAGGAAAATAAAATGAATGATGAATTGTAACAGCTAGTCCATATATATATAGCTATTACTAGTAGACCAAGATGATGATCTATTTTCAATAATCGACTACATAGTAGTCTACTCCTCCTAATATTCTTTGGAGAGTAGCAGAAACGATGGCAATGATTTGGATGCGTTATTCAAGACTATATGGAAAGGAATCTGGTTTTTCTCATCATTGTACCTTGAAGTAAACTTTTCCGCCGTGACTCGAGTGTATATATTGCATACCTTTTGTACTTGCAAGCTTGTGTGTATCGATTTGTTGGTGTGAGGCGGGAGCATCGAAAAAGGACTGCTGCTGAACCTCGCGTTCTGGGGGGCATATTATGAAATGGAATCCAGTAAAATCGTTCAACAGCAACAAACAAGTTTTAGAAAAAGCTGCTATAGCGAGAAAACTGTTCCTTTAAGGGATTCGATCCGCTCAAAATCTGTACAGTGGTAGGCTACTTTGTCTGCTCAACAGGTAAATAAGTAACATTGAGTACGGTATGTAATCGAGTTTTACCCTTACTCTACAAACTTTCCTCTTTCTTTTGAGAAATTCGCCGAAAAATGAATGATTAAATTCCACTTTGTTGCTGGGATCTTGTTATAACCTACGACCTACAAGCGTCCCTCATTCAGTCTATATTACTCGCGATTTCATGTCCTATTATTGTGACGTCTAAAATGATGTATAGGTCTATTAGATATCTCAACTAGAAAACCATTTATTTCAAACGATCTATAAAAGTCGGCTCGAGAGTTCCATATAAACGAGGCTTATCCGGATCCTAGTGATGTACGACCCTATTGAATAGCAATTCTGTAAAAGCAGCAGATAGTATCCGATTTCTTACGAGTTTCACACGTCGGTAATGAGCTTTATGAAATACCTTGAGATTTATTCTCTCTACAATTCTTACTAGTAACTTATCCATGTGATCAATTAGGAGTGAGTTTCACAATTTATTTGTAAACTCGATACCTTCTCGGGGTAACATAAAGCACCAAATGTAATTTGAAACGAGGAATACCATAACCGTAAAAGCGTCCTCCACCAGTTTCAATTTGTTTCTTTACGATCTTGAGCTCCCGCCGGCTCTGGAGGAGGTCGAGCGTCGACAACTTGTTGTCAAGACGAGATACATACCTTGAGCAATGGAAGATCTATGGGAGATTCAAGGAGCCGTCGAGGGAGCTCCAGCCGAGTCCAGCCCACCCCACCCGCCGCACAGCCGGATGTCTAGAGAGGAAGTCAACCGCCCAGGCACTCAGTTCCGGCGCAGCCGTGGCCCGAGAGCGACGACGACGACGACGTCTCCGTAACTCGCAGGATTCTTCCTTCCTTCTGAACGGTACTGCATACATTCATATGCATACATGATTCAATTTTCTTATTAATAATTTATACATCTTTCTCTTTCCTTTTAGAGTCGTGAATAGTACTGTACATAAAATACGATTGCATTAGAGATTATTATCCAGTCACGTCAACTTTCGATTTACAAGCTCCAACTTACTTGCAGCACCAAAGGATTAGGCTTGTAATAGAAGGCTTCGGAAAGAAACGGTAGCGTACGTATTTCTTTCCTTCTTTAAATAAATGTAGAGTTTATCTTCGTAAAGAAAGAGTCTTGGGGAAGAGTAGCTGACATTCGCCTTATTTTCCCGTCACTTTATGGCCACTTGGTAAATCGATTTCATTATTGGAAAAGGATAGATATATACTGAAGGCGGAAAGCTGATTCTATTTATCGGGTGCAATCAAATTATCAAGACTTGATGATGTATTGAAACTGTCGCTTTCTATCAATCCAATCAAGTCAGTCACACGTCGATGAAAGAGCAATACTATATTGAATAAAAGAGTGGAATGTGCCTTACAAGCATATCATTAGGATATACTGCTGTCTCAAGCATTTTTAAAAATAAATATTTCACTGTATTGTAAAAAGATGGCAACTGGAGCGGGAGAAGAAGGCAGGAAGAAGCTGACAATTGCCTTCATCGGAGCCAAAGGAGTGGGAAAAACTTCAATAATCACGGTGAGTCGGTGACATCAAAACTACATTTGTCATGGCATCAGTGTTTGGTCCAGGAATGCATACGCGATAATAAATCGCAACTCTAAAACACTTTCGGGTTTTCAAGTTGTGCCCCAAAAGGGCACGCCTTTGATATTCAAATAAATTAGGGCCCATTTGAAAAGCTGTGAAAAGGAATAATAAAACGTTCCCGTTGCGACACGATTTCTACATAGCTATCCGAAGTAAAATTGTAGCCTACTTCATTTGAATATGACACACTTGACGGTTTTACAAGATCTTGTAAACATTACTACGACTTGAAAAAATTATATTTTCAATGTGCGAATGCGAAAGGATTACATACATTTTACAGACTTTCATACAAGACAGATCAATACTGAGGGATACGATATGCGTAGAAAATGTATATAATATCTTAATCCATGATGCATTGTTATAGCCTGATGAGATGGTATGCCGTCAACAAGAGGCATTGATGGATGACTTATTTGAGGCCGTGAATTGAAATGCATTCCCCACAATCCATCGGTTTTAATATATCAAAATGAGTTGAAGGCATGCCAATTCCATTGATGGAAGCAAGATCAATGCTTCGATTTTCTATGACAAGACTGCCGCGGATCTCCAATCTGGCCATGATCTCCTTTCTTTATTCTTTTGAAACAAAAGAATATGTAAAGGTTGCCAAGGAGATGGTAGGAATTTGTTGATGATAGGTTATTAGGAGAACGATACCCTGGGCTCTTTTGAGTTCGTGTTCAGCCAAACTCAGGATTTAATTAATCCTCTAGGGCGCTTCATCAAAGTGGGATCACGTCTAATTCAGTGACATTGTCGAGGATATTGTTTTTCGAAAAAAGAGCCTTTGTATCGTACGCTCATTATAAACGCAGCGTCTCTAATGATTAAATTGTAATCTTAATCGTGGAAAGAGTAAACAAACAACGACGATGTCGCCGTGTATGATGAAACCTTACTCCCCTTTTTTTGTTTTCATGATATTCCGATACGTCGTTGTGGAGTATACAGAAGTGTTTGTTTGTGCTCTAACTCGAGCGGAATGGGGCGGCCGACGTAGGTTTCGTAGGATCAGGCAGAGAGCTTTCTTCTCCAAGTCCGTTGATCCTTCTCTCGATGTAAGATTGACCAGGACCCTTATGCGGGTTTTATGGGAGAAGAGCACGCACAAAGAGTTTTACACTATTTTCCTTATATTTGGGTAGAGAGGAAAAGAAGGTACTTGGATCTTTTTTTTCCTCGAGGGTCCTTCAGATCCTGAACACGAGATGGGTATCTGATGTCGTAGACGATGGAGAACATTTCCACTGCTCTTCTCGATCCAATACATATCCACTATAATAAAAGTCGGACTGAAAAAGAGAGTGACAGGCGATAAAAATCAGTTAGTAGCCAAACGTCTACGTTACATCATTTCTTCTTTCAGTCTTCGGGAGATATAAAGATTCGCATATTACTTGACCATCAACTTCGAGTGAGAGCGCACTAACTGCCGAAGCTTATGTGACCAAAATGGCAAATGCTATATTCTGTATTTTTAAGAGCTATATGAATGGCCTTCGTATAATATGTCGTATAAATGGGCTTGGTTTCCCCTGCTTTGATCGAAGATCGATAAGGCCTTTATATTCCGACGGACGCATTCTTTGATCCCCTTCGGCAAGGAAATAATAGGCACGTCATGGAACGACTAAGGCCTCTGGCTCTCATGTGAATGACATCAACTGTGCTGATTTCGTCCCCTTTTGACATTTGTTGCCCAATAATGAGTGGATATCTCGCGGAAACGAAGCTACTCAGCCTACTCTAAGTAATGGCGATGAGGCTTTTGATGCATAAACGAATCATGTTCGCCCTATCTGTTCATTAATCAACCGTCGCAATTAATTATTACTTTTGGTTGACCGTCTTGTTTCATTTCAATTCTACAGCAGTTTGTGCATAATCATTTCAATGAAGCCGTGGCATCGACAAGCAGTCCACATCGATATTCGACCACAGTGGTGACCAACAACAACAGGATCATAGAGTTTCACATATCTGATTTCCCCGTCCTGTCGAAATTTCCGGAAGATTCCCTACAGGAATGGAACCTTCAATGTTGTCAAAGGAGTAAGCATCAGCAGCATCCAGTCCACGTCGGTTCAAGCAGCACTAGTAATGCGGCGGGAACAACAACAGGAACCTGCATTCCGCCTCAATCATTCTGTCGTCTGAGGCAGGTTTCCGCCTACGTTCTGGTCTTTGATGCTTCACGACCGACAGTCACGTTCCAGTACATTCGACAAATTCGGGAACAGATCCTGAGAAACGGAGGCAACGAGGCTTACAAGAGGCCCATCGTAGTGGCCGTTAACAAGCAGGATTTGGTGGTACAACACCAGCGACCAGCAATCGTCGGTAGCAGTGGTAGTCGAAGTCATCATCGGCTTACCGGGGGAAACCAAAGCAGTAATACCAAAAATAACGCAGCCTGGCCAACTAACGAGTGGAGTTGTCTAGTACGGAAGCAGTGGCGGTGCCTTTACGTCGAAACTTCCGCCAAATTCAATTGGCAGGTCAGTACCTCAGTGAGCAAACTCGTAATCATTTCAGCTTTGGCGCGTGATTCGATCTAATCTTGTCATCCAGGGACACTCCTGTAAATAGATTTATTTTGACAGGAAAGGGTGGGAAGGCAACCAATTTGATTCTTCCAAGAGATGTGACTCAATTAAACTGTTCATTTCCCGCAAAGAGAGAGAGGATAGTTAATTAAGCAAAGAAAAACAT
This sequence comes from Chydorus sphaericus, assembly GCA_030141595.1. Classification (NCBI taxonomy): domain Eukaryota; kingdom Metazoa; phylum Arthropoda; class Branchiopoda; order Diplostraca; family Chydoridae; genus Chydorus; species Chydorus sphaericus. The sequence goes on along the minus strand of CM057927.1, from coordinate 8,043,313 downwards.
TACGAGAGCAAGCCACTTTCACCGTGCACCGTAATACAACTTTTGTTTCCAATGGAGCTCAGAAAAAGTAATTATGTATGACTGTATGTGGAACTGAGTTGCCTTCAGAATTTAATGAGCTGCGATCGATGGAGTCGCCGAGTAACCGGAATGAACTATGAGTGCCACGTTGTACGTGCATCCAACAGCGTTATAGCGGCAGATCCAAGTGCACCGTGAGCCCGTCCAAGTTAACTTTCTATAGCTTACTCTTACAAGCCGTAAAGTTATGTAATCAGACCGGAGCCTTCGCTGTTTTCAAATAAATTATTTTTAAATATTAAAATTCATAACTTTTGGCTCTGTTAATTCCTTTGTCAGGTTGTGCATTTGTTCCAACAAGTATTGAGCGCGGTGGAAAACTGTAACTCGTCGGGCGGAACTGGAAGGCATCCTGGTTCCGGTGAACATTCGCGACTCCAACATCAGATAATCCAATTACCTCACATTCTTCATCTGGCAAGTCTCAACGCGGTCGTGCCCATCCCACCGCTCGCTCAAACGATGGGGCCTCCGCCGCCCCCTCCGCTACCGCCAGGGACAAGAAACACACATAGCACAAGTCCTACTCGAATACGATCCAGGGCTCTAAGGCAATGTCCTGTCAGTTAATCTCTATCAATATGCTGCCTTAAGGCCAATAAAACATTGTCAAAGATTCTCATGTTCAGGCTGGCATAATAGTAACGTCTATCCCATTCAAATTGAATGACTTTTTTCCCCGAAGCATTACAAAAGTTGATGAATAAAATGAAACTCAAAAAAACTTTTTCATGCAACTGATTTACCAAGAAAACGTCTCCTTAATAATATTTATGTTATGTTTATACGAGAAAGAGAGCATAGTTCCACAGAAGTGCGTTCATTTCTCCTTTCATCAATGATACAACAGTCGAGGGTAAGAAAAGAAAAAGAATCACGGATTCACGGTCGACTTGTCCCTCTTCTTCGTCTTCTTTCCGGGATTTTCGGTCGTCATCATGGGATCCGTCGACTTCTTCGTCTGAATTTTCTCGTCGAATGGTTCTTTATTGGTAACGACTTTCACTCTCTTCTTATTTTTCTGCTGGATTCGAGCCACGTCTTCGTCGTGGATGGGTTCCGCTTGGGGTGCTTCATCCATGTCCACGTCGACATGGGAGAACACTGGATCAGCTTTTAGACCATCGGCAAAAGCAGTCATACGACGCTTCTTCGCTTCCTTCTTTTCTTTTTCGCCTGTATGCTTCTTGGATCGTTTTTTGGTATGGGCAGCTGAATTTGGGACTGGTGCTTCCAAATTTTCGCTTTTACCATTTAGCTGAATGGGATCGGAACTCTCTGAGTGGCTATGGGAGTTGGGAATCTGATTCTGATTTTTTCCTCCAGACAGAAGAGTGGGAGTAACGTCCAAAAGACGGGCAAACGCTAAACAGTTACTTTTCAGCTCTTTTTGTTTGGCTAGGTTCGTGGGCAAAAAGAGGGCAAGTGCTCCTTTCAAAGGTTCCCATAATTCAGAGAAACCCTTACAATCGGCCAACTCCGGACAGTTGAAAATCACGCGTAACAAGATGAAGAGTTCGTTCAAGTACTTCGGCTTTACATTCGCACTTCCAGTTGCTTCCAAAACCTGTAAAATAGATAATTGCATTAATATTTTTTCATTAAAAAAATTTGACGAAGTTAAGTTACCGTTAGTGAACGCTGTAAGATGGTCTCGACTCTTTTCACTAGCAGTGGTTGACCCAGGAATGACATGGCTGTGGAGTTTCTAAACAAAGACGCCAGCAGTTGAAGTGCTTGAAACTTGCGATTCTTGATAATAGTCGAACCAAAAGCAAAATCAGTGAGAGGCTCTAGAAGAAGAGATGCATCCGGCCACGGATACACCAGAGCACGAGAGAAGACAGCTAATGGAACGGGAGAGTCCCGTTTCACGAAAAACTTGGACAAATTGGACAGGTAAAGTTGATATACTCCGTCAACTTCTTCTTGGGTTGCCTGTCCGTTGGTAACAAGAGTCGAAGCCGATTTGGCGTGTTTCGTCCTCGTGACTTGAAGAGAGCATCTCAAAACGAAAGTGATGCACTGGACAAGATCGTCGCTAATATAAGGCATCAAAGCTCTCTCTGTGGATAATTAATAAAATAAAGAATATTTAGCACGAAATATATTTTAAAATAATTGAAGGTATCATACTAGCGTAGGGTTTGGAGAACAGCAACTGCAGAAGTTTCACGAGATCGGTAACTTTGACGTCATTTGATTCTGCGAATTTTCGAACATTTATCAACTTGCGCAGCACATAACGCGTACGGTCCATTAAAGGTTTCTGGAGAGGTTCTTTCACAGTAACTTCCAACAAAGAAAGTAAAGGAAGGAGCGCTGCAGTATTCAAATGGATTCCAACTTCCTTTTCAGTCATCAATTCGATAAGGTCAAGGCAACGCAGTCGAAAGTGCATGAGGGCTGTCTGATCCTTGGGTAGCTTGTTAACGTTCTTACGGACGGGTCGAGCTTTGCGAAACTCCTGAAAAGCTGAGCTAAGGGCTCGATCCAGAGACTCCATTTGGCCATCCGATAAGTCATCAATATCGACCGATTCCTACCAAGTTGTCAAAATTAAAATACAGTTAAATTTACCAAAAGCAGAAAGTTTAGATAATTTGCTAACCGTGTCCGTAAGTGCAGCGCTATCACCCAGAGCTTCGTGAATGCGCATGCGAAGTTTATCAGTAACGGTTTCCTCCTCATCCATACTATCACCATCACCAACTTTGTCTTCCGTCTCGGATTCTTCCTCTTCGGAAGACTCTTCTTCTTCGACGGCAGCTTCCTCTTCTTCCGAAGTTTGCTCGTCTTCTTCGTCCGAACCACTGCTGCTTGATTCCTCTTCCTCCGCTTGATCAACCAATAGTGTCTCCTTCTTTGTTGGATCAATTACCTGTGAATCGACAAAAAAATATATATATGTAGAACTAGATGAACCTAATAATAGTAGCAATGAAAACCTACATCAAGGACTTGTTGCAATGTGTCAACAGTAAGATGTTCGACCACAAGAGACCAAACAGATACGACGATGGTGCGAAGAAGATGCTGATTACGCGAGAGAAGAGACAAAAGTATGTCTGTGACGACGGCAAGCCAATGTGGATCTTCTTCGTCCCTTGCTTTATTTTTCTTTTTCTTCGTGTCAGTGGCTCTAAGATAGCATGTATCGAGTTCGCCGATGATCTCGTTGGGTAAAACGTGGTCACGCAGAAGTTCAAATCCCATGTTAAGGTATAAAACAAGGAAGACCTGTCCTGTCCAGCAGTCGGCTGGTTTAGTAGAACGCTGCTTTTTCTCAATCATTTCAGCGCTTTTCAACACGCTGTTCCACATCGCTTTCACCTGTTGCAACGTTAATAAAAAAAAGTTAGTTATCCACAAAATCACAAACGTATCAATGCAACGGTTACTTCTTCAGAGATATCGCTGCTAGGAATCCATTCGTTAACTTGAATGAATGCCTTGAATAAGACGCTGGAAAGATCCTCTAATTTCTTGCAAGAGCTGTCTAGGGCCCGATGGAAAGTATCTTTTGCTACAGTAGTTAAAACCTTAGACGCTGTTGGAGTAAAATAACCCCAACGAGCTAGAAAAACAAGCTGCGATGCTTTCCAGTCCACTTCTCGTTGAATGGCAAGATGATTGAGCAACCTGAAAGGTGTTAATACAGAGAATACTGTTTTTAAAACTTGCCCACCATGAAACTACATTAATAATTATACTTGGACAAGTGTTGGATGACTGCAATCCTGTCTTGCGTCCTATTGCTCTCTGCAACGAAACTACGATAAATATCTGCTAGGCAGAAGACGGCCTCCTTCTTGAATAAAGGCGTTGCGGTAGAAATGAATCGAGTATCTAAGGAATATGATTTCTTGTGTTAGCTCTTCTAATTACAGTTGGAAGAAAAAGAGTAAACTTCAAGTTACCAGTGTTTTTGTCGAATGCCACGTGATCTTCTTTAAGCAGCCTTTCAATTATAGCAATCTGAGCCGTGGGTGTCACGTCATCTTTTCCCATTAAAGTTTTTAAAGACTCTAAAACTGCTTCTGCATGAGGTTGAAGTGAATCATCCTTTGCTTGAAGACTGGTGATGAGAAGCAATACTATATTTTTGGATAGCAAAATAGCCACCTGATCAAATGATAACAAGTATTAAAAATTGAGTTACGGTTTTAAAATATATATCACAATAAATTATTACGTCTTCAGAATTCGTCATCTCATTAATAATATTTTTCATCAGAGTGAAAGCAGTGCAAACTTTCACTTTAGTGGGTGAATCCAAGGCTGGATCAAAATGTTTCTCCCAGAAGTCCGCCAATGCTCCAGATTCCAACAAACAGCATGCAACGCGCTTGTATACGGGATGATTGCAATAAGAGGCGTTTCTCTGATGGTAAAAATAAAAGGTTAGATTATAGCCAAAAGTTTCACATGTAAATATGACTTTGATTTTAAGGTATAAATACCAAAATAAAGCTGGTCAAATCACTGAAACATTCTGGATCGCCGACAGAGCTAGAACCGAGCACATTTTTAAGAATCGAATCCTTTACAACTTTAGGAAACCGGTTCCGGGTGCTTAGAAGTAATTCTAAGGTGTCAAAGCTATGTTCATCCCAAGATAGCAAAAGCTTCGGCTTCACAAGAGGCCAAAGAGCTCTTTTGAAAATTTTGCTGTCAACCTTGAAAAAGTAAACACAGTGATAAGGAATTTATAGTCTTTAAATTAAGAAAATATATACACTTACATCACAAAGAAGATCATTGAGGAAACCAAAAGCAACTGGTTGAATGTACTTCTTGATTTCAGAACCCTTTAGGAATTGATTTGCTACCAAGATAACATCTTCATCAGTAATTCTTCCTGATCTGAGGAGAGCCCCATAAGCCAGTATTTGGCCAATCTGTAGGTCAACTTTTTCCTGTAAAGTTTAAAACTGTAATATGTGTAGATACAAATGTGTTATGATGAGCTCATACCTTTTTGCTTCCTTCAATCACAAGCTTGTTGCTGACAGCATCATGGAAGACTTTATCAGGAAGATTTTCAGAGGGAAAGGATTTGAGAATCCCCACCAGTGTAACAAAGTATCCATGCCTTGCAGATTCCCTTGTTGAGGCTAATCCCTGAACCAATCTGCCAACAGTGTAATTCAATTGTGATTCCTGAAAGAAAAGAATGTCAATATCAATCTTCAACTTAACAATCTTTTGTCACTGTGTACATACTGTTGAATTGGGTGATTTCAGTTGTTTGATTATATCCAAAGATGCAACCAGTCTTTGATTGGAATCATTTTCAGCCAACTTCCAAAAGAGATCCATAAATTTCGGATTTAATCCTCTTGCATTTTGCTTAGGGCGACTTTCAGCCAAATCCACTTCCATGGCTTGGTCTATGGCGACCATTTGATTAAACAAGAAAAAGTATCACTATTTTCAATTATCAAAAACTCAAAATCTGGTTGACGACTTCACGAACAGATGCAATACGAAGCCCACGTGCCCACGAGACAGGACTACAGAAAAAACCTGTAAAAGATTTCTGCTACAGCATGGAGCTGAGCATGCGCCGCATGCAGCAAACATGCAAGGGTTGTTAAACGTTCCGCGCAACTTTTAATCATTTTACTATCTGGTATTTTATTTTTCTATTTACTTTAAATTAAGATTGATTCAATTGTAGTGAGTTAATTTTTCAGTATTTTATGTTAAATTAATAAAAATTAGGAAACATTAACCTGAGCCAAGTTTTCCAAAATCATGAGCAAGTCTGTAAGTCTCGACCGGTGTCTTTTCTCGATTTTTTTCCTGAAGGCATTTAAAAAAAATTAAATAAGATAAAAAAATTTCTTGAAACCTAATTAAAACTGTGGCAAGTTAAAACTCAAAAAAGGTTCAAAGTTTCCGTTTTGAGATGGTTTATTGGTTGTATACTCTTGGTTTTTAACTGACTCATGCTGTTTTTTATTATTCATGATTCATTATTAACTTAGATGTAGCTCATACTCATGCTTTATGGATTATTAAATTGATAAAATTAATACATTCATCCAGCATTCATAATTATTTGAGCTTACTTATTTAGCCGATATCCGCAATTTAATTTGTTTTCCTAATCCGACAACGTAGGAAAGTAGAAAAAAGACACTGACATTGTTGCCATTATTTCCGAACGCTAAACTGACATGGCCGGGTTCGATAATTTTTCTGAGAGGCAAGTTTTAAAACTTAATTATATTTACAATTATGTTCGCTTTCCGTTTTACTTTATATACAACTTATCGCGATGAATCTTCTGGTCATAATGACATACTTATATGTCACTAAAACTTGGAAAATCAGTCGACTATTCCACATCCCTTACCGGCGTTTGCTTCGGCATGCATCTAGATATCATGTGTTCGATGAAACTGAGAGTGAAATGGTTATTTTCGTTTAACTTGGACTAAAGCTCTTGTGTTTGCTTTTATTCATTCATCCAGGTATCGTGATGGGGGAGGCAGAGGAAATAGAGGAGATCAGTACCGCAGTGGTGGTAATTCTGGAAAACCTCTCCCTGAAGAGCCCCCTTTCACAGCTTATGTGGGAAATTTGCCTGATGGAGCTGTACAGGGTGATCTGGAAAATATGTTTGAGGATTTGAAAGTAATATTTATTTATTTTATACAATTTGGAGCTGGTTTTTAATTATGAACTCTTAATGTCAAATTTATTTCAGGTGAAAAATGTTAGAATGGTCCGAGACAGAGAGACTGATCGCTTCAAAGGCTTCTGCTATGTGGAATTTGAATCACAGAAAGATCTGGTCCAAGCTTTAGAATATAACGGAGTCCTCTGTGAAGGGAAGAGCTTGCGAGTCGATATCGCCGAAGGTAGAAAAAATGACAACCGAGGTGGCGATAGAAGTGGAGGAGGAGGAGGTGGCGACTGGGGCAGAGGTGGAGGACGAGGTGGCCAAAGAGGTGGTGGCGGTGGACGAGGTGGATTCGACGGTACTTTGCGTTATCATATTCTCATTATGCCTACTTCCTTATTAAAATATCGTTTGTTTCGTCGTTTTTTCTCAGGCGGCTATGGAGGTGGTGGAGGCGGTGGACGAGGTCGCTCCGATCGTGGCGGAGGTAGTTATGGAGATCGAGGAGGATCCTTCAACGACCGAGGAGGATCTTACGGAGGAGATCGTGGTGGAAGATATGGAGATTCTGACAGAGGCAGTGACAGAGGCTCTTATGGAGGTGGTGGCGGTGGTGGTTACAATGATCGTCGAGGAGGAGGCGATGGTTATAGTGATAGACGTGGTGGAGGAGACAACTATCGAGGTGGAGGTGGAGGAGACTACGATCGTCGGGGAGGAGATGCAGGTGGCCGAGGACAAGGCTACAATAATTTTGGCAGCCGTCCACGGAGAGATTCGGATCGAAAACCGCCAGTTGAAGAGTTCCGTGAACCAAATGCAGGTGAGTGACATGTGAAGTAGCTAAATACTATGTGTGGTAGATAAATGTATCTTTATTAATATATAACGCTTAAAAGTATTTTAATTGTCCTTTACTCTGCTTACTTCGTCTTATCATTAACCACTAATTTACCCTGGTTAATTTTCAGAGGAAGCAGCTGCTCGACCTCGATTGCAATTGCTCCCTCGTTCAACGGTGGCTCCTCCTGCTGCCATCGCCCCCACAAGCCAAACTTCAAGCATCTTTGGTGGTGCTCGTCCACGAGAGGAAGTATTGAAATCTCGGCCGAACGATGAAAACTCTTCGTAATCAAGACAAGAAGGCAAAATATGGCTCCCTCCCACCATAATAAAAAAAAAATGAAGAAAAAACAAGGCAAAGAAAAGAAAACCCCCCTCCCCCTTTCCTTTTGAAATCATAACAACGTGTGTTTGTGTGTGCATATGTGTGGTTGGGATTTCAGCGATGGGCTTTAACCCACCACCCTTCCACTGAGTTCATCGTGTGTCTTGGGATAAATCGATGGTTTTCTTTTTCATCTTTTTATTACATCATTAAATGCAAACACAAATATTCTTTACATGGACCCTATTCCCTGTGACCCTCGTCACATGAAATTAAAACCACTTTTTCTCTCGACGTCTTTGGCAGTTCGAATATTTTTTGACCGTCTCGGTACCTGTATCGTCTAAAATATTTTCAGTTGTAAGCCCTGAAACTTGCTTTTCTTTCGTGTGTCCGCTAGATCCCCCGACGATGGGTTCAGTTTTTTTTTTTTTTCATGAGAAAGGTTTCTAGTATTTCCCCGCTCCTCAAACCATTATCTCGTAATTTGAAACCATTCTGGTTTTAAGTGGAGTAGAACTTCCTCTAAATCAGTTTAAACGAACTCGCCAATGCAAACTCCTCTGCCAGTATACCAAAATGTGTAACGGTTGCTTTTCAGAGTTAGTTGCCGTTGCGAGAATGTTAAGAAAAGCACACGTCATTTATGATTGTACGAGAATTCTTCTCAATTTTTTTTTCGGATACTCTTGATTGTATTTACTTTACAATACACAAGTGATGTTGCTTCAAGTGAGAAGCAGCTGATAAGAGAGCAGAAACAGATCTTAATTTAATAGATAGTTTTACACAAAATCGCCTTATTGCACAATTCAGCAAATGTACGTGAAACTTCAGCTCCCATTAGACTGGATTCTGGAAGAAGTTTAAATAATTCGCGTATTTGGGCTTGGCTAAATGGAATAGACAAATCAGTGGATAAATTCTGTGGTTTTCCGTGTTCATGCTGGTTGTCGGCACGAATGGCAACTGGAGTTTTTCGTATCTGAACGGATTTAGTATCGGGCAGTTCACCATCTTCGAGCTCCCCTTCCTCTCGCTCCTTCTTGATGTCCACTTCCATCGGTTCAATTTTGATATTTGGTGTGGCGATTGGAGCAGCTTCCTTTTCTTCTTTCTTAATCACCGTTTTCTCAACCGCATCCTCTTCAGTGACCATATCACGGTCCAGTTGTCGAAGCATGGAGCTGACTATGCGATGATCATAAGCGCCATGCAAACAAGATTGCGAAAGGCAAACATGACCCAACTGAACCAGAAAGCCCACTATATCGTCCACTAGAGGAGGAAACGCCGTAGCTATGCGGACGAGAGCGGGCAAAGCCGGTAAATAGATCTCTGTTCGACCTTGATTCGGTAGCACTAATAAAAAATAAAAAATAAATTAAAAACGGAACAATTGCGTTGTTTTAAGCTCTTGATTATTTGATTTATAATAGCACACCACTGAGAAGAGTTGACAAAGCATTAACGGCTAATCTAGCGACGTTAAATGATTTCGGAAGGGAGTATTGTAGTGATAGATGCGAAATCAAGTCAACTGCGAAAAGTTGCTTGGAAAGATCTGAAAGAATGGGCTGAGCTAGTAGCTCCGGTAGGAAATCTAGGCAAATGTGCATGGATGGGATGCCCTGAGTCGTCAACGGCAACAGAGCAGACGGGTACCCCTGTAGGAAATAGCAAAGAAAGTTATCGAACAAGGAACGAAAAAATAGAAAATACAGAGACGAGTAAATTAGCTGATTAACAAACCTGAAAGTGAACCAGCTTCACCAGATTCGGATCAGCGATGAAAAGCTGATGGAGAAAAGAACAGACGATACTTTGAATTTCCCTTAATTCGGACAGTTGTTGATCTTCCGTCTAATTTATTTAAGTAAAAAAAGGAATAATTCAAATCCCAGGGTATTGAATAAACAAAAAAGCTTCATACCTCATCGTCATCTGTCTCCAAACAGATTTCAAGAACTATCTGTACAACAGCGCTCTCTTGTGTGGCAATTAAGGCTGTTTTGAGTTCTTCACGCTCGCTGTCGGAAGTGACTCCAGCCAAATTACCTGGGCCTTGTGCAGCCACTGGTCCTATCAAAGGCTTATCCAACAAATGTCGAGATAAGTGTGTTCTGGAAGCTCCCAGCCAAGCTTTTAACAGGTACAAGACTATCTGCATTGCTGGAGGACATCTATTAAGGCATGTGCAAAGAAAGATTTAACAAAAATGTCCACGTTCTTCTTACATTATCAGTTAAAACAAAAATAATCCGTAGTTTAAAATAGCAACTCTGGAGTTCAGATGCTTACCTGAAAACACGAGGATCACAACGAAGTACATGAAGTGGATCGAAAATCAAATGATCCTGAGTTAATGTAGGTGGCGGACATTCTCCAGATTGAGAAAGTTCTAAACGAATAGCGTTAACCGTCATGACCCATAACTGACGGGGTAGAATAGAGTTTAATCTGAGCCAGACTTGACGATAAAGCTCTAGATGAAAAACAGCATTAGAAATTCTAAAATGTTACCACGAAGTTCAATTTCTTACCTTGAACTTGGCGAGGTACTGTCCGATCTAATACTGAGCGGAAGTGGGAAATAAAAGTCCGCGCAACTGGCCACAAAGCTTTGGGAGGGAGTGACATTAATTTGCGCATTAGAAGCATGGCTGGAGCAGGGCAGCCGGCCAAATTGGAAAAAGCTAGACCCAAAAAAATATAACATTAACACTGAAAGAATTTGAATATTTTAGTCACTTAGAAAACATACCTTGATTGATGGCAACATTTGAATAAGAAGCGACAGGTCCATGTGGACTACAAAGTGAAGCAAGTGGACTTTCACTAGCTTCATACATCCAATCTTCCACAAGGCACAACTGAGGAAAATGGGTGGCCAGGAGGCGAAGTAAAGGCGAAAACAATCCTAGAAGAATAGAAAATTAGAAAGATGATCAGAATTGATGTATGAATATATCTGACTTGAATAATCTTACCTGCATAAAGGTGCTGTTCCCTTTCGGCTTGGCTGATCAAGTACCGTATAGGTAGTTCGGCAAAGAAGGACTGAGAGTAGGCTTGAATGTTAATTCCTGCCGATAAGTAACTTTTCACCTGCGTCAGTCGAGTATCTTCGTAAAGAAGAACATAATAAAGGAGAAGCAATTGAGCTGTCAAGGAGTATTCTGGAAGAAGGCTGGAGGAAGTAGAATTGTCACTACAGTTTCGTGGGAACGAGCGGGCAAAGACAGCCCGAATTTCTTCTTCACTGATGGGATCATGGCCTAAATGTTCAACAGATGACACGGATGATTGGTTTCTTGGAGTAGAGGTAGGTGTAAAGGTTAAAATAGAGGTGACGTAGACTTCGACCAACTGTGGAAGAAGAGGATGAAGCGGGGGTCGACTTTCGCAGATTTGCCGATAAATCCACGTTTTTATAGGGACTCGATGTTTGTTAAAAGCTCTGCTCTTTAATAATTGGTAGATGCAATGGACAGGCAGAAATCCTGCGACATCGCCATTTAAGCCAGGGGTTACAGGAACTCGAACAGCATGAGACGTCACAACCTTTTTATTAATTATTAAATAAACAAAAATTAAGTAAACAACGATACAATCGAAAAATGTAAACTGACCTGTTCTGGAAAGATATCTTGGGTGAAGGCTAATTTCATCCGGGCTGTTGAGGCTGGTCTAAGTTGCAGTCTCATGCCCAGGGTAGAGCACACGAGATCACAAACGGCACTTAGTTGGCCGCTGTGGAAATGAATGGCCATCAAAAGGAGCATTTCACTAAAGCTACTACGCGCCGCTTCCATTCCTGATTTTTCAAAATACGCTTCCTCTCTCACTAACCACTTCACCCACTGAAAACCTCGTTGCTCTTGATCAGGAAGTGCAATAAGCGATGGGCAAGCCATCAACATGCAAAGTCCCAGAGCTACGAATCGGAGCCCAGCTTCGGTAGGAGGTGGTCGACACGTGATGAGCTGTAAGAGAAGCACACTTTCTTCGTCGAAGAGTTTCATTCCAGCAATACCCTGTCCAAAGATAAATACATTTTAAAATAGTAATAATAATTTAAGTTTTGTTTTAGATTATTCGAGTTTACTTTTAATGCGCAATAGAGACGCAGGAGTGCGGAAGCTTCGAGAGCACAGCGATCCGGCAGCGGTTCGTCAGCTGCCATCTGAACAAACGATTGCAGGCTCCTCAGTAAAGCTTCTCGGAGTGTTTGCAAAGCAGTGACTCGTTCGTGGCGCTAAAATAAAAGAAGTGAAAACAATGAATATTTTTTGCTACACAAGAAAATTGATCAGTTCCTACTTTTTGGCCGTTTCTTATGAATAAGGAAAACCAAGTTCGTGTTGCTGCATCGCCTCCAAGAAGGAGTCCAGTAATAAATGGAACGACATCTCCAAGTCTGAATTGTTTTTTGTCTTCTTTCTGTGTAACAATCGAAGCTGCATAGTCGAGGCTAAGTAAAATGGCTAAAGCAGGCATTCTGCACATTTCCACCTAGAAAACAAAAATATGCTCTTCAATGGAAAATCTTTAGATAATTAATATCAATGACACTTACACATTTGAGTCGTATCATAAGAATTTGACTGGGACACATACGGCACAAGGACCGGAGCGTTTCTAACCGTGCCCTACCGAGAAAAGACTCTTCTTCGTACCTCTCGCCATTGACGATTAAACTGTGACAAACTAGTTTTCAATGAGCATTTAATTAAATGAATGTCGAGGATATAGTGTGAATTTTTAGCTTCTTACCTTCATAAAAAATATCTGGCATATTAGCTACCATCCTACATATAAAGGATGGTCCATGTTGAGTTCTCAGTAGAGCTTCAGCAACTTCAGTTGTTGGGAGTAGAACTGGTAGTTCAGCAAGCACAACACATAAGACATCACATACTTCATCCATGTAAATGTCCTGATCAAGCAGTTCACTAGGTTTACATGCAACCTCTGGTCTCATTTCTTTTGCCTAATAAATAGAAAAAGAACATTCATTAAAACTAAGATTTTCATAGTACCATAGCAAGTTAAGTAAACCCCTTACCTGTGACATCAAAGATAGAAGCTCACTGAGAAAAAGTCTCAATCTTCTTGTGGCATCACTTCTTTCAAATTCAATGGCATGTCCATTTTGAAGGGACTGGATTAAAATAGAATCTTCTGTTTGGTTTCCCATCTTCTGTCTGGTTCAACAAGGATAATTTATTTAGTGATATTATGAAAAGCTGGGATATACAAACAGTGCCCTACAAACAGCCAAAATGTGATGGATACCTTAATATTTGTTCCTTTTTCACGTCCACTTCCAGGGCATGAAAATCAATTGATAAGAGACCAACGATCGAGTTGACGATTTCGCGGCCCGATAAAATTCCAAAAATCATTCTCTTGGCTTGTACACATTGGGCTGATTGATCAAGTGATGTGATTAAGCTCATGCGAGCAAGACAAGGCATAACAGCTCGTATTTCTTCTTCAGTACATTCAGATAACTTTTCAACATCAAAATTTTGAAGGGCTTGAAAAACTCTAGGAGAAACATCCCTTTTGCTGGTATTGTTTAACTCGGTGCCCGGCATTTTCCAGACATAAACTTGACAACTTGTACAATGTACAGTGAACGTAATAACACGAGCAGACTGGCAGAGGAGCAACAGTAACAGAGCAAGAGCTTCTCGCCTCCACCGCTTGGGCCTTCAGTTTCCATGGCAACGTTATGTCCAGCGCCGCTACTATCACTCACATAACCACGGAGAAGAACGAGGATCTAGGAGGGAATGAGATCATGGGATTGGCCCATTTGATTTGACGTGTAGCAGACGAATTCCAATGTAAAGTCTCTGTTTGAAGTTTGAAATTTTTTAGACGACTGAACCCACATGGCAGGCATTGAAGCATGGTAGCGAGTATTTAAACAAAATAACAACTAAATTCATTTGCTGTGAACTGTGATGTGAGTTCATATGTGAACTATTGAAAATATTTTTCAAATTAGCTTAACTTGTGGAACGTGATAATGTAAATTGTGCACCTCTCATATTAAACACCTACTACTGTGATATGGAAATAAGTATCATCAAAACATTGCCCTTAAAGTATGCCAGATTATGGATGCCTTTCTGGAGACTAGTCTCTAAGAATCATGTAAATCGGATTCCTTCCAGTATTTTCCCCCACAAGCCCTTATTTGAAAGCCAATTCAGCTGGCTTCAAGAGAGCAGAAAGTTTCACATGTTGAAACATGAGGAATCAACTATTTTACCTTATGATACATTAAGGAAAACAATCAGGAACCATTTTGATGGGTTTGAAGAAGGCAATACATGTTTCACAGTGGACTGTCCAGGATGCACAGAAAGATCAAATAGATCTATTGGAAAACTCACGATCAACAGTGTTACTGGTTTCAGCTTTTGTACACAATGTTTTCTACAAGGAAATTGGACTAGTATGGATGCCTACTTAAAGGAACTAGAGAGATCTGATCATTCAGTCACCAGTAATAGTAATTTTTATCTTGAGAATAATATATATGCTGCAAATTAACCTGATTTAATTTCATAACAGATCAACCTAAAATTGATGACTTTTTGTCCATGGAACCTATGAAACCATTTGAAGCAAATCAAATGATCCAGATTTGGAATGCTGCTGAAGCTGTTGGAAATATCCCAAAAAATATGGTGTTTGAAGTCCTTGAGAAACTCAACCTTCAGGTAAATGGTTGATTCCAGCTTATTTGATTACATTTATCCTCATTTTGAAGCTGTTTTATGTTTCTAACAGGGTGTTGAGATAAAAACTCTTGAAAAATTGGGAGCCAAAATTAATCCGCAATTACATCAGATAGTAATACCTTGCAAAACAAGTCCCGGGATTGATTTTCACAGCCTAAAAATTTTAGCTCCAAAAACACTTATAGGTAAAATCATTTTTAAGAAATAATCTTATTCTTGTCATCTAATGGTTCATTTTGTTTGGTATGCGTTCGTGTTTGTAGACAAAGAGACGGGAACTGAGGACGGACTTCTCTTTGAAGAGATCACCCTACCCGCGCTTCAACCCTGGTTGCTTGGATATGATTTGACTCAAAGCAAGGACGAGATTGTTCTTACGTCATCTGCTGCTGACACTTTAATTTCCTTACAAAATCTACCCGTGCCTGCCCTCTGCCTACCTTCTGGTGAAATGAAACAAATGTAAATTCCATTACCACCAGATGGTGTATAAATGTCTTTCTTTTGTCATTTTCAAGGTATCTCACAATTACCCTTGGTCACCTTGGCCCTCTTAGATCGATTTCGTAAAATTACTCTATGGCTGGATCATGGTTTAAGGGGACAGGAATCAGCGCGTGCTTTCGCCAAAAAGCTGGGTGAAAAGCGATGCCATTACATAAGGTTTTAAATAACATAAAAATAAAATCTAAATGGAATGATAAGCTGAATTAAAATTGTGTTTTTGAATGCTGATGATGAAGGTCTTCTAAGGATACACCATCCGCATATCGGTGTCATTTGGAAGGCAAAAACGCATTGGAAGTCTTTCGAACAGCCTATCCTGTAGTTCACAAGTCTGTTACAACGTTTTCAAGACTCAGGTAGGCCGCTATGCAAAAAATACTGATCAGTAGAATTAGTAAAAAATTAAATTCCTAACTGATGAATCAAATTTTTCAGGAACGAAGTCTACCAAGAAATAATTCAAAGTAAAGACGTTGCGGGCGTCCGATGGCGTCGCTTCCCCATCCTCACGGAGTTGTTAAAGGGTCACCGTCGTGGCGAACTTACCATTTTCACAGGCCCTACTGGTGCTGGAAAAACTACATTTCTCAGCGATTATTCCCTGGACTTGTGCACTCAGGGTGTTCGCACTCTTTGGGGAAGCTTCGAAATTTGCAACGTCAGGCTAGCAAAGCGGATGCTCCATCAATTTTCAGGAGTGGATTTGGACAAGGAGCCGCACAAATTCGAGGCGATTGCTGATGATTTCGAAAAGCTCTTCATGTTTTTCCTAGCATTCCATGGACAACAAAATGTAGCCGATGTATTAGACGTAAGAAATTTTTTTAATGAGCAACTTGAGTGTTAAAGGAATATTGATTATTTTTTGAATTTTTCATTTCAGGCAATGTCACACGCCGTCTACGTTCACGATATATCGTATGCATTTTAGATTAAATTGGACATAATACCTACTCAATTTTGTCTTTCAACCCTTCCGGAGTTTTAATCTATTGTAATTTTATAGGCATATTATCATAGATAATTTGCAGTTCATGATGGGAAGCGATACCAATTCGCTCGATCGTTTCTACATGCAAGATAAGATTATCGGATCCTTTCGCCAATTTGCAACAGTGAACAACGTTCACATCACTATGGTTATTCATCCGAGAAAGGTTTAGACAATTTCTTTTTAAATCGCCACGTTAATGCTAATCATTAAAATTTTTCTTCCAGGAAGTGGACGAATTGACGACCAGTTCCATCTTTGGTGGAGCTAAAGCCTCACAAGAGGCGGATAACATTCTGATTCTGCAAGACAAGCGGTCCACCGACTCAACAAATCGACGCAAATATCTCCAAGTAAATACATTTATGCTTGAACATAGCGCATATATCAATATCTTCTTGTTGGTTTAATGACGCCTGAATTAAATTTGAATAACAGGTAGTCAAAAACCGATACACTGGTGATTTGGGGGTGATGCCGTTAGAATTCCACAAAGAGTCACTCAGCTTCGCCCCGCCTAAAAGCAAAGCCAAGCTACCAATAAAGAAAACCCCAACCTCCTAGATTGTCGACCATCGGTGATTAAAATAAACTTGTCTTTCATTTTATACAGTTTCTCCAGCCGTTTCTGTTTCTATTGCTTTGTCCACTCCTATCCGCCATCCTAAGTGTACGATATTCTCCTTAAAATTACCGGAATTATCTTAGTTTAAAGGGATGGTGGAGTAGTGAACAACTTTGGAGGAGAAATCCTTGAATTCAGGTCGAAGACTGTTGAAAAACGAGACTTTCTCCTTTGGTATTTTTTACTGTATATGGGGATACTCAACCGGGCGGAGATGTAACAAATTATTTATTATATTTTTGAGGGTACGAAGAAAAGACGAAAAGAAGCATCGCGCCCCTGCTGCTGCCCTCTCCGTTGGTACTTTTCTCCATCCTCTTGTTGAGTTTTTCTAGGTCCCGATCTATACAACCCTTAGCCCTATATAAACATTCGGGACTTGGCCCTGTTTCCCTACGTACAATGGTTCAGGTCAATGACCTCAGAGTCTTCATCATCGCCGTCTAACCACCTGGGCAAATGTTTCTTTCGCTTTATTTTATATAGAACTACATAGATGGGTAAACTTTCACCGTAGTTTCCGCAGCCATCTATTCTAAAGCGGCTGCAAATTCTGAACTTAATTAATTACTCGTGATGTAAATGATTATGGATAAATCTTTTTTTTTTTTTTTTTTTAGTCGGAAAGATCTCTTCCTTAGTCGCACATATTCTTTTTCTTTAAATAAAAAGAGAAATACTTTTATGTTAAAAGAACCGGTCGAACTGCTGCATACTGGACTTAGGGACTGGGACGGGGTCGGTCATTGCCTCCTAGTCGCGCACTTTCCCTTTCGCTCCCTGGGCTCGGCCACTTCGAATGCTAAGACAGCTGACTACCTAATAGTCGTACGTTAAATTAAGATTTGCACTCGGTGACCGTCCAAATTTATCTGGTGGTACATCAGTCCGGTAATATAATGCTGTAATAGAATTGAGTTGAACGAACTTGAGCCCATTTTGTGTACATAGACACCTGAAAGCCGAGCGAACATTACCATGTCTTTACACTTAAAGTATGCCAAGGATGCTGATGCTATATCTCCCTGTTGATTCTCTGGAATCAGTTGGGCTCAACTCCAACACCTCGGATTATATGACACCTCAAATACCGATGACAAAGAAGAGAGACGCTGACTATGTGTTTGCTATCAAATACGCCATAAGAGTGTCCTTCAGGTCGATGAACTCTTTGAATCTATTTTTAGTATGATCTATATTTTCATTCAAATTAAATATGGCCTAGACAGTCTTATATTTTAAAGGCAAAAAAAAAAAATGTAAACCGGCCGTTCTGCGACGGCTGATTTTAACTTTCTAACATTATTCTTGATTGACAAGCTGAGTTGAATATCAAGTTAAACGAACGCTTTCAGAGAAAGGCTTATTTGAAAACTTGTAGGCTGATAGTAAGCAACAATATTGAAGATGGTCAGTTACAACAGGAGGTAAAGGAAGTGTATCATAATATGTAGGGAATTGGGAAACCCCTCTGTGGACGACAAATGAATAGAAAAGGCACAGACACTAGCGAGGTTAAGCCCGCGCATACAGATCAAAACAAAAGAGAGAGAGAGACTCGGCCCTGTCGGTTCAATGAACTCCCATCACAACAAACCGGACTGAATGCGTTGGGCCGCTGGCGCGCGGACTATATGTCAACTTTCCACTTGGCAAAATCAACGCACATCTTCCGTCATCCGCAGAGAGCCCTGCTAAAAAGAAAAAAAAAAAAGATTGAAACTAGCTAGCAACACCCGGTCTGTTATCCAAGTATATTACGGCACATGGATACTCGAAAATCCGGTTCATGAGGTTCCAGCAGGAGTAGCAGGTTTTACAGGGTAGGTATATGTGAGTGTGCTCGTATCGTCCTTTGAGAAAGTGGGTCAGAGATGGCTGATATACATTTTTTTTTTCTACTCCTACTGCCTTGCATACTCACTGCTCTCAGTGGATAGGCCTGCTGGGTATTCGGCAACAAAGATACTCTTTGGATCGAACAATTAATATTATTATTCAAATAGTAATATAAGAGTGTAAGCTGTAAAAAAAAACTTTTAATCTGTATTTGCTCTTGTTACCATATGCGTACAAAGTAGGGAAAATACAAGTCATTCTTGTTGAAAATGTATAACTCGGAATCAAACCCCCTCATCTACTCGAGAGACGAGAAGAAGTTGACCAGTTCGATACAAGAGTTCATTGAACTCCCTCTTAGCCTCTCTCTGTGGCACAAAAGTTTCTCTCCAGATCCCACGCCTTAGATTTTCATTCCTTCTCGTT
Source organism: Chydorus sphaericus (assembly GCA_030141595.1). Classification (NCBI taxonomy): domain Eukaryota; kingdom Metazoa; phylum Arthropoda; class Branchiopoda; order Diplostraca; family Chydoridae; genus Chydorus; species Chydorus sphaericus. Next base: position 8,024,281 of record CM057927.1, on the reverse strand, counting down.
TCCCTCTTTGGTTTTATTTAAAATGCTGAACTGATTCTTTTTATTTCGTGAGCGATAGGTGTTTCTTCAATTAAGGCCAATTGCATACTTGAAACTTCATCACATCAGCACTAATGTCTGAGACGGGATCACATATCCTCTTAATCTTTTGCATCCGTTGATCTAAATATTTGGGGATTCGAACATGAGCCGTGGCACCAAGCTTATATCTACACGGCCTCTAGCTTAGATGCAGGACGATCACTATAATTCCTTGATTGACTAAAATAGAATCGTTGGAGACTAATAGAATTTATTAAGTTTATATAAGAGACATGATATATATGCATTCCTATTATGGTATCATCCAATTCTCTGTGGTACGGTAGTGCTCTGGCAGTATATGCAGAGTGAAAGTTATGATACTCACGCTCGTTCACGAGTTGAACGAACTTCGGGAGGGTATTTCCCCAGTCACCTACATTTTTAAATGATTGATTATTTACTGTTAGGGGAAATTACTATAAACTTGTTCCATCAAATTAATTGTATGTGTCTTTCTTCCTGTTTCATGCAAGCCCTACGGTAGATATAGAGAGGAATATAAACGGGACCCGTGGAAACGAGGGAAACAAAACAAAAATAAAATAAAAAAATATTCAAAATTAGGCCAAATCGGCCCAGGTCAACGAAAACCTCGCGGGCATCGCGTCTAGTGAATAGTAGATCTTTTCCGATGTGTTATATTTCTCTAGGAGAAGAAGGAAATCGAGCAGCAGCAGCAGCAGCCTATCTCTTTTTTCTTTTATTCTACACCCTCGCGCCGTCAGCCTCACAAATGGTTGATGGGGCTGTAAGGCCTACTTACTATCAACGCCCTCCATCTGTTGTTTCCGTGTGTCTGAGAAGCAATCCCCTTTTGGGACGAGAAACAAAAAAGAAGAAGAGCATAATCTGATTTCTCGCAAGCGAACCGGCTTTCTCCGTCCAGCAAAGCAAATTCTGCCAAATTGTTTTGCCTCCCCTAAAGATATTTTGCGTGCGTGACTCTCCCCTTGTTCGCAGAAAAAAGGGGCTCCCCTTCATCCTCCCCTTTTACTGATGATGTAACGGACCTATGCAACTTTTACACCGATAGGCATCGTTCCCGATTTCACGTTGACCTGCGCCCCCCTTTTTTTTTCTTCTTTTTTTTTCTTTTCCTGCTTTTTGGTGCAAAAGTCTTCCGGGCCGCTGTCTCTGTGCTCTTATACACTCTGAAAATTGAACAGCATTGGTTGAGAAGACGCGTTGAAAAGTAAATGTTTAAAAAAAAACTTAATCTGCTCTATATTTGGTTGTTTTGGTAAACATTTTCATAACTCAAGAATATATATGAAATACAAACTTGGAAATCTTAGTATTTATACATTTGCTCGTCATGTTAAAATAAGGGAATGGGATATTATTAGAACTACTCTGCGATGAAACATATTTCATGATACGGGAGATTGCGGAGGCTTCGCCATGACATATATTTCTTGTTTTGAGTATTTCGTTACCAAAATTTAAAAAAAACATGTGTGGAGAATATATATATTTTATCGTTACATCCATTCAACTTTGTTTTAATATATATTTTTTTCGCTTGCCACCAACTTAGTACCGATAGTGAATGGTTATATGAACTTACTTATCAAGATGTATTAGGCAAGTTCAATTCATTTATTTGATATACATTTCAGTTTAAACAATATTTTTTAAAAAGTTTTGGGGATCACAAGTGAACGATGGATTGACGGTTTTAGCGTAATACGTGATCTGCTTTCATAATGAAAGTGGAACTAAATTTTAAAAGTTCGCACATTCATCAAGGCCGAGAGGGTTACTACGATACTTAAAACGTGATTTAAAGCTGACTCAAATGGGACAAATGGTACAAACACGTGTTGATTATTGCACGTTTCTGGCATTTTGTCGGTTACCTAAATTTCACTTATGATAAAAAAATTAAGTTGTAGGGTCGCCGACTTTATTGCCTTGTAAGGCATATTGAACATTTCACTTCATTCTAACTAGAATATAATCAAAGTACAAAGAGTAAACCCGGAGATAGCTAAATAAAGGTTGCTGTACTTATAGGATGAGCCATAAAGTTTATTGCACGTCATGTCCTTCTGTATAATATTAGAAATGTTTTTTAAGTGTGCGTGGGTTTTAGAAATTCCCGAATTCGTCGTTTCCAAATTGGAACCCTTCTGATGAAATCGATGTGATAAAACCTGCTATTTACTTTCATCGACACTTTTTCGGTTATGGTTCCCCCTCCAAATCGGATTAATTCGTGATTGAAAAATTATCTTAGAGTAGAAAGGTTTTTTTCTGATTTTAGTTAAATAGTGGTCTAGAAAATGATTTTATATATCGTTCAAATGAACTGCCAATTATGAAAAACTGAAATGCTAAATGGTTGTTGAATAGAGTTAGAAACGCGGATTCACTTGGTCTCTGCCGGATTTTGTACGAACGAATTAAATGAGAGTTTAAGTAAATAATAGAGAAGAGTAAATAAGAGTTTGCAACGCTTCAGTGCTCAATAGCAATTTCAGTTTTTTAATTCCCTTAATTTATTTGATTTAATTACTTGCTGTTATTATACTAAATGTTTTTCGGTGGTACATTAAGATTTTATAGATTCAATTATTAAAATAATAAGCCACGGAACTTTCATTAACTAACTTTATTTGGGTTGATTAAAAAAAATGATTTTCACAAGAAAGCTTAAATGTTTTTGTTAGTAATGTAGTTAGAGTTGATGCAAGGTGAAGTAATCTATAGTATTTGTAAAAACTAATTTAAGAACGCATTGCATTGCGATGTGGCAAGGACAAAACCGAATGAATCCGGTTGAGATGCTATTTATTTTATTTTTTTCCGAGAAAGAACGAAACAAGTCCACAAATGGAATTCTGTGCATGTTAACGTCAAGTGCACTTGGAAAATTTCGCATTCGGTGTTGCGTCCTGCTGGGCGTCATTGCGACAACCCCAAAAGCATTTTATTTCCGTAATTTTCGCCTTGAATGATCCAACTACTGCTGATTCCGTCCATAGGAAGTTATAGTGCGATGACCAATTGTAGCTGTTTCAAGGCCGATGTACGCGGATTACACGTCCGCATCGCTTGTTGTTGTTATTGTTGTTGCGCAGCATTCTTTCGCCTTATTCAATCGAAAGCGACAGTATCGCAAAAAACGAAGGGAGCAATCAAGACGTCAATGGCCTTCCTTGAGAGGATGAAAGTCCTTGGGGTCCCGCGGAACATCGGCCAGCGCACCTCCTCAACTTGTAGCCACGTGTGTCAGCCGTCAGCAGGTGATTCAAACACGCACCGCGCAATAAGCCCCGCAGTCAGCGCGCGAAAACGTTCACGAGTGAAACAACGAGAATGATTCCAAGAATCCTTCTCACGTCCTTGACATTCCCTTACCAGCACGTGCGTTTATTCACACGTCTTCGTTGCCCAATACAAAATAACTCTCGATTCTTCTTTTTTGCGTAACATTTAGTTACGTATAAAAAGATTGCACCATCCATCCTATTATTGATGGAAATTCTATTGCAATACGATATCAGCAATGGGTGATCTAGAAATAAAATGACTGATAATAATAACCTCTCAAAGACCTTGACTTGTTTCATTTTTATCGAATTTAACCCTTGATATATTCTTATAAAAAGTAGAAATATCGTCGATAGAAAACCCTAGAAGTTGGTGGCTTATTCAGCATAAATTTCAATGTCACTGACCTATTTGCCTACGACAGCATTTCCGTCTCCTTTTCTTATGTATTTTGACATAAAAGAAATGAAATACATGTCAAACTAGATATAGATGCTGCACCGGAAGGGCAAATTATTTGTTTTGTTTACATCTTCGAAAAAGAATAAGAGATGAGTATCAATTGCTCGCCATTGAAAGAAGATGGCAGGATCAGTCCAAAAATCGGAAATGCAAACATTTTGTAAAAGACTAGAAAGAGGGTGTGTTGAGTGGACTGATTCTATTTTTTTTCAAGGTCTTGTTGTGTCTTGTTTTCCATTTTGTTTTGTGGACAGTAAAAGTGCAAGGTCGCAAAAGAGGACTACGATCATCGACTCTTTTGGTTTTTTCCAGGGTGAGTGTAACTCTTGAATCACCTAGTATAGGAATAATGATGAAATCCCTTCTCTATAATTTCAAGGTGACTTTGATACAGACTGCTTACGCAACATGTTGTCGGCATTTCTGTTTTCCGTCTTGGCCATACTGTCGGTCATCCTGTTCTGGTGGCGACGGGGCGTGCTCAACAGCAACGGATTGAAAGATCTGAAGGGACCTTACGGACTTCCATGGTTAGGTTACTTACCTTGGATCGACAGTCGGGCTCCTTACGAGACCTTCGCCAAATTAAGTCGCCAATATGGTAGCATCTATTCCCTTAAATTGGGTGGATTGGAGACGGTCTTCCTTTCTGATCCAGCCCTCATTCGACAGGCTTTCAGCCGGGATGTATTCAGCGGCCGGGCACCACTCTACCTCACTCACGGCATTATGAAGGGACAAGGTTGGAGATTGAAAATTATATTTATTGCTGACTGAATAGAAATGATCTGACACCACATTAATATAATTTAAGGTTTGATCTGTTCCGAGGGAGAGAGGTGGCGTGAACACAGACGTTTCGTAATGAACGTGATGCGGGAGCTAGGAATAGCCGGCCGAGGACGACACTCTCTGATGGAATCACGTATCATGGATCGAGTTCTGGAATTTGTTCAGGCATTCCTTATTTTATTACAATTAACTAATATCGATGCTGATTTTCCTGTTACTTTAGAGTTTTGATGGGTCGCCCGAAAGTGTGGACTTTGTACCTGCATTGCGGCACTGCATTGGGAATATCATTAATGGAGTCGTCTTTGGTCGTACTTACGAGATGAATGATCCCACGTGGATTTGGTTACAGCATTTGCTCGACGAAGGAGTTAAGCAAGTGGCAGTAGCTGGCCCACTCAACTTCCTACCTATTCTCCGGTGACTATTGCTTTTTAGGAAATGTTATTCGTGGATTGATATTTTTGGATTTTGTTACGGGAATAAGAAACGAGAGCCCCTTCTCTTCTGTGTAAAATTAATATTTAAGTGGGGCGGATTTATTACTGTTGAATAACAATTCCTAAAATAGGGGCTGTTTATTTCTGGATACTCTTACGAGAAGAATAGGACGCTTGCGTATTCAGTTATATAATTCGACATATTCGTAGTAGTTCTGGTATTTTTGGACGTTCTTGTGTGACAGCGTCAAATAACTATTCCAAGAACAGTGGCTTATACTACCGCGCAAGCTACCATTTTCAATTTGCATTTGTTAAAAAAAATAGAGACCAAATTCTTTAAAAATTTATTATAGCTGAACTGGATTTTCAACTTTTATTTATTCATGTATAAATGTCTTGCAACCTTCCGGTTGTTTTTAAAAACCCAGACCTCACAAATTATGATGACGTGAAATCTAAGACTCTAATCACAAAGACCTTTTAGCCCACGAACTTGGCTGAAATGTAACAAAATACTACATTTTAATATAAATAAATATATTTTAAGTTTTGACACGTTGAATATTTGGCACGTGTCCTCAATTTTACTTTGCCACAGATTTTTACCCCAATACAAACGAAATATGTCCTTCGTTCTTACCGGTCAGGCAGAAACTCACCGTCACTATCAGGAAATTATTGATGCACATCAATTACCCGACTCTACTCAAGGTTTATACTATTTTATCCATAACTGTTACTTTCATCCCGTTTTAAATTCTTTATTCAGACAGCTATTCTGACGTCATTGAAGCTTATTTGCTTGAAATGAAACGCCGAAAGGAAAACTTGGGAACTTTTACCATGGAGCAGCTCCACCACGTTTTAGCGGACATGTTTGGCGCCGGTACGGATACGGCCCTGACTACTATCAAGTGGATTGTCCTCTACATGATCCTTCACCCGGATATTCAAGTAATGAACCAAGGATTTCCTACTGATAACGAATGTCGTTGCACTTTCGATGGAAATGAACGTCCTTGGCACTTCCTCTAGCTAGGCAGAAAATTTTTTTTAGCCTTAGAACCTTGAATCCGCCTTTATTCTAGAAATGCATGCAACTACGCAAATTCCAAATAAAGGAATCCCTGCTGCATCACCTGGGTGGGAACTTGTCTAAAATAAGAATGCGGGACTAACGCAAGGTCGTTGAGGAAACTGTCTTATGCGAACGGTAAGGCTTGGGACATAATCATGTAGATGAGGAGGCAGGCCTTAGAGACCAGGAGCCATTGATGATAGCAAGATATAGTGTCCTTGGATATGGAACGTCATTTGATGGAATCGTGAGTAAATTTATGTCTAGTCCGAACATGTTCGAGGTCGTTGGAATTCTGCGAAACACTTGAGCTCAAAAAAAAAAACAAAACCTTGGCGTTTAGATAGAATTCATATGCAGAACTTTGGATCTGTGCGGAGTCGTTGCACTGAGCGCCGCAAACAATTATAATTAGCGGTCACTGCACTCACGCTCTGCCAGACATTGGCGTCCTTGATTTTTTGTTGCAATATTTCCCCCGTTTTTCGTAGGAACGAGTCCATGAGGAGATTGATCAAGTCATCGGAAAAGAGCGAGCGGCCTCGTATGCGGATGCCATTCAAATGCCTTGGACTGAGGCAGTCCTGTGCGAAGTCCAGCGCATCTATCCGATCCTGCCTCTTGGTGTTCCTCATGGAACCCTTGAAGTATCTATCTTGTCATATTTTATTTAAATTTGATCATAAAATAAAACTAAATATATTTAAAAACAGGATTGCGAGTTGGCAGGATTTCGAATTGCCAAAGGCACTATGATTGTTCCACTGCTATGGGCAGTGAATCGTGATCCAAAATTATGGCCTGATCCCCTCGAATTTCGTCCGGAACGGTTCATCGACCCAGACAAGGGCACACTTCGGAAGCCCGACACCTTTATGCCGTTCCAGTGCGGTCGACGGATGTGCATCGGGGACGAATTGGGTCGAAGCACCATATTCCTTTTTACAGTCACCTTACTCCAACGCTTCCGTCTCTCCTTCCCGGAAGGATTCCGTTGGGATCCCGACCGGATGAAAGCCGAGTACGGTTTCACCCTCGTCCCTCCCGCTCATCCCGTCTCCTTGGTACCTCACCAACGATGAAAAGTGGCGACGATGCATGTCCATCAGAACGAATTATAAAAAAAAATACAGCTATGGCTTAATAAACTTTATCAGCGCTATTTTCAAATTCATCAATTAGCAAATTACGAGGTTATCACTTTGTTTTGGGTTTTCTCTTTCATTCAATTTGAACGAATAATTGGAAGCACATGTATGCAATGGTATTTTCCCGTACCGGTCTCGCAGATCTCAAGGCTGTGCACTCTTAGAGGGTGAACGTCCTCCAAATTCCCATTGCAACAAAAATTGCCAAATTGAATTTTTTTCTTTCATCTTCATATTTTATTGTCAAATATACACATTATTGTCAACGTTATAAAGGGGAGGGATAAGAAAAGGGTAATAATAAGCGATACCAGCGCAAATTTGGTCAAATTTACACATCATTCATTCAATATCAAGCTCACTTAAAAAAAAAAAACACGCAACCACACAACACATATTAACAAGAAAATCAATTTGAGCAAATCACTGGGATAATGCATATGTCGATGAGAAACAGAAAAACAGCGAAAGCTTATCTCATTTCAGAACCTCAAACTGTCCGTCTTTGTTTAGAAGCTGATCCTTGTGTAAGGATCGTCTTATTACAACGTTGGATTTGTACATTTGAGTAGTTTTTTCAAAGGGTTCAGTGGAGATCTGAGAAGGACACTAAACGACAACAACAAAATCATCACAGTGAATACAGTAACAAGCAAAAACAGGCGTATTTAACACATTTTAGGCGCCGCATTTCATTGAGGCGTCGTCCATCACAGTTTTCTCCAATGAGAGCACCTCTATTTGACGAGGTACAGCACACATCTAGAACCAATAACCAAAAAATGGATTAGCCAAACTGTCCAGCCCATCTAGAAAACGAGTTGTAACTGACCTGGAAAGCTTGTGGTGAAACGGTGACTCCGGCTTGGCCCCTGAGTCCCGGCAGAGGAGCTCCTTCTGGTAGCCGAAGATTGAAGACGTGAAGCAAAGAGGAAAAGAGTAGGAAAAGCTCGGCTTTTGCTAGAACGTCTCCAAGACAGACTCTTCGACCAACTCCAAACGGGATGAAATAGTCGGGTTTGACGATCGTCTTCCCATCAGAGCTCAAGAAACGATCAGGATTGAACGATTCAGGATCCTTCCAAAGGGTAGGATCCATGTGAACAGCGTGGATGAGGGGTATAACTTGAGTACCCTTTGGAATCGTAAGTCCATTAAGCATCGTATCCCTTTTATGGTTGAAATAAGAGAATGTTAACAGGATGTATCAGGGCAAGGTGTTTTGTGTCTGGTTTTTTACCTGGATGTGGAATGAGTTGTTCCAAGGGGGACGACCGTTACGCGTCGCATTACTTCCAAGATGAAAGCTTCGGTGTATGGCAAGTTGGGCATATCATCCAAGGAAGGTAATCTCCTATAGATTTGAAACAATAGGTTTTTAGCTTTGAAAGGTGTAAGGGATGTAATTCAACATACCTTCGACCGACGACTTGATCAAGTTCCTCTTGAACTCGAGACTGAAGTAGAGGCTCCCTTAGAGCGAAAACGGTGGCCCACTGGAGGGTAGTTTTGACGGATTCCGTTCCAGCGCTGAACATGTCACCAATGATTTGCTGCATTTGACGATCAGCATCTTTGCCATCAAAGAGTCGCTCACTCCTACCTTCTTCTTTTGCCGTCTGGATTTCGAGAATGTAGGAATCGATAACGTCACGGATGTTGTTGGGATCAAAGGTCGACTTGTGGAAATCGACAATTTCTTTGTAAAATTGGCTGATCTCGTCCAAATTCTGTGTAATTAATAGAAGTTGAATTGATTGTTTCAGAGTATTTATGGCGTGAAAGTTACCTGGCGAATCTGATTGAAGGCGAAAGTGAATCTGGGCAAGAGTTTAAGGATCGGAATGAATCCTGCCATGGCAACATTGGTGAAATGTTTGAAACCATCCTCGATGAGGGAAGTGAATCGAGTGAAACGAGGATCGTTATGCCGAAATTTGACACTCATCAACAAGGAGCAAATGACGTTGGATGTGGCCGTGGACAGGTAGGAGCCCAGCTCCATCGGTTCAGCCTTCCTTTTGGCCACATTCTGAAGTAACGTCTCTACTTCACCCTGATTTAAAAGAGGATATTCAAACACTGGGAACCATAACTTTTAAAAAAGAAAGAAAAACTTACCATGATGAGTGCTTCCATCTTGTCTCGTCCGTCGCCCATATGCTTCATCCCGAAATGACGGAGACGTTCGTGAAGGAAGCGGCGCTGCTCCTTCCACATTTTCCCCTGGACATTGACGATGCCTTTACGAAACAAATTGGTGGATATAGAGACGGAATATCAAAGATAAAAATCCAAGCTCGGACTTACCATATCCATCGAGGAGTTTCATGAAATCGTTGTCCGGTCGGCAGGCGAATTCTTCGCGGCGGAAAGCTTCTCGGATCACCTTATGATCGCTGAGGACAACGATGAGCTCGGATCCCATTCGAAGGCTAAAAATGGGTCCATGTTGCTTGGAGAGGAGAGTCAACTCTTCATGGAAATCCCGACGGATGTACGGAAGATAACCAACAAGTGGAAGACCTCTAGGTCCGGGCGGAAGGGTTAGACTCGTCCGCCACCACCGCCACAGACAGGCGGCAAAGTAGAGGAGAGCCGTGACGATTAAGGTGTGCACCAGGGATTCCCTGCAGGATGTGTCCACCATCAGGTGAAGCATCCAGGTGCCCAAACGTTGACAAGCCCACACAATCATTTCTGATCTCTTTTCATACAAAATAAACAAGAACAACAAGAGAGCAAAGTTTTGAATGTGTTGCTGTGCTGTTTTTCTCTTTGCAGTATCTTTTTCGTTCACAATCAAAGAGCTACTTATTGAAACAAACATAGAGCAGTATAGAGCAGTAGTAAAAGAGAAGGATAGAGAGAGAGAGAGGGCAGGTGCGATTGTGTTCAAAAGGCGTGTAGTGATCAGGGGAGAGGACGAAAACTTAATCGGTCTTGACTGGGCACAGCAGAGGGCTTTTATACGCGATCCGTCGGATACCCCACCATACCGAGAAGTACAAAAGTGGGAGGAGAGCTTCAAGACGACCGCTAGACAGCGCTGTCATTGGCCACCTATCAGCGCTTTGATTCATAATTAAGGCTCCGCCTACACCCTTCCCAGCGGGTGAACATACCGCTTTATTATCTTATGTTTTGTTTTTGTTTTAATCTTTTTCAACCCAAAGAGCTGGACGGACCGCAGAACGGCCTCCGACAAATCCAAGTTGCTTAAATCGTTTGTCACAGTGACGCAGAGATCGGACGCTTAAATTCACTTGGCAGACTTAATAGGTGGCTCACTGTAAAATCACGTAGACCATAGACGTAATAGCTCTTCATCATGTGTAGGGAAGGTGGAAGGGAGGGAGGAGGAGCCGTGTATACATTGAACTGCTAGCTAACCGAGCGGCAACTGGGTCACAGACGGAGTCTCCCTCCTCCCTCGGCTGCTACCACCGTGTCCGTACGGATTGACCTACAGAGCTCGCTCTCTCTCTACATTTAGTTTTATTTTATTATGATTTATTATACAGTATACAAATCACACTTCTTTTTTTTTTTTAGGGAAAGTCTCCAAAAATGAATATAAAACTCTATAGGGAGCTCCATATAAGGCGCACACACATAAGGCACCAAGGATGACTGCTACTTTCCCTAAATGTTACTGTTGGACGATACTGCTCCTTTTGCCCATGTAGGCTAAAGGTGAATGGCCTGAATCGACCTATGACCGGTTCACCTATATGTGTGATGTAATCACACCGTAAGCTGTCAGTTGCGCGATCTGCCAGGAGTGATGATTCGCACCCCGGATGAGGGGGGCCTGTTCTCTGTTAAAAAACAAACATCGATTCTTTTTCATCATTTATTTAGGAAATAGGTTGACCTCTATTGACCTTTTTTCTCCCTCTTTTTTATAAACAGGGCGGCTCCTTTCTTTTTTCTCTCTCCTCCCCAATAAGAGTGTAAAAGAAATATAAAGAAAAAAAAACAGCGTGAAGCACAAGAAATGACCTGCTGCTGTGCCCTCAATCGGCCCAGACCCCAAAGAGAGATCGACGACGGAGAGGTGTTTTTCCGAACTTGACCTTTCTAAATGAAAATATATTCATAAATACATAAATATAAATGCCTATAAAGTAGTACTTTTTCTTCTATGTGACCTCATTTCCGTCGTACAGCTCTTAATAACGTGAATTGATATTATGATACTTGAATACTGTACGCCCGACCTTGTCTCTCCTTTTACATGTAAGAATTTTTATTTTCTCTTAAAGATAAGTTTACAGCTTTTTATCCCAAAAATGTGTATAAAAATTGAAAGATGAATAAATTTGAATAAAAGAGCCTTGAAATATTAGAAAGTCGCACGGGGGCCCGGCGGGGCCCCCTTCTTCGTGTGCCTCTGAACTTCCATGACCCCCACTTGATTTTCAACCCCCCTCTTTTATCACACATTATTTTATTTATTTTTTTTTTGAATTTGTATTCAAAAGGTAGAAGCAAACCTCTAGCATAACAGAATCAGTGAATGAAAAAGAAAAAAAAACGGTTCGTCTAAGAATGTAAAATTTTCAAATCTTCTTGAAAGTCATAAACCAACCAAAGTTTTAGAAAAAAAAATCTTTTGAATGCAAATACCGTTTTGAAAACCAAAGTATTTTTATTCCTAAATTTTCTTTATGGCATCATGTGACGGAGTTCAAGTAGCAATATATATGTTCTGTTAGCAACAAAGTGCTGAGATCTCCTAAATACCATTCTTAGTAAATCTAAATTCTTGAAATTCTTGATTGCAACAAAATAGTGCATTAAGTCTAAACAACAAATAGCAACCAGTTTCTGACATAATCCGTAATTATAACTGCTTTTTCAACAGGAACAAGTTTTTTTTCACTTTAATTTTTTTTTGCTTAATAAATATTCCGTATTTTTTGTTTGCTGTTTTCGAATTTTTCTCTCGAATGGAACAAGTGCGAAGCAGACATTTCCAGAAAAAAAAATTAGAACCATGTGAATATCTTTTTTCCTCTTCAAATTAATCGATTTACAGAAGGGCTCTTGGACAACATCAGTTCAGGAAATTTCGACACTATAGCAATCTCATAACAACCATTTGTTGATTTTTATATGGTGTATGGGCCCATCAATATAAAACAATAGACTGCGCATATAAAAGGGTCAAAGACTCGAGACGTTGGAAAAATATATTCAAAGAATATTATTCATCTTCAAGCAATGAACTTTGCTCAAATCTGTGTTGCCATATTGAGATTACTAGAAGACGAATAAAAAAATCATCGCGTCATGGTGCTGCTATCGACATTGCTCGGAAGTTTGTCGTTTTGTGTATACATAATAATGTAACCGAGATCAGCGGAAGAGCTATAATGCGTCGTATACGATATCACCAGAGATTTATTATTCTTTTCTTTCTTCAAAATTAGGTAGAGCTGTTTGGCGTGCGCGCGTTTAGCTGGAATTGGGGGAAATTAATTAATTTGATTGTTGCCATTTTCCAGTTTGATGATATAGTCAAGGTTTCAAGGTTACGAGAAGAAAAACATGTCACCATATAAGAAAGATGCGATAGTTTTCACGCCGGATGAGGCTTTAAGTCCGAATTATAATGCAAAGCAGTTGTTGTTGTAATCGTTTGTTTGTTTACAATTAAGGATTGACCTTGGGGATTCTTACTAATATCCACCCAAAGATGTTCAGCTTGATTGAAATCAGTACCAACAGCATGTCAATTAACCTGCTAAACTACTTCTTCCCTTTTAAATCTCTTAAACGATCACGTTATGCGCAATTAAGCACGTGAACGATACACGAGGATCAAAGCTTGATCCTCGTGTATCGTGCTCGTGCTCATCAGGCACGAGCACAGTACACGTGTGATAAAAATCTCGTCAACAACATATCTGAAGAAGTATTGTTTCCCCTTAATTCAGGCAATATATAAATTTTTGAATAATTTTTAAAAAATATTTGATATAAAGATACATTCGTATTAGAACCTGAAATTCTTGATCTGCCAAAAAAAATAGGCTTTTCTTAAACTAATAAACACGTCTCGAATATGAATGATTTGAAATCGAATAGGAGGCTGGCATATCCTGTAGACGGCGGATGATAATGCGCAGTAGTCCCCTAGAAGTTGCTTGCCCTCTATAAATAATTAAGTGCCCCCAGACGGCCTTGTATGGTGTATAGTCTATGGGTTAGCTAGGCGCCGGATAGAGAGAGAACGAAAACCGGCCCTTTCTAGTTTTCGCGCCTTTTCGAAACAGTTACGTAACCGCGATGAGATCACGACAACTACGGGCTACCATATGGCACTATAAGAGACAACTCTTTTCTTTAGAGGAAAGTCTCTGAAATTTATTTTACCATTCAATGGCTATTTGAATTCAGCGTTCAGCAAGAGCAGCGCCATTTCGGTCATTGGGCCAAGGACTATGGGCCCAACCATATATACATATGAGCGAATAGAGGTAATAGCCCGCTCCGGGATTTATGGTAATCTATTCAAGCTTCACCTTCTTTAATTTTACGCTCTTTGAGATCGAGAGTTTTTTTTTTCTCACTCTTATTATTGTTTACCATTACTTTAAGGGCCCTTATTTGGCAAGATGATTCTAAATAGATTCACTCAACCAAAAAAAAAGAACGACGACACACTGACTGATCAACCTCATTCTGGCCAAAAAAAACGTCTTTATACATGTATGTTTCTTTTTTTTCTGTCACCAAAATCGTGCCAAGTAGGTTTAGGTCAGAGCATGCAAATAAGAGTATACGACATCGTTTTGGACACTTGCCAACAATCCTTAAAAATGTTCCCGCTAATCCATTATCTAACTGATAGTTTGCTGTAAGCGATTAGACCGCTGTCAACCTTCACTTTTGTGTGAATCGCGTCATTTTACCAAATCTATACCAACAACTACCATACTTGGTCACATGAGTATTTACAGTAATATTAAGTCCTTTTATATATATGCGCTTGTATAAACGAGCGGTATCACTATACGTATAGATATCGACTGATACCCATAACATCCCATTTGGCGCATTTTAGACGATCCTTATTTTGAATGTCGTTCTCGATTTGGATTGCTTAGTAACGTATATGCAAAATAATGAGTTGAATTGTGGAAGAAGAAAGAGGTATCGCCAAAAAATATATAGGTTTAATGGGATCCCAAAAGAATATTTTTGCTCAATATGGAAATACTTCTCTCATACTCTTATATAGGTTTGTAGCCTTTAATTTAGCTTAATACATAAAGTTTTGTGCATTCGATTGTTTCTGAAGATCTGTTTTCAAAAGGTCTACTGATGATTTTAAATAAAAATTTTTCTTTACTTAATTATTAGTACCGCACTAGTTTTTATAGAAATGCTTATTATAGTTTGTTTCAAATCAATTTTAAGCTTTTTTCTTTAAAATATCTTTTGTTTGTTGGTCTATCCGACAACATGAAACGATCTCCAAATACCTGCACTTAGTTTTTTTAAATTACTACTACCACTCTAAACTACTATATAGATCTTAATTTAAAATGGACCCTCAGCTGTTTGAATTGTATATGGAAATGATTCAAATATTTCGCCACCCTTAGGAAAGAATATAAGGATCTTACGAAATTTAACGGCCCCTTAGCTTAATCACTGTAGGACACCATCTAAACGATGAAAGTTGGTTATTCAAATTAGGGAAATCTAACTATATCGCAGTTTAATAGGACCCACCTAGTACCGGGTACCATCAAATCCATCTAAAATACCGTAGGTAGAGATACCTTGTTGGCAAACTCATATAGGCTACCCGAGTTTATTCGAGAAGCGTTTACTAAGTATTCACGTACGCCAATCTATACTGTTCTTTCCTATAAAAACTGCGGAGCTTCTAGATTCTAGAAATCTAGCCAACTGCGCATCATTGTGTCGAAACTATGTAGAAATGGTAAATTTCAAAGAAATTCATTAAATCCTCGGATCATCCCAATAAAACGTTCTTTAAGTTAGCCTCTTAAAGCTAACGATGAAAATATTTCAAATACTATATTTGTTAAAAGTCGTATATAAAACATTACTACTTGTTGTCATACATCAGCACATAGACCACCATAAAGCTAAACAGAAGCCTTAAATTGTTTGGCAGATCGTCTTTCAAAAAAAGAGCGAATCTCAAAACGGCGAGATGCTATAATTCGTCGTCCTTGCCCTACTATCCGCCTTATTTGTATAGCGACAATATGAAGCGAACCCGCGCACAAAACAGGATTAATGCCAATAATTACCGTTTTGACAGGTGATGCTATCGTATCTTAATCATGCTGTTTTATTTTTCTTTTTTAGTTTCTTTGTACTCAGCAGCATACACTGTCGATGACCCAGATTGATGAGGCGACCGAAAGTGAAAGTCCCCTTGGAAATCCGAATAAAGAGTATCAGCACCTGTTGGGTTAGCATGTGCAAAACGAGTAAAAATAAATGAATGGAGAGGTAGAAAATTATATTTTAAAAAAACTTAAATAACGTGTTTCTGTATTCTTAGAAATGTTTTCTTTTTTATAAGAGTAATATTGGTAAACGAGGAATATACTTTGAAAAAAGGGGAAAATCGGGAAAAGAAAACTTTCACTCTAGCGACAGAATAAATTTATGGGATAACAAGAGCTCGCCCTACCCCTTTTCCCTCTCTTTATTTGTCTATAAAAGGTTCGATAAACTCTATAGAGAAACAGAGGCCTATTAAACGGAACTCATAATAAGGAGCAGCTGTACCGTACATATGAGAAGAATTCAAATATGGCAAGGCCGTTCAATCACCTCTCGCTCCGGTTGATATATAGGCCTATAGACCTACAAATCGACCTTGGAATGCTGCGATCCATATAGACAGCATGAGTGCCATATATCTTATTCCACTTCTATGGGTCTATAAATACTATATGTGTTACTCCTGGGGTTGTTTTCTTGTTTTCACCGCAGTGACCATAATACGAGAGCATTGACCAGCCAACAAACAATACGTACACTACAAAAGCAGCAGAGAAGAGAGGGCGAGGAAAAACCTTGAACTAGATCGCGGCATTTCCTACTTGGTCTTTTTAAGCATAAGCCTTTTTATTTATGTAGATGTATATAGAGAGGGACAGCAGTCGGTGAAAGCGTGAGAAATTTAACCTTCTTCCCCCCTTTTGTCAACAACGCCCGGTCATCATCCCCAAGCGTATGTTTAATAATAATAATGGTCACTTTTGAATTTCAATATATATATAATTTTAAATATTATAATTCATCTTCTATATTAGTCGTGTGAGGGATAAATGAGAGTACCTATCAGAAAGAGTTGAATAACCTAGTTATTACGTTATATTATTTCATTGTGCGGGATTCTACCTGTCTAATGCGGACGGCTGAAGCTATGCAACCATCATAGTATTATATAAAGAGACGACTTTCAAACGCGGAGGGTTTCCTCGCGCCCTGATGGTATCTCTTATCCCCCCTTGGATTATGTATTAAGAAGATTTAAACGTATTCAGAGAATACTCGGAAAACATCAAAATGCTAGACGAAGCCTAGAAAGTAAGAACGACGACAGCTAGTGGGTTGGCGCCGGGTGAAACAGAGTTCACCTGCACTCGCCCGGCCGTGGCAATGATCAACCTTGAACGGGGTTACAACATCCCGCTTTGAAGAAAAAGGGGATGCCTAACATTTTATATAACAAGAAGACGACGGCGACGACTAAAAGACGAACAGTATTATATTACAGCCTTGACCGTCTGTTGCTAGGGGTAGCCTACGTGCTGTGACCGGCATCATCACATCAGCATCACAACCCTTTTCACTCCCGAACGATCATCGCCCTCTATTTACAAAGAAATTTAAATATCACTCACGCAGCCCCCAAGGTCTTCGGCCGGGTTGAACGCACTCTTCTTATTCTTCATCGTTTCCTATTATATACTTAGGAATTTTCGAGATACATTTCCAGAAATTCGTTATCCTACTTTCGATATTTTTTTCATAATCAGCATTGACTAGACGTCGACTGGTGGATTGTATAATGCAAGTGGGGAAACTCGTAGTCTCTGTGGGTCGTAATACTCAGGATGCTGAGTCGTAAAAAATAAGTCTTTGCAAGGTCGTCTTTCGGTCTTTCCTGTAGTATGTAAAGGGTTAATGAACGATGAAAACGTGGGCCTTTCGAATTTTTTCAAAATTCCATGTGGAGAGATTTTTTAGAAACGAAACCTCTCGAAAGGTCATTTAACCCGGTCTTTTCTCTTCTTCTTCTTTTCAATTTAAAGCAAAGTTTATATGGTACAAATTTTCTTTACATAATACTTCATAGTTAAATAATAATGTATAAAAACTCGTAAAAATATTAAAAGTTCAGCTCATTTTAGCAATAGTTCCCTTAATAATCGCGTAAGTTTCATATTAGAGTAAAATAATTACGAATAATGAACTCTCATAAATCATTTTAAATGTGTAGCATTTGGCTGAAAGATGCTTCGTTATGCAACACCCTTGAATAAAATTCAAATTATATTTTTAAAATTATTTAAATAAAATAGAAAGCTAATCTAATTGCATATATCGTCGATCAGTGATCCAGAGCAGCAGGTTCTCTTTCTTGATTTGTGAATTGACTTTTAGCCCACTTTACATTAAGTCAATGTCCTATTGTCCTTGTTACAAAAAAAAATTATTTGTAAATGAAGTACTACGAATAGTCTACTACAGGTTTGGTAATAGGAATTCCAATAGATTAAATAAAACAGGATAACTGCTCGTTTTGGATATACAGTTTAAATCGGTGCCAGTACTGCCGAATGGTTGGCACTGTATTATACATGAGAATAAGTATCATTACCAGTCAAATAAAAGAAGAGTATTTACAATACTTAAAACTCGTGTTTTGATTGGGGAACAAGCTAGGACATGTTTCCCTTCTCTCAGAGGAATGGTTAGCACCTTTTGCGGAAAAGTCGCGAGGGTTTCGCATAGATACGCAGTAATCATGAGATTAACTTTTGTTTTCATGGTATTTTCCCACTGACAAGTCTCTTGAGGTAGGGGACGACGATTCCGAAGAAAGTGATGAAGAGATATCCCTTTACACATTCTTCGGTTTCTGTCAAGTTGAATGAATTACTTTCGCCCGATTTTCTCTCATAAAAGAAAAGGACTTCGGGAATTTCCCTAGCTGGGATTACCGTCTGACGTCAGAAGCCGAACAAAAAATTCCCCCCTTCCATGCTGTCGCGCAACTCAAGCAGGTTATTTTAAAGATACTTTATTATTTTCTTTGGAGAAATTTGGGTCAAGGTGCAGAGGTCATTATCCTACTATGTTGAATGCTGATGACCTATCATACTGTTTATTTGTCATACACAAGCATCCGTGTTCGAAAGCTTGAAATGGTGCAATTACAAAAGGTTTTTCTTTCCACCCTTTTCAATGATTCATATTTGATCGTAAAGTGCATTGAAAGTCAAGAGGGGAGTTTAAAGTGGAGAGAGCAAGAGGACAGTAGAATGAGTCACACCTTTCACTTTATACAGGCCGCTGATGCTTCTTCTCCTACCCGGTCAAGGTCGATGATTCAGTGCACACGCGCAAGTCCATCTTCTTCTAGCCGCCCTAATGTATTTATTACGATGATGCCTTCAGCAGTATCATTTCCAAAGGGGCTGGTTACGAGTGATGCTCCGCAAAACTTGGAAGGAGACGCTCAGTTGAATGGATAACATGACGCCCGACACAGATAGAGCCAAAACTTCCAAGATTTGATGCATACTTAAGGCAATAATAAAGATGATGATCATCAAGGGTAGTTGGAGGATGAGCGAAGCTGACCAGAAGGTTGACAACTCGGCAGCCTGCTCTCCCAAATTCCCAGAAACGCCCAGGTAAAGTCGGGTCACTTCCACCACAATCAATGTTAAGATACCGCAGCCCAGCATGAGGTATGCAAACCAACCTAAACAATTATACTTTTGTTTTAAAGAAGAAAGTTAATTAAGGAATGTTGCTTGAATATGCTGATGAAATTCACCTTGGAGATGAATGATGCAACAATAATAATCAGCCAAACAGGGAAAAATGAAATGTTGAAGTATAGAGCCATTTGAAGAATCAGACTTGATTTCACGTCGTAGACTGGATGGATGAATAATAATATTGTTATGTAATATAATAATGACATTACATAATATTAATGTTATTACGTAATTGACTTAAAATTAAATGTTACTCCTACCTAATCCAGCTTGTGATGAAAAAGGCGATAATTCTTGTTGCTGGATACGCGATAAGCCTGGAAATATTCGTTCGCTAAGGGAATCCACCACATTTTGTACAGATGATTGCCTCCCCATTTCATTAGAAAAGAATAATGTCTCCCAATCTCCTCGTTAAAAAAAAGTTTTAACACTAGTTTGCAATAGCTTTCCGGAAATGGAAGCGTTTGTTACTTTGTTTTGATTTTTTTTTCAAACTGGGCGCCATGGTAACAAACCTGAATGTTGGTTGCTAAGGCCAGCGTCGTCTGCTATGTTGACAAAAAGTCTTCAAGAGTTCTAAGCGTGCAGGAAGTTTGTGTATATTTAATTTTCATTTATTAAGCGCCAATTAGAGAGGTAACCTCTTATTCTAAGTTTATTTTTATTGCACGTTATCAGTTCATATTTTTAGGTACTTCACTCAGTTTATTTTTCATTATGGGAGGATGGAAACTCGAAGCCGCAAAGATGGGTCTCTACATGATGTTTCCTGTTGGCATCTTCTACTACTTCAACCAACCAGCGTATTTTGAAGATTGGATGATTAGCATGCGACGAGAACTGTATCCCCCTGAGAAATTGCAACACAAGAAGGAATTTGAAAGTGTCATCTCCAAAATGAGAGAAAAGCGAGAGAGAGAATACCTCCAGCTAATCGAAGCAGAAGAAGCCAAGAAAAACTAATGTACAACTAAATTAGAATTCAGTGTAATCAAACTATGTAAAATATTCATTTACATATTACAATTGTCATCTTTAATAACTTGCTTGTAGCCCTAAT
This sequence comes from Chydorus sphaericus, assembly GCA_030141595.1. NCBI lineage: Eukaryota > Metazoa > Arthropoda > Branchiopoda > Diplostraca > Chydoridae > Chydorus > Chydorus sphaericus. Next base: position 8,003,915 of record CM057927.1, on the reverse strand, counting down.
TTTTTCTTCTCATTTTTCATAGGTAATTACACCACAGTTGAGAGTTGCATATGGGGGGGGGGGGGAGGGTTGAAGGCTATTATGTTGAATTATATAAGTTGGAGGATTTATTTACTAAGTTTCTTGGATGAGACTTATCTTACATGAGGAAAAAAGTAGAAAGTGTTACATAACATTTGCCCAGGCTGCCCTCGTTTAGGGACCACGTAGGCCACGGTCCTGTTCCGCTGATTGGTGTATAGTTCAATTCGAAGTGTCACGATCTAATCTAGGTTTCACCAGTTCTTATTATTGAGTAATAAGTAAATTATTATGAACACATTTCCATAGTCATGCATTGAGATCCAGTACAACTCATATGCGATAAATAAACATATACTTATTGACTGAATCATAAGCGGAAGTCTTGTCTACGATTAGTCTAGCTTTTTCGTGATGGTTATTAATTTAATGGTTAGTAACACGTAATATAAAAAACAGTAGTAATCATTTTAGTTTTAGGAATGGAAAACCATATCAAAATCTAAGTTCTAAAATTTCGGTCCGTTTGACGATGTGGAAATGATTAATTAATAAAACTAAAAAATTAGAGGTTGGTGTAATATTCTGCTTGCATTCCAATTTTCTGGATTATGGAGACTGAAGACAATCATGGAATTTTGTCACAGTTGGCATATGTACTTTACTGGAATAAGCGAAATCTGGTGTGACTATCGGAATTAGACTGACACATTTTTTGTATTTTTATTAATTAATTCTTCACTCTGCAGTCGAAGGGATATTTCATCACATAATAATTAGTTGAGTCAGCTTCGGTTACATAAAGTGTTTATCATCGCTATTTGCAACACATATGAACCCTGTATTCAGCAAAAAACTGACGAAAAATAGAGTATGTCAGTGTTATTCGGTCACTGGATTGATATTACTCAAGGTCGCATATGAAACTGATATAGTAATTGACCACTCATATCTTTCGTCTGTATTTTCAAGCCCAAACATGTAAAAAGAACGATTTAAAGAAAATAATAATTACACATGACATAGTCTATTGATTTCCATTGTTCCTGCGCTGGTCCACTTCGGCAACTTCATCTGCATTGTCGCCAGCCTGATCTCCAGCTACTTCAGGGCCGCCTCCATCGGCTGCTGCCCCGCCGGCACCCCAATCAAATCCGCCTGGGCGCTCATCTGGCGTTGGGTTATAAGACGGATCTTCGGCATGAGCATCGAACAAAAGCTTCCTATTGAGTATAACGATTGAAGATACTTAAGTTTGCAAAGAAACATAATGATTTAAAAAAAATTATGGCCTTACAGCAACCGAGGAGTAGCCAAGAGCCTGCGACCACCTGGTTGACGTGGAAATACGTCTTCAAGAAAGAAATACAGATGTCCAATGGCGATTCCTAGATTTCAAAGCGAATATAATCGTTTATGTTATGGCTTACATATTTGATTGTAAATTCATTACCTAGAATATCCACCAAAACACTGTTTCCGAGCAAAACTGAGAACGCAACCAACACCCATGGGAGATAGGGAGCCTAAAAACGAAAAAAAAACTGTAAATTGAATTTAAGCTTAAATTAACTAGACGTGAATTACGCGGAATGGAAGGAGGCCAAAAAATTCATCCGGACATAAGGATTTCGTCTAGCCCAAATGTAAACCAGCATGGTAGTTAATGAGTGTCCCAGGAAAAGCAGATTAACAAACCAGGCGCAAAACTAAAAACAATTAAAATAGCAGTTATGACTTGACATTCTTTTTTTTTTAGCTAATACATACCACTGTTGTGAGACATCCAAAAATAAACATGTAGACAAAGTCAGCTGTTCTACCCCTGAATGATCCTTCTTCCAACATTCTGCAGTATCGGTAGGTAAAAATCATGTTGAATAAGAAGTTAAAGCTGAATGTTCCAAAGAAGAAGAATGGTGTGATGAGCCTCCAGATCTATTTATATCATAATAAAATATTTTCAATTCAATGTAATTATTATTCTTTTATGCAAACAAAGCCAATCATTCATGCAACAGCTCTCGATACCTCAAACTTTTGTGTGATGAGCAGTGGATTGAAGTAAAGTTGAAATGGTGAGACAATATCCAGTTGCTTTGAATGTAGAATTATGTGTTAATATTTTATCATATTGCTTTTGAAATAGTGAATAATTTTACCACTGCAATAGTTGTCAGTAGACATACTGTTGTATATGCCCTTGTCACAGGTGGCATCAACATGTATCTTGTCGTAGAGTATGGTAAGCCATTCTTCATGTGCTCAATTTTGCTGCCTGTTTTAAAGAGTGATAGAACAGGTATCCATATATGTTCATTTGACTTTGAATTGGATTAAGACTATAAAGTAAACAACAATTTATCAACTTACGTACTTTGAGTCTTCTTTGTGCGTAGACAGGGGGGAAAAAAATTCACAAACTGGAAAGACAAAATGTTGCATGTAACCTGAAAAAAAGGTTTCAAACACAAATAAGCAATGAAAAGATCCCCAAAACAGTTGATTTCATTCGTAATTCTCTTAAAATGACGTGGACGTCCTGAAAATTCGACACGAATTGCAGACCGAAGACGTTCGTCATAGCAACAGAAATCTGAAGTGGCGCTACTTTTGAAAAAAGAAAACCATACTAGAGGAAAAATTTTTTCCTTTTTTTTATTAGTTTCAAAATCAAATTAACTTCAAATAAAACTTGATTTAAAAATATCTAGGTTTAAAAGAAAGCTAAAAATCTGAATTTTATGTACATCAGATATAGTTTCTGACTAAGTTTTACGAAGAACCGTCTCCATTGAAAATTAGAGCTAGCTGACTGTTTGTGGTTAAGCTTTTCTGCCGGGATATATATATGGTGAACATCATTCAATATAATATTGAGTTAAGTGTCAGCTCCAATGTGAGATGGAATTGGTGGAAAGCATACCGGTTTATATTTATGTAAGAGAAGCAGCTTTCTTCCTTTAACATGTCTAGATTAAAAATCAGCATTGTCGAGCTCCTTAACTCAAGCTCTTTAATTCATATTGAAAACTTATTTTCTTATCTTAGTTTATAACCCAGTGCTTATTACCTATATCTTTCTATCTTAAAACATAATATGCTCTAATCTAGAGTTCTCCCTTCATATAACGTACTGCCATCAGTCTACAATTCATCACATATTCTTTTGAGCGATTTTCTACTAACTGATTAAAAAGAAAAACTAATAAAGTAAAAATAATTCGAATATTAACTACTGGAACAAGATGTCACAACGTTCTTAGCAAGAGATTTGGAAGAGCGCTTAATCTCAACGCCGACAAATTACTCACAATGTTATGAGCAACGATTAAAATTAACGTAATCCATATAAATCGTCGAGCCACGAGCCCCTGATCCGTGTTGTGTACCCTAGTCCTAAACTGTTCATTAAAAAAATTCTACTTGCCCAAAATTTCTACCCCAAAGATTCCTTAAAATCTTGAGATAGCTAGTGAATTCTTAATCAACTACCTCGCCAAAACGATAAAACTTTTAAAATACGCGCTTGCGCAATTGTGAAGGATCAAATCGTGCTTCCTTGTTTGTCATCCGGAAATAGGACCCCATACAAATTGGCTTCTAGCCAGAAATCTCTGGTCTAATAATAATAATTTTATTTCTCAAGGACGACGTATATTCCTATTAAACAATCTTAGTTTCTCACATGTTCCTTTCGGATTACAGCATCGCGAAATTCTACACCTGCCAACAATTTGAATCGGAATGCCCGGTCGATTAGTGCAGGAAATCACGTATCGTCAGGACGGCGGATCTCATCTTATCTGCATTATAGCATAGCCAGCGGGAGTTATTGCTGCCGTGTCCAATATCTCATCACAATTCACGAACTCCATGTACGGGCTGAAGGACTAGCGTCTTCTGCACGTGCGCAGTCATATGCGTAGTCTACACTCACCGGATCGGAGGGATCTATTAGCGACACAAAAATCCTTCGTGCGTGCGGGAAGGTTCGCTACGTGCTGGCACCAGTGCAACAGCCCATCAGCTCCTGTGATAAGGTGATCAAAGCAGACTCCTTTTTCTTTCTGTTTACATCACGTTCAACTATTTATTTCACCTGAATTTTGTATATCTTTTGATTTATAATGCAGCAGTGTGAACATGGCCATCAACGTTATCGGAGTGATTTCCGTTGTCGTTTTTTACGCGCTTATTTTAGCTGTCGGCATCTATTTTGGATGGAGACAACGACGATTGCTAACAAAAGGAGCTCAATCTGAGAACATCATTCTCGCCGGACGGGATATTGGACTCTTTGTTGGCGTTCTAACTATGACCGGTAACTGCGAAAACGCTCGTTTTTCCATTTTTTCAATAAGTTAACATCTTCTCAACCAATAGTATCGTGACATATCTTTTTTTTTTGTTTTTACCTGTACTAGTTTTGACTTGTATAGTATGCATAAATCAGTCAATTTCCTGTGTTTGCGCCCCAGTTTCATTCAAGCACTTATTATATTCTCTTTAATTATTATTTTTCTTTATAGCAACATGGGTCGCAGGAGGATTCATCAATGCTACCAGGTAAAATTGCCTTTTGCATTATTTAAAAATTAGTTTACTGAAATTGAAAATATTTTTAAACTAAAGTGAAAGCACTTATACCGGAGGATTCCTTTCTGGATCTACACTCGCAATCGGATACTCTTCTAGTCTCTTCTTAGGTGCGCACTCTTTATTTTCTAATGGGCATGATCGATATAGATATCATGATAGATTATTTATTACAGGCGGATTATTTTTTGCAAAACCCATGAGAGCGGCTCGCGGTGGACGAGGTTATATAACCATGCTGGATCCTTTTCAGGTTAAAAAAAAATGATATGTTTTTTTTTTTTATATTACTATATTTCACAATAGTATTCTTTGATTCGAATACCAATTTAGGAAAAGTACGGCGCTCGTGTTGGTGGACTCCTTTTCCTGCCTGCCCTACTCGGAGAAATATTTTGGTCCGCCTCAATTCTTTCTGCTCTAGGTTATTTTAAAATTAAAGAATAATTGCTATTGATTTGATTATTAATCGATGCTTTGCATATTCATTTACAGGATCGATTTGTACAGTTATGCTTGGACTGGATAATACTTTATCTATAATAGTTTCCGCTGCTGTGGCTGTTGTCTACACCCTTTTTGGTGGTTTATATTCGGTTGCGTATACTGACGTTATACAACTTATTTGCGTCCTTTTCGGATTAGTATGACAATATATACCTGTATAGATTAACTTCTACTAGAATATAAAATTTCTTTCTTTGGAAAAGGCCTTTTGCATTCCGTTTGTATGGACCCATCCTGCTGTTGATCTCTATTCGGAGAAGAGTAAACAAATTGATTGGCTGGGAACTCTTGAAATTTCCTCAATCGGTAGCTACATTGATGTTTACCTCCTCATTATTCTCGGTGGAAATACCGTGGCAAGTGTACTTCAGCGCGTTTTGGCCTGTCGCTCACCGTCCAGCGCTCAGCGACTGTCATTCATAGCTGCTTTTGGCTGCCTCTTGCTCGCCTTCCCACCAGCCATTCTCGGCTCTCTAGCCAGAGCAGCAGGTATATTTTCACAGGACAATTTTCCATCTTCCCAATCTTCAAAGCATATTATAATGAATCGAATCCTTTTTTGAAAGACTGGGCTAATGGAACAGATTATGGGAAAGAAATCACAACAGCAGAAGAGATTAAATCTATTCTACCTATGATTCTTCAGTATCTCACCCCACAGGTAATTTAAATGTATTTTTAAACTGAAATTTACTGAAGATATAATGTTTTATAGTGGGTCTCGTTTATTGGATTGGGAGCTGTGAGCGCTGCTATAATGTCATCTGCTGATTCTACGGTTTTGAGTGTTAGTTCCATGTTTGTGCACAACATCTACAAAACTGTCTTCTTCCCTAAGGTAATTAATCATTTTAACCATTACTATATAATTATACAGCTTTTATTGTTTTCGTTAGGCTTCTGAAAAGCATCTGGTGCGCGTTATGTGGATTTCGATCGTTGTTGCGGCTATGATGGGCTCTATTATGGCCATTAGCGTTAATACAATCTACGGACTTTCGTAAGGCAACAAAGTTCCTCATCTTTTAATTACTATGATCTTAATTTTTTATTCTTATTCAGATACTTGTGCGCTGATTTAGTTTACGTCGTACTATTTCCTCAGCTACTTTTGGTGCTGTACGCGGGGGATTACACAAATACGTATGGATGTTTGTCAGCTTATACAATGGGTTTCATTCTCAGAATTTTAAGTAATTCATATTAGCATTTCCACATTTTTTCGAATCCCTAATTGGATTTCTTTCTTAATATAGGCGGAGAAAAACTGTTAACTCTCCCGTCAATCATACGATTTCCATTTTTCGATGAAGATGCAAACGAGCAGCTCTTCCCTTTTCGTAATCCTCTATCAATTCACAGAATTATTATTCAGATGTTAACCAAAAAACCTTTTACTTTCAGGGACATTTTTGATGCTCATGTCTATAGTGATACAAATAGCAATTTCCATGATAGCCAAAATTATATTTAGCAAGCACTACTTGTTGCCGATTTGGGACGTTTTTAATTGCTTTCAGGACTTGAAGGTGGTACCGGTAGTGAAACTTATAACGGAAGAAGAAGCCGGCTCCACTGAGGAGGCCGCCTTTCTTGGAGCCCGTGATGCGTTAGAAGACGTGCAACCTTCCCCTGAAAGCAGACCAAAAAGCATTCCTTGACACTCAAATGCTCATTAGATATTTACGGTAACATCATACACGCACAGATATGCAATATTTTAAATGGAGAGAATCTTATATATCATAATTTAATTTGACAATACATCGTTGAGATGCGTTATTTACATAATTTTGAATCTCATTATTAGCGCATTTTATTTAAGTTTAATTTATTTCGTCGCTATAGTTAAAACTTGTTCAATGCTGTCACTAATGAACAGGAGAGAGGAAGCGAGAGAGGAAGTGTATATTACTGTACTTCATCGTAGATACCGTAATGGGTGACTACGATTCCGAATTTCCTTTGGATTTCGTTGGCTCATCGAATTATCGAAAGAGAGTATTAAAAATAATAGATTCTATCCGAAGTCGAACTTGGCAACCATGTCACAATTATGTGCCAACTTGATAATTTCACTAGTCGATTATTTAATCAGTCTATTGCCGCAGCCAATTCTCTCTATTTTCACGCCCGAGTGGATGCTTAAACATCAGACAATCTCCTCTGAAAAATGTCTATGTTTAGCAATAACGTAATTGCTACAATAATACCAACAGAAAATACAACCTTAAATCCAAGGTAATACCCTATTTCACACCGACCGCCAAAACTTGTGCTTAGCGAAAACTCAAATTTAGCCAGGTTTAACGCAAACCAGTTAAATTTAGCTCAAAATGATCCTAAAACCTAAATTTTCAACTTTTGGTGTGAACGAATTTTATCCTGGTTTTATATTTAAACACGGTATAAAGGCTCTAAACTTGACATAAACTACATTGCGTTCACACCCATTCCATTGAAATTCAAGGGATATCCTCGGTTTGCTAAATCTGTTAGATCAGATTTTAAGGATTTGTCATAAATGGTGGATAAAAGCAGAGTAAAACCAAGGTTTAGGCAAAATTGGGACTGTTCACATCGAGGTTTATTTAGTGTCAAAACTCAGATTTAAGTAAACCATGGTTAAACTTTTCGGTGTGTATCCAGTATAACAGTATCGTTTGAGAAGAACCTTGTAACAAGAACGTAAAAGAAAATTCAGGGCACTTTAGCGCCCTCCACGATTCGGTTCCTAATCATGAGTGTTTTTACTAGGACATTCCTGTTCGCAAGAGGAACTATCAGATAAAGGGAGGGGGGAGATGATGTAAGCTTGTTTTATCACCTTCTATTCAATTTCTTATACTAAAATTTAAAAAAAAGAAAATAGATGTAAGAGGGCTTTGCTTGTGACTTAACCGCGCTATGTCAGGTATTTACTTTTGTTTCTTTCAAGTATAAGGTAAGTCAAGGGCCTCCAATTTTGTCCCTGAATTGTGAGCCGTATTTTCTAGTTTAGCCCAAAGGTTATCCAAGCATGCAATTTAAAATACAGTTATTATTACGGCACCACCTGCTGGTTTAGTGGTTTTTAAAATAGAGCCCCATAATGACACTAAGCAATTGGGAAATATAATAATAATCCTTATTCAGCTAGAATGTGACAGTATATTATTATATAGCTAAATACCTAATACCATGTTCACACTAGAGCCTTATTCTGGCATAAACCCTATTCTAGATTTATTTTTGCATGGGCGCAAATGGAGATTTTTTTCCAGAATAAGGTTTTATACCAGTATAAGCTTCAGTGTGAATATGGCATAAAACAAGAACGTCGTACAAATTACGGTAATTTAATTACCGCTAACTTTGATGGATATAAATATAATACAATTATCTAATAATGAGACACTGATTATTGCTTCAATTTTTTCATTCAATTAAATTTAATTAATCATTCAGATTAGTTACCCCATCGCCTCTTTCTGATCCAATCATCTCCTTCTAAGTCGTTAAAAAAGAACGGGAAAATATACATTTTTGGCATCCAGTTTAATCTATCAAATCTATCACACCAACACATTCTAACAATTACATTTCTAAATTTTATTACCAGCAGCAATAGCGTTTAGAAAATGAGCTGTAACGAGTGGGATAGTAACCTCTTAACTTTTGAAACATGCATGGATGATCACGGCCGTCTCCAACCATGTCGTCTAAGGATCCGCTTGCTTTATCCTCCTAAAGACAATGAAAGTACCTAAATGGGAAAAGTTTAAGTAGACCGAGATGTGCAGTCATCCCAATAAGCTGGCAGCATATAAAAGTTGCGTCAATACGATACTTGGTTATCAGTTTTCTTAGTTCAAAATTTCAGTAGTTTTGTACAACTTTGTTTTCTTTGTCTAATTTGATACATTTACAAATCAGTTTTAAAGAGATGAATTCTATTGTGGTGAGTATTGACAAAAATAAATTTAGGCGCATGATCAAATCCTTTTTTAGAGTTGATTGGATTTTTTTCAATCATTTATTTTGTATGATTATGATAACAACTACTGTATCACAGAATGTTTGATGGTCTTTTCGATTTTTTTAACATAGACTTGCTTGCTGTTGGCTACCGTTGTTGCATCTATCGGAGCTTCATCTTAATTATCCTTCCCACTCATATGGAAAGATTCCCGGTATAAATAATCAACCTCGTTAACTATTCATTCTAAAATCTAGACAATGCATTGGAAATATTCCTTTTAAAAATGTAGCCCTACCACCTTTGGGTGCTCCGGCGCGACACCCAAGATATGGATACAATCATGGTTATGGATACTCTAAAGGATACGGGAAATTCCAACGGATACGGAAATAACGATTACGTAATTGCCTTACGGTGAGTTAGTAGATATTATTTCATGTGGTACATTCGCTTCTCTGAAGCCAGATGCATTGCTTCAGCTTGATTCTTTAATAAAAACTGTATTATTTCGATTTAAAATATGGTAGATATGAAAGCACTACTCGAGGGCCCATACGGAGAAGTTGAATCAGCTTATGCATACGACGTGGACGGACAAACGGTTCGAGTGGCCCGTATTGATAGCCCAAATAAATACTATTAGGATATCGACCTTAGCTTAGCTGGATTCTCTGACTTGAAACTGATTTTGAACGAACTTTATCATTATCTCATCCCATTCTTGTAGAAACGAATGTGAGAAGTATTTATCAAATACATTGGTGAATTTAAACAATGCCTTACTTTTGTCGATTAAACGATTAAATTACTTTTGAAGACTTTGGTGACAAAATCTGCAGTATACTAAAAATATTTTTTGCAAGTTATTTACCATTTAAATTATACCCTGATTTAAATTTAAAATTATGGCAAGCAACTTTTTTTTCTTGCGCAGTTGCGTTGCGCATGCGCTTCTTTCTTAACACTATGGACACGATGGCCTCTAGATGGCGTTTACGTTCAATAACATAAGTGAGTGCAGACGAAAAGAAAGTACACAAGTTTTTTTCGAGTGACAAGCTGGTGTAAAGCTGCTAGGCATTTAATCAACATATTTTACATTTCAATTCACTACGTCCATAAGTTTCGTACTGGGGCTCGCCCGCATCCCAATCTTTGAAGCTTCAATTCGATAAAGAAGAAGATAGCATGGTATGTTCCTTATCCTTCCTTAATTAGATATCTAAATTGATAATTTTATCGTTTCGATTTCAGATGCTTGGACTGGTTGGTAGAAATTCCTGCACCAGCAAGTTTAATTTCACAGCACTTAACTTACTTGGCAGACGATTCATGGCTAGTAGCAAGGAAAATGATGAAGTCCTTTTGGAAAATGTTGGCAACAAATGCCTCATCACTTGAATCGGCCCAAAGCGCTCAACGCCCTGAATCTTGATATGATAAGAAAATCACTCCAGCTTTGAAGCAGTGGGAATCAGAAGAGAAGGTGCTCATCCTCATTTCGTGGTGTTGGAGGAAAAGCATTTTGTGCTGGTGGTGATGTCACCAGTATTATCAAGTCCAGAAATGGGCCAAGCACCCTCAGCCGGGATTTCTTCTACGAAGAGTACCAGTTGAACCATCTGATTTTCTACCCTTCAAACACCATATGTTGCTCTTATAGATGGAATCACCATGGGTGGAGGTGTTGGTCTTTCAGTACATGGCCACTACAGAGTTTCAACAGAAAGAACTGTTTGTGCCATGCCAGAAAACTGCAATTGGATTGTACCTGAAGTTGGAGGTATTTTTACTATTATTTTAATATTTTTTCATAAATTTATTAATGGTTACAATATTATTTAGGTACTTATTTCCTACCTAGATTGAAGGGTAAACTAGGCTTATTTTTAGCCCTAACTGGATACAGATTAAAAGGTAGTAATTGCAAATTTTAAATTATGCTGGCAAAAATTTATATAGTCATGTAAACGTATTTAGGAGCGGACGTTATCATGCGGGAATCTCTACTCACGCCGTGCAAAGCCAGGAGTTGAATCTCATCCAAGAAGAGCTTTTGGGTCTTAAGGTTTTTCAAATATTATATCCGTGCAATACTATTTTTATTTAAAATATTAATTTAAACCACCGATTATCGGATTTTTTAGAACTCTGGACATTGAAAAATGTTTAGCAAAATTTACAAAGACTGCAACATTTCTCCAACAGCCGTTCAGTTTAGAACCGCACTTGCAATTAATCGATGATTGCTTTCTCTGCTCCAAGTGTTGAAGAGATCATGCGTTTACTAGAAGCTTCAAATGTCCAATTTGCTAAGATTCTTTAGTCCTGTTGAAGAAGATGTCCCCCTTTTCGCTCAAGATTACTAAAAGAGCATTGGATGAAGGTTCTGAATTAACTCTAGCAGAATGTTTGCAAATGGAATTCCGACTATCTCAGCGCTTTGTCGCTGGACAACGATTTCGCTGAAGGTTGTTATAAAATTCTTTTATTTCGACAATGATGAAAATTCAAGTATTAATCTCTTTGATTTTACTAGGTGTTCGAGCATTACTGATTGATAAAGATCAAAAACCAAATTTGGAACCCCAAGACCTTGGAAGACTGTTCACCTGAAAAAATTCAAAGTTACTTTGAGCCCATTAATCCAGAATTGAAATTGAACAGTAAGTTGTGATCTGTATGTAGATAACTTCCCTGACATTATTGGTTTATTCATGTCAGTTACACAATAACGGTCACGTCAATACACTTTATGGCTACATTTTTTACTGTGCTAAAATTACCAATTAATAGAAGAGTATTGCAATAAAAGAAAACAGGGAATTGGAGGCAGGATTTAATACGGAGTAGATTCTTGAGTAAAAATGTGTCTCGGTTAGATATTGTGGATGAGCGGAATGTCTCATTGAGATTCAAAAATTTGGGATTGATTTGAAACTTAATTTGAAAGCAGGATTGGTCTACAAACAAAACATTCTAGCTGCGTGTTTAAAAGCGAATACTAAATGGTTTAAAGTTTAAATATTTGAGGAATCTCATTCAGTAATCTCCGCTGCCGTCTTCCATTTCATCCGATTCATCTAATTGGTTTATGGAATCGTCTTCATCATTTAGTGCGTTCATAAGGCCGTTTTCAAAAGAATAGCTTCTGTAAAATCATATTGATATTTACAAACAACATTTATCAGAATGGCGAAAGGAATATTTACCGCAATCGGGTTTCCCTCGGGAACGAGATCCATTCTGTTCAACACCGTGCTTATCTACGCACCAACATGTTCCTACTGCAGAATGACACTGAGTGGATGAAAAAATCCTTCAACGTCACAAGTGGGGGATGTAGGCACCAAGAAGACCGGGCTTCGAACGTCGCCTCATAGCGACGCAAGGACGATCCGCCTTACTGAAGCATCGGACACCACTCAGAGCTCGTTAAAAGATATCCCTAAAATAATACAAGAACCCAAAATCGAGGTTAAGATCAATTGATTATCGATAATGAAATCTCAATTAATATATAATAGGATTCTAGAGATATTCTTCACATAAATATCAATCAATTACCGGTTATCATCGCATTTCATCCAAAAATGGTTTCAAACAATTTTCACGCTCATTATGTTCCAGATCGTATAATTCGGTCATTGAAAGCTGGTTGTCTTGATTGGCATCCAATTTGCCAAACATCCATTGCACCTCCGTCGCGCAGGACGACGAGAAATGTGCTGCAATAATAATAAGTTACAAAAATGATTATTCCAGTTATTACTGTGGTAATTTAAACTTTTAATCTTTACCTTTGCTATGAATATTTTTCTTCTGTCCTGATTGACTCTTTAACACGGAAAACCAGTCCAAGAGTCTATTACCCATCGTGTTGAATGTAGATTCAGTACATTCTAATGGGGTAAAGTTGTTTTTAGTATATATGAAATCAGTAAGTACAAATAATAGTGCTGTCTATACCAGCGGGAAGAGATCCTTCCTTCTTTTCGGGAAGGACATCGTTATAACCTCGTTGACGGTGTTTGTCAGTGGACAAATCCATCACGTTCGCTTTATTAACTTTCTTATTTTTCCGAAGAGCTCCTTTTTGAATTTTGCCACATCCGGAGCAAAGATTACTTTTGGTTTAGTTTTTGAGTTTTCTTTGGCCGCGTCCAACGTAGATTTGTATTTATTCTCAAATTGTGTGAGCCACATGGCCTTTTTATCTTGTTTGAGCTTATCAGCAGATGGACACGGACAGAACCCTTTGCACGCCACCTTGAAACTCGTACTGTGCATACAGTTCGTGAAGTCCAGCTTGCAGATAGAGCTATATGTGGTATTATCCGTCCCGCAGATGTACGATGGTTTTATAACTGGACACGGTGTGCATTTTCTAAAATATATCAGTAGAAAATAATGTTAAGATTTAACATAAGCCCCGGTAAAAAGAATCAATCTACTTGAGGACAGCAGATCGGATTGTTGTGGAAGATGTGGTTGTCTTGGCTTTCGATGAGCTCTCAGAACCATCACTACCATCCAGATCGTAAAACTCCAAAGCCAAATCATCGTCTATGTTGTTTTCATCATTCTGTTAGAATATAAATGGTCGGGATTGTCATATAATTTCAAAAAAAAATATGAATAACCTAACCTCGTTAAGATTGATGGAATCTTTATCATCACTCCTCACAATATCGTCATCCTCGTCGTCTTCGTCGTAGTCTTCATCTTCCTCGTCGTCAACGAGTGAGCGTTCCGTGGTTGTTGAGGTGCGAGCGTCATTTATAGGTACCACAACATCACTATGAATTGGTAGAATATATTAACTATGTTTGCCTTAAGACTCAACTTAAAAACGCTTTACCCATTGCGTTTCATCTCTGAACGGCTGACGCAAACTGCCGTGTAAGCATTCTCCAACAGACAACGTTCTTCTTTACGACAATGAAGAGCTTGGCAAAGTTCACCTGGTTTCAATAAGAAAGAATTGATATAGAATCCTTTAACCTTTAGACATGAAGTGATTGAAAAGTGTCTTACTATCAGGGTCAAAGATCCACATTTTTTTGCCGCCATCTCGTTTGAGACTACTTG